>OY856413.1:168535000-169072500 GCA_963693085.1 Alisma plantago-aquatica
AATATTGAGTTTTATGAAAGTTTTGCTTCATGTATATATTAGAATAACCACTTGACATTATTGTTTATTTAGAATTATTTAGTTTCTTATTTTAAAAATAATCTATAGAAATTAATATAAATATCTCTCTAATGATTTTGACTAATTTATTTATATTTTTATATTCACTTTATATAGTGTCTAAAGTAGCCAAACAATACAGATCGTGGGTATCATATGATGAAGTACATGAGAGACATGCTTGAGATGAAAGTTAGAAATATTCCTAAAAATGTTAGGTAGTTAGTATATATTATATAGTTTGTTCAAACTTCTAATACATTGAGTGGTTTACAATATGTTGATATATATGACATATGATTACAATATTGTTTAAAGTATATTGATCATTTCTTCAACCAAGATGAAATCGATGAGTTTTAAAATGAGTGGTCGATGTGCATTCTTGAGCATACATAAGATTGTCTAACATATGAGCGGGAGATAGTTGATCTTTAGCATAGACAAAATTTTGAATCTTTTGTAGCTATTTTTCAATTTGACTTTAGAGTGTGTACTCGCTAGTTTGTCTGATTAAGTCTTTATATGTATGATTGATTATTTATAGAATTCATTGCAATCTCTTTACAAGGCTTAATGTAATTTTTTATTATATGCATTTTTATGAAATTTAAAAAGTCTAATTTCATATTTATTATAAAATAGTTAAAAAAATATTTAATTGATCAATCAAATTGGTTTGTCTCTAATTGGTTTGATTTAGCTAAACTGTAATCAAATACAACCGTTAATGATATATTATAATAGGTGTGGTATTACAACAAACAAAGCATGTTGTGCAAACCACCCCAATTAGTCTATTAAAACGGATATGTCGGGGAAATATATTCTTATTACAATGGGTATGTTTAATGAATTATAACATACAACACATGTTGTATAAGCATATGCATCACAACAAGTAAAACCCTTATTATATAAAGTACCCCTATTAGAATGGGTGTCTTTAGTGAAAGACAACATGCTTCAACTGTTGTATAAATAAATAAATAAATATATATATATATATATATATATATATATATATATATATATATATATATATATATATATATTACAACATGCGCACCTCATGTTGTATAAAATATCCCTATTAGAATGGGTGTATTTAGTGAAGAAAACATACTACAACTGTTATATAAATATATATATTACAACAGGTGCACCACATGTTGTATAAAATACCTTATTACAACGAGTGTGTTTAGTAAAAGACAACATGCTTCAACTATTGTATAAACATATATATTAGAACATGTGCAGCTATTATTGTATAAAACACCACTCACAAGACCACGTGATCTAATAAAATGGTTTCCTCCTGTTGTAAAATGGAAAAAATAAACTGTTGTAAAAAATATTCTTTGTAGGATGGAGCTGGTAAGTAAGCATGATCACAATATCATGATTTTTAAAATTAACATGCCCCTTTTCATCACCTCATACTTTGATTTTATTTATTAGCTTGAAGAAAAACTAGACTTTAAATTTGGAGGTTGATAACATTCAATCTTGAGGATGTTAACTGTTACAACCCCAAATTTCCACATGTTTTCATAATTGAAATGTAATGATTTTATGAATATGGACTTGTTTGAAAAGGTTGCATTCTTTGTTTCAAAAGATGGATTTCTTTGCAAATCTCCCTTGTGATAGGAATTTCGTGGTTCCTATTATTTTATTAATCCAATAATGGATATAAAAGAGAAGAAAAGAAGAAAATTTCAAATAATGGAAAAAGATAAAAGATAATGGGTATTAAGCAAAGTATTTTTGAAAATTACTTGGAAATATCTAGAAAGTGGCATTAATGGCCACAATTAAGTAAATTTTATTTATATGTGATTTCTAATAAAAAGATATTGGAAAAATAGGGAAGTAAATGAAAGATAATGAGAAATCCTTGCAAAAGAATATTTTAATAAAGAAATAAAAAAGATAATGAGAAATAATGGATGTAGATGCATCTAGAAGGATAATAAGTATCCTTATAAAGGAATTTTGAAATATTAGAGTTTCTTGGGGTCCAAGGAGCCTCAATGGAGAAGAAGAAAGAGAAAATGCAAAATAATACAAAATATGAGAATAATGTGATACATAGTCAATAACCTTTTGATATTATCAAAAGAAATGTTATTTGCTTTAGGAAAATAAGATTTCGTGGACAAAGGATATCGTTGGTTAACAATGCCCACATTTTCTCTATCTAACCACTAGGGTTCTGCATAGTTACTGATATAAAAGGACCCCAATGATCCCCCGCCATAGGGAGACATGAAAGCCAACCATGGTTGTATAATAAGAATGTACAAACTCTTAACATGTGTATGATCTCATTGTTCAAGTCATGCACTTGAATACATACGTCGTTGAGTATTGTCATTCTTTAGACATTCATAATATTTCCTCATTATCTCATAACTGAGTGAAAAAAAATGAATTTGAAGCTTCCATTTATGATTACTAATCAAATCCTTCATGTTATATGCCACGTAAATCATCATATGATTGGCTCTCTGGGCATACCTTACCAATAGACTCCCACTTGTACCCCTCTATTTATAGGAGAGCTCCCAATCTATATGGGAGTGGAACAGACCAATAGATCTTGAATTTTTTGCAACCTACAACTCCTAAAACGGTTGGTTGGCAACTAAACCAATCGTTTCAAACGTGATACGGTTAGTTCACAGCATGAACTAGTCATTTTTCCTATTTCCTAATCACACATTAATTTAGCAAATTTGTTTCCAATTAATGCAAACATTAATTCCTTATACCAATAAAATTGAACATGTAAAATGAGCAATATTTCTCATGAATTTAGGAAAGCTATAAGAATCTTCATTTGGCCCAACTGAGCAAATTAGTTCACCAGGTGAAGCAGTCATTTCACTCACCCGAGGAGATCGGTTCACCCACTGAACCGATCGTTTGGTGCCTTATTCACACAAAACACTAGCAAATCCAGCTCCAATCATCCTGACACTCCAATCAGTCATCCCACTGGGTGAGACGACCGGTTGGTAGTCCAGTCTAGTCATTTATTGCTTGAATTGAATACCTAAACACTTCAATAATTACTCCAATCATCATTCAAATTAAACTCCTCTTCTAAATGAGTTCCTTTGTGTGTGACCCTATAGGTCCCATCTCACATTTGCAGTGAATGGCCATAATTAACTTATGACATAACAACCAGAGAGCGGTGTCTAGTCACACATAAGTTCTACATACCCTAGTGAATAGAAAGTTGGAGAACAACTTCAACCTATAATCTGCATAAGGTTTTTGCGGTGATTGTATAATTACTTTTTCTCTTATATCTGGAATGAACTCAAGGCATGGAATCATCATCCTCTTCTATGTTCCTTGAACCAAGAGCAGACTACATTTGATAATGTAACCTCAATATCATATATTGATTCAAATGTGCAAGAACATGTGCTTCTCAGTCTCTCTTATTAAGTGTGTAGGATATCAAACTTCACCTAGGAGGGGAAAATCCCATATAAATCATGCATACTTGGTCCCCATGTGTCATAGACACCCAATCATCACCTTTATAGAAACTCATGTTTCAAGATTACATTTGATGATGCCAATGTATACCCAACGACATGTGATAAATGTAGTGACTTCAGGTCTAAGAACCACAATCACCACCTTCACTGTGAGAGATTACTATGACCACCAATGATGGTTTCCATGTGTCACTCTCAAGGTGGGTATGTTCGATACACCGTTCCCTAACATGTATCTATTTTGTTGGTTTGATATGCCATATCATGACTAATGATATTTTATCATCAACCAGACCACACTCCAATGTTATGGGTAACTGGTGTCTATCTACCTTCCATGATAACAATTAACTAGGGACATAACAGGAATGTACATACTCTTAGCATTCATATGGTCTCATTGTTCAAGTCAAGTACTTGAAGACATACATCATTGAGTATTGTCATTCTTTAGACATTCATAATGTTTCCCCATTATCTCATTACTGAGTGAAACAAAATGAATTGGAAGCTTGCCTTTATGATTATTAATCAAATCCTTCATGTTATATTCCATGTCAATCATCATATTATTGTCTCTCTGGGCATACCTTACCAACACTCTCACTTGTATTTAAAGAAAATAATCCACAAATCTCATTTTTAGTGATCTAAACATGTCCACCATGTTTCTGCAGTGCAAGTGTTAATCCAGTAGTTTGCTATGAGATGAAACCATCATAATATGGCATCTGATATTCCTTCACTAACAAGTAGCTCCATTGTTGTCATAGTATCATTGTTGAGTCATCAAAGGTTACATCATCTATAAGTCCATCACATGAACATCTAGATCCATAGAACACCACTCTGTGTTCATAACACAGATATACTCAGCTTCCATTGTCAAATAGAGTTAATGGCTATTAGTTCGGAACTCTTCCCACTAACATCATTTTTACTTTAAATCAAACATATTTTATAGCAATCAATTTTTTCATTTCAGAAGCTTGCATCGATGTAATGCTTTACACCCAACTCTTCCTTTATTTCTATTTCTATTTATTAGCAATCTATCATTAAGTACTTCTGAAGTACTAATGAATATCTTTAACAACATTCCAATAACCCTTATTGGAATTTAATATCATATTGTCATGTTGAATACATAAAAGATTATGCGGGATACGTACATTTATAGCATTCATAATAGATCCATTGTTACAACCTACGACATCTTAATCATGTCTTTCCATTCTTCACAAGAATTGGAACATATGGTTCATGAGAGACTAATCCGGATTCTCTCTCATTGAACACTTTTGTGTTGAACTCTTTCAACATATTACAATTGTATGTCCTCAAACTTATGTTGTAAAAAATTTAAGAAATATCCCTATAGGTCTTGATCCTTATCTCATAGGATGTTTCATATGATCCTTCATTGTTGAAGGTGTTTTCTATGCCAACTCTCAATATTCACAATATTGAGACGTTATTCCTCATCATATGTGGAATATTCATATATTCTCCCACTAAATCTTTTGTAATAACATGTTTCATCTTTTATCTTTATTGTAGTCAAACTCTTTGACTATCTTGTCAAGTCAAAAGATCCCATCTCTGAGATGGTTGCTTTAATCCCAGATTGAACTATGTAGTTTGTCGACTTTATTTGCATTCTTAAAATTATAAAACATTTAGGTTGTGTCACTTACACATCCTCTAATATATTCCTTTTAAGGAACCCAATTTCAATCTTCATATGACAAATCTCATAGTCTATTTTAACTACAACAACAAGCATGACAATTGGTAAAAGAATTTCTATCATGTTTCACAACTTGAACTCATTTGAAAATTTTGTTGGATCTAGGTCTCTAGAGGGGGGGTGAGTATAACTTCAAAACTTGCATAAGAATAGTTAGACCTTCAAAATATATCAATTTAAACCAAATTCTAAAAGAGAATTTAAGGTCATATATAAAAAAGCATAGAAAGGATGAGAGAGACTAAAACAAACACTTGGACAAGTTTTTTAGAGTGGTTTCAATCTTCAAACTAGGAGACTAATAGTCCACTACCTAGAGAGGTCAACCTTGCAACCCATGTATACTTATATTCCATTATAAGACATACAAGAAGACCACCTTACATCCAAGGGCTTGACTATCCAAGAGCTAGTCTTCTACCTCATAACATGTCTTACCCACTCTTCCAAGTAGCTCGATTCCTTCTCCTAGGAGATCTCCTCCTTGCAACAAGTCTTCGGCCTTGAGTATTTACCCACCATGCTCCTTCAATCTTCTGCATTGTCCTTCTCCTTAACGTGGAGAAGATCTTCACTCCTTCTTCATCTTTGAATAAGAACAACAACTCCTCCTTCACTCGGAGAAGATCACTTTAGTTTTTTCTATTTCAGAAAGGGGATTGGGAAGTGGATAGATGGAGAGATTTACAAGGTAACAATGAGGTAGCTCTCTGACAACATGCCTAACTCACTCATAATCACAAAATGATTTGTAAATGAGAGTGAGAAAGTGACTAAAAGGGGTTTAACACACTCAACTATATCAAGGACCAAGGATAGCATGAATGGGCAACCTTGGAATGAACAGCAAGAGGTCCAATTTATAGTTGGGGGTGTTCCTTTTAGTGTGGGATCACTTGAGAATGAAAAATAGCCATTTTACAACTTGCAATAGTTCTATTTTTGTTTCTAACAAATCTCCAACTGTGAGAATCAAATTTTATGTGTTTTCTATACACTATATTCGGTCAAGTTTCAATAAAGGTAACTCGACCAATACAATATCTGAAAAAGCCAATTTTCAAATTGTCGATCGAGTTTGTCCTGGGAAAACTCGACATATTAGCTAAAATCAACTTTGGAAAAAAAATTGGTCAGTCAAATTTTGTGTGTACAACTCGACCGATCCAATCATTTAAAAAAAATCCATAAATGATCGGTTGAGATTCAAATTCAACCGATAAAGTTGATGTGACAAATTTTCCAAAATGATTTTTAAGTGATCAAATGATGGAATTAAGTGTCCCTGGTTTTTTCTCATCTCAGTTACAAGTGATATCATCAATACAAATAATTATAAAAATATTATAAGGTGGTTTGGAGTGTTCTCCACAAAAGTGCTTTTGCATTCCTTTTGACTTGAACTTAGACAAGCTAGGGCTTGGTGGATTTAGTCCTTTTCATGTACCTAATACCTGAATTTATCTCAAACAAACATATTAGATGCATATGAATGGAATGGTTAAGTCATTATCAAAATATGGACAATGTATAACTCTCAAGTCAGCATTCTCCCCCTTTTTGACAATGGCAAACCGTTCCTCAACATATTGAAAAGGATATTTAAATTTATACCTTGGCCTTGTGAACTGCAAGGGGATTCATAATTTTAACAATGTGAGTTGCACCCCCTCAATCTATGTTCACTCTTACCTGCATAGTTAGTCTTTCTACAAAAAGATATATAACATGTATACTAGATGGTCCTTTAGTAAGTCACATGATAAAACATATACTTTGACAGGAAAAGGATCATATAGGTAGTAAAAACAATATGGTTGAGCTCTAAAACATCGAACTTCTCTCCCCCTTTTGGCATTATAAAAAACGAAGGGGGTAGAAGACCATAAAAATAGGTCTTTTCCAAGCACAACCAAAAACAAGTAACCATAAGATAAAACATCCAACTTCTTAACACACATCAAACAGAGACGAGAATAGAGAGAGAAACAAGCAACCTATATCATAATCAAAATATGGAAAGCACACCAGTAACCCATATGATAGAGCAGACACAGAGTTATGATACATAGAATTAATATCACAACACATAACCATGTTATCAAAACAAATACATGCCAGAGATGAAACCAATATGATGATAGAAATAGTACAGCTCAGATAATGTGCCCAGATAACTTTAGTACAAAATAGTCTAGAAATATATATATATATATATATATATATATATGAGCATGTAAGATCTAAAAAACTAAACCATCTAAGCAACTAGGCTATCTAAGTCCAACGGGTCATCATTAGCTTCATCCTTATCCGCTGTAGGCTTGTAGTACTCATCTCCATATGAAGGTGTAGTAGAGACATCAACTTCACCTTCATCACCAGAGCCATTAAAACTTGCATCAGGGCCATAATCCTCAGAGGCCTCCTCATCATCAACAACATCTTCCTCATCAGCTGGGTTGGGCATCTCCTCATCGGCAGAAGGACCAAAACCACGACCAGGCCACATGGCATTCTACTCATCCCAAGACATGCCAAGATCATGAAGCTCCTTGGATTGAGGGGAAGTGGGAGCAGAAGTGCCAAGACCGGTAGGAAGGATAGCTATGGGGCCAGTAGGGAGAGGTTGCACGCCACGTGTAGGTACAGGGGCAGATCCATCGACAACATAGGGTGTGGTAGCAAAAGTAGCAGGTGGAAGGGTCGGGTAGAAGTGATTATATGAAAAGGAACCATAATCACCACGTGGGTAGGAATGGTAGGAAGGGTAATGATGGGAATAGGACATGTTCATGGTGGATATGATTTGGCATAGGTCCTGATGGAGGTGCTCCTAAACTTGTAGGTTGTACGCCTACTGATGCACCATGTAACCCACAAGGTCTTCATTGGATACAAGAAACGAGGATCTGAAGGCCAGGTTGGAGGTGGAGGTTCTTGGGTGGAGGTAGAGGCTCTAGGTGTGGTGGAAGAAGATGTAGGCAAAAAGGAATTTTTGAATGTGGTCTCACTGATATAGACTCCTTTTCTAGAGGGCTTGTAATGAAGATCATGAAAAAGAGACTTCTCAGTTGCAAGGGTGAAGAAACCATAGATCAAGGCTGGGTAGGGAGGGTGGATTACTGGGGTACTCTTCCTGAAATCAAAGCATGTCATGTTGTGGAGAATCTATCTAGACCACTTGACTCTTATTCTCTTCCAAAAATATTATATAATTAGTGTAGTATTCTCTGCAATTTTAGTTTGATTCTTCTTATGGTGAATATTGAAGTTGACTACCAGAGTAGGTATGTGGTTTTTAAGACCCAAGGAAGAGGATGGAATGGTGAACTTCTTCCTATAGGGTGTTTGAGGAATCTTGAAGAACTTATGAATTTAGGGAGAGTAATATCATACTTCTTGTAGAAGGACTCAAGGTCAAGCAAGTCAAAATACTTAGGATAATCTTTTCTCCACATGTCAGTTACCTCAGTACCATAAAAAAACATGTTTAAGGTATCTTCTGAGATAGTGAATTTATTATCGGAAATCATGGAAATGATAATCACTTGAGTATTAGGAGAGGGTACAAGAGAGTCATAGTTCCATGAAAGATTGGAATAAAATTCATGGAATGCCTTAGTGTTTTAATGAAATTGTGAAAGCATCATCGTTCAAAATTCATGGCTGCTAGGTGATGGTCATAAATCATCTCACCTACCTCATCTATCACTTCTTGTTTACGCGGGTGAGGCTCATAAAAGGCACAAAAAGGAAAAGTGTTCCTAGGACGGAACTCTTTTTACCTATTTAGAGCTTCGGTTGAAACAAAGAAAGTGTCATCGAAGGGAATGAGGTGAGAGTTGGTGGGTGATGATGGCGCTCCATAAGATGCGGCCCTCTTTCTTCTTTGAGACCATTAAGGTGAGATGGAGAAGATTGAGAGACCAAACAAGAGAGAAACACTGCTAAAGGTCATCTATCTACTTAGGGAAAATGAGAAAAGGTGCTAGGTAGGTCAAATGAAGGTTGGCTACGGCTAGGAGAAGGGAGTTTGAGGCTAGGGTTGAGAGCTTGAAAGAGTCGGAGGAGGAATTGGCCGACTTTTCTCTAGTTGAGAGGGAGAATAGTCAATAGAAACCTATTTAATAATTGGTCCAGACCGGCCATCAGTCGAGCTCTGAGAGAAAGAAACTCGACTCAATTGCTTTTTACATAAGCCCTCAACCCCTGATCGATCGAGTTGGCAACTCGACTGACAAAATTTTTTCCCCAAACTTATAAATTCTATATTTTAGCCATTTGAGTGCTAATTAAATTTATTTTTCTGATCCACTTTGCATTTTAGACATATTTAGGCACATATCAATCATCATTGGTACTATTTAGCGACAAAACAATCTTTTACAAAAAATACCCAAAACAAGCAAAAAAAACATGGCATAAGAACATGAAATTTTAGCATTTTATCAAGAAAGGATGATCAAGACATGATCAAAGCATATAGGATAGATAACAACTATCCATATGGAAGATAAGTATCATCCAAAGCAGTTATGAGTAGTTTAGATCTAATAAAATTAAATTTCTCTCTAGCTAGAAGTTTAGTAAGATGTCCACCAACTGATTTTCCGTGTCCACATGCGTGATATAAATATCCTTCTTGGAAATGTGATCATGAAGAAAATGATGAAAAATATCTATATACTTAGCTCTACTATGCAATATAAGATTGTTAGATGAATTGATTACGCCAGTAGTGTCACAATAGATAGGAGAAGCATCAAAATAAATGTTAAAGTCTTAGAGCATTTGCTTCATCCATAGAACTTGGGAACAACAACTCCTAGCTACAATGTATTCAACATCGATAGTTGATAGAGCCATTGTGCTCTATTTCTTGGAAAACCATGACACCAAGCTTTATCCTAGGGGGAAGCGAGCGACACTTGTGCACTTTCTATCAGTTAAACATCCTACCTAATGAGCATCAATATAAGTGATAAGAGTAAAGTCCCTCGACTTAGGATACCATAGTCCAAAATTTTGGGTTTTGGCCAAGTACCTCAAAATCCTCTTAACAACTATAAGATTTGATTTCTTAGGATTTGACTGAAAGTGAGCACACAAGCCAACACTAAACATTATGTCAGGTCTAGAGGTATTTAAATAAAGTAAACTTCCAATCATACCTCTATAGAGCTTCTCATGTACCTTTTCTCCTTCTTCATCTTTATCAAGCTTGGCGGTGTTTGACATGGGAGTGTCCATTGGTTTTGTGTTCTCCATCCCAAAGTGTTTAAGTAGTTCACTTGTGTACTTGCCTTGGTTGATGAAGTTCTTATTCTTTTTTTGCTTAATTTGAAAGCCAAGGAAGAATGTAAGTTCCCCCATCATGCTCATATCAAACTTAGATTGCATAATATCACTGAATTCCTTACAAAGGCCAAGATTAGTTCCACAAAAAATAATATCATCAAAATAAATTTGAATGATAAGAAAATTGCTAGAATTGTGTTTAAGGAAAAATGTAGAATCATCGTTTCTCATGATATAACCATTATCTAACAAAAATTTCTTTAGTTTATCATACTAAGCCTGAGGTTCTTGTTTGAGTCGGTAAAGAGCCTTTTGTAATATATATACATGATTTGGAAAACTATCATGTTCAAAGCCCAGAGGTTGAGCAACATATACTTTCCCCTCAATTGTATCATTCAAAACTATACCTCTAACATCTATTTTATATAGAAGAAAATTCTTATGACTAGAAAAAGCAAGAAACATTCTAATTGACTCAAGTCTCGCCGTAGGTGCATATGTTTCATCAAAATATATACCTTCATGTCGGTTGTAGCCTTCAACCACTAACCTTGCTTTATTTCTTACCACCTTACTGCTTTCATCTAGCTTGTTGTGATAGACCGACTTGGTTCCAATGATCTTTCTATCACATGGTATTGGCACTAGAGTACACACTTTGTTCTTCTTGAATTGCTCTAGTTCTTCCTACATGACTAAGATCCACTCATCATCCCCAAGAGCTTCTTTGACATTCTTTGGCTCGAGTTGGGAGATGAAGGAGTTGTTGGATTGTTCTTTGTTGTTGGCAGCCCATGTATTCACTATTTTAAAGTGGTCACCTATTTTTAGCTCTTTAGGATGATTCTTTCAAAAGAGGGAGGGTTGGATCCTTCTTTTCTTCATCTATCTCTTCTTCTTGAGTGGCCACCTCTTTTCCCTTTTGAGTGATGTTGAGTTCTTTTAAGATAGGAATTACCTCATATGCAACATCATCATTAGCAATATCATTGGAAACAAAGGGGTTAGTCTCAATAAATTTGACATTAATATATTCTTCTATTTTAGATAGATCAACATTACACACTCTATAAGCCTTTGCTACTAGTGCTATAGCCTAGAAATAAAGCCTTATACAATTTTAGATCGAACTTGTCAAGAGAATCTTTTATGTTCAAAACAAAACAAGGACACTCAAAAATGTGAAAATACTCGATAGAAGGCTTCCTACCATGTCATGGCTCAAAGGGGGTTTTCTTGAAAGAAGGATGTGTAAAACCCAATTTTGCCCAAAACATGAAGTAATAACGACTTCAGACCAAAACTTCTTTGGAGTGTCATACTCTAGAAGCATAGTCCTATCCATTTCCTACGGTAACTTGTTCTTCCTCTCTACAACCCCATTTTGTTGAGGTGTTTGAGGTGAAGAAAAGTTATGTGCATATTCAGACTCTTCACAAAAACATTCAAAAAGATCATTTTCAAATTCTCCCCCATGATCACTACAGATGGAAACAATAAGGCAAGAAGCTTTGTTTAAAACTCTTTTGCAAAATCTATAGAAAACATCAACAATATCACTCCTAAAAATGAGAAAGACGGTCCAAGAATATGGAGAGAAATCATTGACAATAGAAAGATAATACTGGGAACCACAAAGTGATTAAGTTCTCATAGGTCCCAATAGATCAACATGGAGAAGTTCAAGAGCTCTCTTGGTACTAAGGACTCCTTTGGATTTGAAGGAGGAATTGGTTTACTTTCCTTGGGTACAAGGTTGGCACTCTTCATCCTTTACAAAATCCAATTTGGGAAGTCCCTTGACGAAGTCCTTTTTGCTCAACTTTATCAATTGATGCATATTTGCATGACCTAGACGATGATGCCAAAGAGAAATACCATACAAATTCACTATAAGGCATCTACCAACAATAATATTAATAGTTTCAAGAATGATTACATAAAGATTACCATTCCTAGTTCCCTTGTATATGACATTGTAAGTGAGGGAATCTAGGAGCAAGCATTCAAAAGAAGTAAATAGCACAAGGTAACCATTATCACATAATTGACTAACATTGACTAAATTGTGATGTAGGCCATCTAAAAAGAGAACATTCTTGATACACAAGGATTCACCTACATCACCCTCACCTTTTACCTTACCTTTATTATTGTCCCAGAAAGTAACTGACCCTCCTTTCTTCTTAGTGAAATAGTTGAAATGGCTTATATCACCTGTCATGTGCTTTGTACAACAACTATCAACAATCCATTTTCCTTCTTCCTACAAGAAAGGAGAATGTCGGTTCCCAACTCAAACTTTTGGATCTGGTGTTAGCTTGGGGACCCATTTCATCTTTGGGTTTCTCCCCTTAGGCTTATATGGAATATAAGTAGAATAATGATCATCACTCTTGCAATGTGAGAAAATCATAGGATTCTTTCAGCCAGAAGACTCTCGATGAAAGAAAGGAGGTTCCTTACTCTTTTTCTTATCTTTGGCCTTACTCTTTCCCTTAGGATCCCCCCCTACAAATCCCAAACCACTAGTCCCACTTTGTTTGGTAGAGTGATCAAGGATTTTATTTAGGGAGTTCTTCCCATTGAGGAATTTCTTAAGAGAGGCTCTAAGTCTATGATTGACATTAGTAAGAGAGATAATAATAACAGACAAACTATAAAGATCATCTCTAGCATGTACAAGGTCAACCTCTAAATAGAGGGATTTAGTCAAATAAGAATCCTTTTCACGAGTAAAATAGGTCTAGAAGATAAATCATTTACTTGAGCAAGTAACCTAGCATTTTCAGATTTAAACAATTGAATTTCTTTGAGATAAGAATCCCTCTCATCTCTAAAAGCACCACCAATAAGATTAAGTTCTATGTTTTCAGCCTTAAGTAACTCAAGCTCATCAAGGAACTTTTGGTTATCATCCTTAAGAGATGCAATGTTCTTAAGATAGACACCATTCTCTACTTCAACTCCATTATATTGGAGCTCAAGGTCAAGAAATTTTCCTTGTAAGGAATCAATGCTCTCAAGATGAATTTTTTTCATTTTTCTCAAGAATATTAATCTTAGCATACAAATCATCAAAAATCTTACCCAATCTCTTATTTTTGGATTTACAATCGAAATAAGAACAACAGGTAGCATTAAGCATGTCAATAAGGGTTTTTTTATATAACTCATGCAAACTTAACTCACTTACCTCACTGACCTCACCAATGTCTTCAGTTGTGGATGCCATGAGGGCAAGGTGGAATTCTCCCTTCTTCATCGGAGCTTGAGCCACTATAGGATGATCCTTCCCATGCACCATGAGATGCATCTTTATGCTTTCTCTCTTTCTTGTCCTTCCCCTTGTATTTGTTATCATTCTTGTAGTCGTCCTCCTTCTTGGAGTTGCTCTTGTGGTGTGACTTTCTAGCCTTATGACATTCACTCTTGTAGTGTCCTTTTTTCTCACACTTGTAGAACCTTAGAGTAGATGAAGAAGATTGCTTCCCTTTGAAGTGCTTTCCCTTGGAGAAGTTGGCTTCATGCTCACTATAGCCATCATAATCACTATAGGAGGAGGGGGAGGTCCTTCAAGCAAGTTGTTGTTGAAGAATGAGAGACTCCACTTGAGCTTTGAAGGCACTATCTTTGATCTTCCTTATTATTTCTTTTCTTGCTTTGCTTCCTTTTCTTTCTTGTCAAATCTTGGCTTATGAGCTTGTAGATTTCCAATAAGCTTATCAGTTGGAAGATCACAAAGACTTATTACTTCTTATATGGAGTTCACCTTGGACTCCCATCTATTTAGAAGAGACCTTAGTATCTTTGATTTGATTGCTCCTCTATCCAAAGTATGTCCCAAAGTATCTAGGTCACTGATGATAGTCTTGAGTCTTTAATATATCTCAAAAACTCCTTCATTATTCCCCATCTTGAAGTTATCTAGGAGGTTTTTCAATGTGTAAATCTTTGCCTCCTTCACTTGGTTTGTACCTTCATTAGTGATGCACAACTTGTCCCATATCTCATAGGTTGTGTTCCATGAGGATGTGTGGTTGAACTTGGAAGGAGTGAGGGTTGCAGAGAGGATGCTAATTGCTTTGGAATTGAGTTATGCTGCCTTTAGATTTGCTTCATCCTGAGCACTTAGAGATTCGGTCAGTTCCTTGTAGGGTGCAATCATCACTTTCCAAATGTAAAAATTCATTCCTTGAATGTAGAACTGCATTTGTCACTTCCAATAGGAGAAGTTGGTTCCATTGAAGACTGGGGGGTTCATGGAGAAGCCTCCCTCTTGGTTGAGGGAACCAATTAGGTTCTCACCCATCTTCTTGTCTCATAGGATATTTGTTGGAGAAGATCATTGCTTTGATACCACTTGTTGGATGTAGTTCTCTAGGGGGGAGAAGAGAGCTTCAAAACTTGCACAAGAATAGTTAGACCTTCAAATTATATCAATTTAAACCAAACACCAAAAGAGAATTTGAGGTCCTATCTAAATCAGCATAGTAAGGATGAGAGAGATTAAAACAAACATTTGGACAAGGTATTTAGAGTGGTTTCAATCTCCAAACTTGGAGACCGTCAGTCCACTACCTAGAGAGGTCAACCTCTAGAACTTTGCAACCCATGTATACTTATATTCCATTATAAGACATCCAAGAAGACCATGTTACATCCAAGGGATTACCTATGCAAGAGCTGTGCTACCTCTCAACAAATCTTACCCACTCTTGCAAGAAGCTCGATTCCTTCTCCTAGGACATCTCCTCCTTGCAACAAGTCTTCAACCTTGAGGATTTACCCACCAAGCTCCTTGGATCTTCTGCCTTGTCCTTCTCCTTCACTTGGAGAAGATCTTCACACCTTCTTCACCCTTGAATAAGAACAAAAACTCCTTCTTCACCCAGAGAGGATCACTTCAACCTTTGCTCTTTGGGAAAGGGGATTTAGAAGAGGAGAGAGGGAGAGCTTTACAAGGTACTCTCTAACAACATGCCTTACTCACTCATAATAATGAAATGCTTTGTAAATGAGAGAGAGAAAGGGGCTCAAAGGGGTTTAGCACACTCAACTATAGCAAGGACCAAGGATAGAATGAATGATCAACCTTGGAATGAACTTTAAGAGGTCCTATTTATAGATAGGGGTGTTCTTTTGAGTGTGGGATCACTGAAGAATGAAAAATAGTTGTTTTACAACCTAAAACATATCTATTTTGTTTCTAAGAACTCTCCAATGGTTGGAATCAATTTTTCTGCATTTTTCATACAATATATTTGGTTGAGTTTCAATAAAGGTAACTTGACCAATCCACTCTATCTGAAAAAGCCAATTTTCAAACTATCGGTTGAGTTTGTCCTGGGGTAACTTGACAGATAAGATAAAATCAACTTTGGATAGAAAGTTGGTCTATCGAGTTCTATGAGTTTAAAACTCAATCGATCCAATCATTTCCAATAATCCATCACTGATCGGTCGATATTCAAACTCGACTGATAAAGGTACTGTGACAAATTTTCCAAATTTATTTTTAAGTGATCAAACAATGGATTAAGTGTCCTTGATTTTTTTTCATCTTAGTTACAAATCATATCATCAATACAAATGATTACAAAAATATTCTAAGGTTGTTTGGAGTGTTTTCCACAAAAGTGCATTTGCATTGCTTTTGACTTGAACTTGGACAAGCTAGGGCTTGGTGAATTTGATCCTTTTCATGTACCTAATACATAAAATTTATCTCAAACAAACATATTTGATACATATGAATGGAATGGTCGATTCATTATTAAAATATGGATAATGTATAACTCTCAAGTAAACAAACTTTTCAACAATATGTCCTATTTCTGTTGTCCATGCATGTCTTTGCAACAATTCCTATTGCACCCTTTAGGTATTACCCCTTTAGGTGGCACTACCAAGGTCTTACCTTGTTATCTTACATGGACCCCATAATGGCCTTGAGCCATTACTCAGATTGTGGTTCTCAATCTCTTCTAGTTGATTATTTGGCTCATCTTGTCATGACCAACCTGTCTTAGTTGTTGGATTCACAATCCTCCAATCTTAGACATCTTCTACTAAAACTCTACTAAAACTATTTTCTTATGTGTCATATGATGAACTTGAGATTCAACAACAACTTGTGATTCTCTTAGTTCTCATTCCACCCTTTTTGATGACCTAACACTTCAAGTTCTACTCATACTCCCACTAATACTTTAAGAACTCAGTCATCCCAAATTTTTGTATGCTATTAGATTGAGATTAATAGAAATATTCAACAATTATGGTTTTGGATAAGACTTTTCAAGAAACTGCTTTCTTTATGTATGTTTCAATCCTTAAGATATATTGGGACATTACCATATCGTATCATATATGATTTCTTATAAACCATTCAGATGGTACATCATTTAGTTATAGGTATGTATATTTATGAGGATATAAGATGATTAGATTAATTGATAATCATATCATGACTCATCATGGTATGATTCCTTCATTCTGACACATCATCATGTTCAGATGGATTTGACTTGTGATACACTGTCACAGTTCATTCTTTGAAGGTTTTCAAGGTGTTGATGTAAAAATATCTCAACGTTTGGTCTCATCACAATTTCATCATACTTCCATCAAATTTATATTTCATTAATAATATTCTTGAACACTTCAAGAGATTTATATTTCTATTTACAATATCATCATAATACCAGTAAATGAAATAAAGTATAAGTAACTATATATAACATTCATTCCATAAGATATTCATGCATCATATGTATAAAGTCTAGTGGAACGCTTATCCTTCCACTACATTTAGTGAACGATGTTATGTCACGTTGTCCGTAAGTAAGACTTGCATATTTCCTTTTGTTCAGTAACCAAGGGAGTCTAGATTAATATCAATATGTATTGCCAAAATGCATTTTGTATATATACGTCCAAGATGACTATTGATAATGATTGTTTTGAGTTATCAATTATAGTCCTTTAGTGTTAAAGTTATAAATATTCATCTTGAGATTATTTCATACAAAGACCATCAGATGTTTGGGCATTGTCATTCAAGATCATATCTTTAAAAATAGAAACATCAATAACTCACATTATTGATTTACCATCCTTGTTAGACAAGATGCTTTAAAGTAAATGTTTCTATTTATTGGCATAATAAAATAGCAGTTCCACTAACTCTATGACATGCCCATTGGGCTAAGATAAATTTAGATATAGACTAAACCTTCAACAACTCTTGTATGACCTTGTCCATCTTTATCCTTTCATTAAGGTTTTCACTTCTTGTTAGAATTTGCACATCAAGTATGTTAGATCTCTATTTGGTATCACAAACCAAGATGAAGAAATACTCAAATTTATCTTATAACATTTATACCTAAAGTGGAGGTCTCAGTGCCTTCCTTCTTCTGCTTTACTTCCTTTGACTAGAGTGGGCAATTTTTTTTCCAATGTCCAGGCTGGTGACAAAGGTGACAGTTGCCTCTTTTCTTCACTCCTCCCTTTGCTTTGATCTCTGAAGACTTGGGCTTCTGGACAGCTTTATAACTCTTCTTAGCTTTGTCTTTGCCTTTAGACTTCCCCTTTGTCTTTCTTATCATCATAGACTTGGGCTTGCCTTTCTTCATTTGTGCCTTAATTGTTCTCAACATGCCCAACAACTTTGCCAATGGCTAGTCATAGTCATTCATGTTGTAGTTCATGACAATCTGACTTTATGACTCTGGAAGGGACTAAAGTATCATGTCAGTGGCCAACTCTTGAATCAAGGGGAATCCCAGTTTAGCTAGGTTTTGTTCGTGAAATGTTACATGATGGATGGGGCGGAAATAGAGTTCCCATCTGGTGAGAAGATTTTCTTTGGAAACTTTCTCATACCGAATGATCTTGAGTACATGAGGACCTGTTAGGTCTCCTTCTATCATGGTGCACTTGAACAACACCTTGGAGACAACGTATCTCTCTTATCTTGTCTGATCTTGGAACATATTCTTGAGATGTGTGACCATCTCAATCACATCCATGTTCTCATGCTGTCTTTGAAACTCATAGTTCATGAAGCATAGCATCAAACACTTGACATCCATGAAATCCTTAGTATGCTTCTTGTTAGCATCCATGTTAGCCCTTGGTGCATTTGGAAGGGGTTCATCTGGTTCTGATGTCTCCATGACATAGATCTTGCACTCCCATGTAAGAACAATTCTCACCTTCCTAAACCACTCGTGGAAGTTGCTTCCATTTAGCTTGTCCTTCTCAAGGACTGATCATAGACAAAAGTGATTGTTGTTTGTTTCCATTTGATTCTACAAGAGAATTTGCAATTTTGTAAAAACTCATTTTTGATTTGATTTGATAAAACTAACGATATTGATTAGGTCTTTAATTAACTATCAGTCTCATTATTTTGATCAAATTGTCAACCTTGAAGTATCAATTTAGAAAATTTCAGCGAATCAATTTTCTAATGAGCAAGATTCAAAATTTGATTATTGCCTGACCAATGCCACAATAAATAGTCAGCCACTAAAGTAGGCAATTTTCCAATTGCATCATATGCAATTCTTAATAGATAATATGTGCAAGTCATTTCTATAATTATCTGTAAGCCTCTGGGCCTAGACACTCTAAGAATCACCAGTTAAGCTTGGCCCAAAAGCCAGCATGATAATAATGCATCCCTCTTTGGCAGCACCTATATCATTACCATCATACTTCCACGAGATAGACAATACCATGATTTGGTGTATCCTACGCTTGGTTGATCAAGCTTTTCATGTGTGCCACTTGTTGGAAAGCATCTTAGACTTAATATATTTCATTGGGGAATTTATATATATCATATATATACACATATACTATATCCAATCACTAGATATATAGTTCATACCATATACATGATATATCCAATAACGTAAACATGAAATATAAAACAAAAGGAGATAGTTATGGCAATGTTTATTGTAATTCCTTACAACCTCAAGGAATTACTACCACCTAATTCAGTCATCACATCTCATGCATGAACCTATTGTTGGTGTAGATCTATGCTTGCTAATTAGGGTTGATCGATTCAACTCATGAACTGGTCGTCTCACCTCTTGGTCGGTTAGTTGGTCACCTAAAACGGATGTATTGCCTCCTATCCAACCAATGTTTGACACCTCCAAAAGGTTAGTTGGGTCCACCATGTGGTCGGCTCACCCCCACAGTCTATCCTCCATGGTCCTCCAGCAGATTGGCTCATTCCTGTGGATGATTGGCTTGCCTGATGTAGATCGTCATCTTCGTCGTTGCAAAATGGGAAACTATCCTATTGCTTATATTATTACATTGTAAAGAGAAACCCTGAGTTACATTTGAGGGGAGAAAAGGTAATTAAATTTAATTGGGAATAAGGAGGTAGAGGCTCGGTATCCAAACTGAGATAAAACATGAATAAAAACAATACCATCCAACAACACACATATATTGGATTATTGGCCATAACCAAGCTACACATTCACCATCAAGCTGCATTTAGGGTGACACATGTAAATTGCATATATATATATATATATATATATATATATATATATATTTATATATATATATATATATATATATACAGTTTGGTTTTATGTGGGTTATTATCATATACAAATACATGATAGTTTAAATATTCACATTGTATACAATAAATAAATGATAAAATCGAAATTCCATCATATCAATTATCCCAAAACATAGTAAATTGACGTGACTATGGTACCATTGTTGGGAAATACGGACATAGAGAAAGGCAATGAAAACAAAAAAATATCTATTTGTATTCCCCATAACAACAAGATCACGTCAACTACTATGAAATAGGAAATATGGTTTAATGAGTTTATACGTAGTCTTGGAGCAAGTCCAATGACTACAACTCATTGTAGTGCTATTATCTTCTAGTTTCCCTTAGACTATGTTTGTACAACTCCTAGTCTTCACCACGAACTGTAGACTTGAATGGTGTTTGTCGCTATTTTTTATCTCACCACGGGGTGTAGGGTGACATTGTCCTCCTAGAGAAAGACAATAGCCTTCTCACCTCAAGAGAAGTCCATAAAGACCATCTAGAACTCTTGTCGTTCTAGTAGAATAGATAGGAAGGAGTTGTCCCTACCGTTGGTGTACTAGTCACCAACTTTCTCCTTCACAAACTTTTCTCCCTTGGCATCCCTCCCTTTATTTGGCAGGACTTGCTCAGGCTCTCTATTGGTTACCATAACTTGAGAGATCAACAATTGTTATAGGCAATTGAGTTGTGTTCTAGGAAGCCCCTTGTACCCCTCTATTTATAGGAGGGCTCCCAATTTGTGTGGGAGTGGAAGGGACCAAGAGATCTTGAATTTTTCACAACATATGACTCTCGAAACGGTTAGTTTGCAATTGAATCGATCGGTTCAGAGTGATACAGTCGATTCACAGTGCGAACCGGTTGTTTTTCCTATTTCCTAATCGCACATAAATTTAGCAAATTGTATCCACTTAATGCAAACATTAATTCCTTATACGATCTAATTGAATAAGTGAAATGAGCAATCTTTCTCATGAGTTCAGGAAAGCAACAAGAATCTTCATTCGACCCAAAGCATATCAGTTCACCAAGTGAACCGGTCATCTCGCTCACCTGAGCCAATCAGTTCACCCACTGAGTCGATCATTTGGTTCCTTATTCACACAAAACGCTAGCCAATTCAATTCCAATCATGCTGACACTCCAATCAGTCTTCCCACTGTGTGAGCCTTAGTAACTACTCCAATCATCATTTAAAATTAAACACCTCTTCTAAATGAGTTCCTTTGTGTGTGACCCTATAGGTCCCATCTCACGTTGGCAGTGAATGGCCATAATAACTTATGAAATCACAAGCAAAGAGTGGTGTCTAGTCACACATAAGTTCTACCCAAGCAAATGGAAAGTTGGAGAACAAATTCAACCTACAATCTGCATAAGGTGTTGCAGTGATTTTATAATTACTTTTTGTCTGATATCTGGAATGAACTTGAGGCATGGAATAATCATCCTCTCAACATTCAATCCATGTTCCTTGAACCAAGAGTAGATTGTCTGAGATAATGTGACCTCAATATCATATATTGATTCACATGTGCCTGCACGTGCATTTCTCAGTCTTTCTTATCAAGTGTGTAGGAAATCAAACTCTAGTAGGAGGGGTAAATACCATCTAAATCACTCATAATTGGTCCCCATGTGTTAAAGACATTCAATCATCTCCTTTATGGAAACTCATATTTTAGGATTACGTTTGTGATGTCAAAGTATACCCAACGACATGTGATAAATGTAGTGACTTTAGGTCTAAGAATTCTATTAACAACCTCATTCATCACTACTTGAATGAGATTAACTAGTCCACTATTATAGAACTCACGGTCAAGGAGGTCAAAGGTCTCATCTACACGTGAAGCTTTAGTCACACTACATAACCAAAATGAGGGTATACTTCCATGACAATAAATACCAAGAATCAAGAATCATCCATATCTCCAGTATCAAACTAAATTGTTTCTATAGATACTCTATATATGTTCATGAAAGTCACCTCCACGATATATATGTGGCATCTAATGACTACATTAGTTGTAGAAAGTAAAGTATGACCTAGATGAAAGGAATCTAACACTAGTCCTTATGTGTTGTTCCACAACACGATTAGATCGGATGCTCTATAACTTTCCAAAAATGACGTAGTGGCATTTGCCACATTTTCATTGATCATGGTTGTTTATTTTTCTCGGGGAGCAATATTTTTGTAGTGGTGATACCAATCGGTGTTAGTGAAGGCATCTTTCAAACTGTCTATAATATTTTATTTATTTCTTGTGTTTGTGCGTCTGCACTAGTCATTACTTGATGCTTTCCCGAACAAACTGTTAGTCAAGCCAAGCACCATAAAATCAACTAGAAAGTAAGCCTCTTTAATCTTCACTAAAATGTCATAAATTCAACAATGTTGAACCTTAATAAAATGGTCTTCCAATGTGGTAAATTATAGCATAAAAACTACTCAGGGAACCCAAAGAACCCAAATAACAATATTATTAAGAACAAAATGGATTTTTCAAAAAATTCAAAAAGTATTAATTAACAAGGCTGACAATTTGAAGATTTTTTTGGTTACTAAATTAATTGTGCATAAAATTCAATTTGACTAAGAAAGAATTAATGTTAACTACATTATAAAATTACAAGTATGGCATGTATCATCAAAATTTCCTACATATCCATCCTTATGTTACATTGCTCATTCATACATATATTTACATTGGATCCAATGAACTTCATATCCTTTTGGTGTATGGAGTTCACAAGGATAGATTTCACCATAGGTTTGATGTCTTCTTACCTATGGATCCTGAATATGTTGTCCTAGAGAACTCCCTTTCGTGATCTTGTCTTTGATTCAGTGATACTGATAAATATTCAAATCTTATATTTTAAGGTTTCTACATCTAAGATTCTAGCAATCATGCAAGATAAGTAGCTTATCTATACAACATGCAATCAATCCATCAATGACCATTTAAAATCCATATAGATAGCAATTCATGACATTAGAGTTCAAGATAAGGCATTGGGGCTAATCCCCACACCATAGTAAAAGATCTACTTTCTGATATTGTTCATGAGAAAAAAAAGAGAGAAGAAAATGCTCATAGAGAAATTACTATTGTTCAGAAGAAGCTCAATGATATCGTCACAACTCTTGAATGATAGTTGTAGTCTTTGATCAAGATCTCTGACAAAGCGTGTCTCAATGTAAATGTAAGCCCCCTAAACTTGCTTAATGAGTTGAATAAGCTTAATTATCATAATTTAATTCTTATAACCAAAATATAACCTTTTTATATGCTTTGAAATCATAATACAAGATTTACCTTCAAATTTGGTCCAATTTGGACACTGTTTGAGCAAGTTATGCAATTTTATGCACATTTTGGACTTTTCTACAATTTACCAAATTGAGAAGTTTTATTTGCAATTTATCACTTCCATTATGTTCCTTGGATATTCTATCATCATTATTGAGCTTTTTGAGCCATGGGGGCACCTATTTAATCTTTGGTTTGAAGGTGTTTTCTCCAAGGGTATTTTAGGGTTTACCCCTTCATGGATGAGCTACCTTTAGTAGCTATCAACTAATGAATTATTTGTTTTGCTTGGAAATTCAAGAAATGAGGGATAATCATGTCTATATGGATGGTGCGGTATCTGCTTGTGTGTGTTCTTCTATATTCTTAATGGTTTAAGGCCATGGACACTTGGAAAGATACTAGAACTTCAACTTTTTCTTTTTCTTTATCTTAAAGTTTCATATATTTATCCCTAAGCACCAAAACGATCCATTTTATCTCCAACACTTCCCTCCTTCTACAAACCTCGTCCTCCCTCTGTGCTACTATGAATTCCTATCTAAGGTAGAAGAAAGAGGGGACCTTCTTGGAAAAAGAATCTCGAGGTGCAATTGACTTCTTTTTAGGGTTTAAAAAGCTTCCTTCTAGTGATATTGACCTAAAACAGTAAGAATTCCCTTATTTCCTCCATTTATTTATTTTTATCCTTCCTCCTACCTTTATCCAGGTCAGAACCTTGTTGTTTCATGGTAGAAATTGCTCTAAATCTCTAAAACCCTACCTTTCTTGCTCCTTATGCTTAGGGTTTGCTCATTTGATGAAGAAAGGTGCTAGATGGACGAGTCCATAGATTATGATTGGATTTTCTACCATACCTGCTCTAGTTTTCTTCAGTTTGGGATTTCATATTCACATTAGAGGCAAGTTTTATAACTTGCTCCATGTTTATTTCTTAGCATAAGCTTTCTAGCTCATGTTCTTGATTGAAAATGATGATCCATGGACTAAAAAGCTATGCTTGACTTGGATTTTGATTTTTATAATGTTCATTATTCTTATTTTAGGTCTAGAAGAACCTGTGATCATTTGTACATTATTCCTATGGTATAATATGACTTGGATCAGGTTGGTTTGGCAACTTTTGGTGCTAAGCACCTATCAACCAATGGTCAATTTTAAGGTTTTAAGCTGTTCTCTTCTATAAACCCATGACCTGATGATGGTACCATTGCAACAACCCTATGGTGTTGTCTTCATGACAATTGATGTTCGGTATCAAAGGTGTCAGATGATAGTGAAAACCTATGGTCACCCCCTTAGGTCATGTTTTGGATCAATTAGAAGTTTAATGATCAACCATTAAGTACCTACTGATGTTATCAATCAATGATGACATTAGCTTAATATTTGATGTTTATTAATGCATATATTGTTGATATAACAACCTATGGTGACTTAATGGTCACTAATGATGGTGGATAAGGTCTCTACAACCTCTGGTTAGTTAATCATTGTAGTTGTAGCATCAATTAAGCCTTAGATCAATGGTTTCTTGGGTCACTTGATGCATTCGTCGGACCTATACTGTAATTGATGGTTTTAACATATGAACTTGACCCAATGGTCAAGATCTAATTGTTTATTCCTCCAATAAAGTGGAATGATGGATAATGTAATATGTTGGTCCTAATAATGTGATTTAGATGGTTTCCTTCATATGATCAACTTAAGGAGCTTACTTGTTGACAATGAATGGCTTGATTTAAATGAATAGACAATTGTGGGTTTTACCCTACTCTCAATGGAACTTTTTGTGTTGTTAATCAAGGGATTTCTAGGGTTAAATGGTGACTCTTTCTAGAGAAAAATCAAGGACTTCATAGGTGGTTTATCCAAGGTGTTTACTTATGTAAACAACCAATGGGCTTGCCTTTTAAACATCCAATGGTTCTGGGTGAAATTGTGGTATAGTGATATGGGTTGCATGATGATGGAACAAAGGGAGGGTTACCCTTAATAAGGTAGTCTTACCTATTCAATCATTTGAATATAAGGGATGATAATCATATTGTGTTGATATGTAACCCTAATGATGTATATCTTGTTATACCTAGCTTTAATATAACTAAATGATGGTAATTGGGTATGAATAGTCCTTGAATGACTAATCCCATCATGGAGTACTCTCTTATTGTTGTTGAAACCTTAGTATGCTATAACGCGGTGCTTACACCTTGATTTATGTGTGGGTTCATACTTGAGAATAGTATGGAATGTGATGGTGATGCTTCACCTTATGCATCCATGATCCAATGGGGATGATGTGAGTTAGGGTTTGGGTATAAGTGTCGATTAGTAACATTAATATAATTTATCTTGTTGAACCTAACTCTAATGCAAATAGATAAAGATGAGTATTCATGTTTAACATTCTTATATGATGGAATGATGGTGGAATAACCTCCTTAATATGATCATAACCTTAATATGTTAATTGGTGTTTATCATAGACACATGGTTGATACTTTCTTATGCTAAACATGTGCATTATGAATGTGATGAGGGTTAATCATATTTTGATTCCTTGCATGTTGATGTAATAAAGGAATGTTCTTAATGTTAATATAACCCTGCTATGATTGTTTATGAATATATCCTAGCTCATTAATGCAATATTGTTTTGATCTGGTGTATTATATGTAAGTGATGTTTTTGAGCCTAGTTATAAGGCATGCAAAGATAATGATGATCTTGTAGGGAATAGTATGATGGTCTTAATGACCTTTGGGCATGGTTGATCCCTAAATGAGGTGTAATCCTCTTGTGCTGATAAGGGTTGATATCCTGTGATATTGTGAAAAGGATTTATATCCTGTGATAATATGATGGTCTCTTAATGACGTTTGGGCATGGTTGAACCCTGAATGAGGTGTAATACTCTTATGTTGATAAAATTTTGATACCATGTGATATTTTGAAAAAGATTTATATCTTGTGATAGTATGATGACTAGTGTGGTCTCATGAATGGCAAGTGAATAGTACCATGTGATGATGAGATGAGAAATTATGTTTCACACATTTTATATCTTTTGTAGTTGTGATATTTATATGCTTTCTAGAAGAGAATTAGGGTTTGTATGTCCACTTGTTTGATGCAGCCTTAATTCACCCAATCAGCATAACTAATTAAGTGCAACTCTAATCATGTAGTGCCCTATGTCGTAGAGCCATCTTCAGTGTCAGAACTTACTAGATGGTGAAATGAGTATTCCTAAGGGAAACTCAGAGTGTATATTGTTGAGTATGTGGGGGTGGAAGGTTGAGGATATATCATTGTCATCCATAATGAAGATTGTGGAGGTTGGCTATGGTCATACCCCATACATCTGATGTGATTGATAACGAATGTGGTCGTGTCTTAGTGATTATAACATGATTTGATTTGAGGACAACTACAGTTGTACCTCAGTGATTGGGTTTGAATACCCTAGATGCTAGCGCCATGACATGTACCAAGTTGGGCTAGTTACAGGACTATATGTCGTTGTGGTGGTAGCTTTGAGTGATATGTCACTTCCTTTTACTCGTACTGACTGAGGGGAAGAGATCTTAGGATACCGGCACTCCTAGATCTTGTACGGAACCGAATAGCCCTTTGTAGGGGTCAGTTGGACTTTGAATGGTAAAATTCAAATTCCCCAGGGCATAATGAAAGATGTAAGATAGCCATGTAGCATATCTGTGTTGGGTCATACATAACGCTTCATATTGGACGATAACCCTTGTTTGCTTTGTTTTCACTGAGATCATGTATAGTACAATAGGAGATAATAGATATACTTATGATGTAGTAATGCTCATGTTGTAAACATGAATATGTTGTCAAATATACTGAAGCAGATAGTTAAGATGTTGTTGTTAGCTATGTTTAATATTTCTAGCCATGCCTTTGTAACTAGAGAAGCGTATACTGCTAATCATGCTTATCCAGATAGTTGTGCTTATGCTGTTAGTTGTTCTTATGATGTTGATATGTTGAACCAATTAGACATGCTCATGTTGTTAGCTATGTGTATGTGCTAGACTTATTCATAATGATAGAGATTCTATGTTACTAGACTTTCTCATGATGCTAGATATGCATATGCTACTAAATTGATTATATTGTCAACAAGTTAAAGGATGATTGTCTGGCTAATGACGATAGTTATTACCTTCTCCTTTATGTATTTTGTTAATCATCATCACAACTGAGATTATTTGTTATATCTGATTAAACTGCTTAATTGTTTAATTACTTAAAAATGTTGTAATCAATAAATGTTGTTGGAGGTTATATCTCTTGCTGAGACATGGGTCTCTCACCCTTTGGCTCGCCACATTTTTTTTAGGTAATAGAATGTGACAAAAACAAACCTATGGAAGAAAAGAGGAGCTATAGTAATGAATCTTTGAGAAAGTTGATTAGATGTCTAGTGTGTTGTAGAGTCATCCCTGTACTCTCAGGTCTGGGCAAGAAAAGTTTGTATATGGTTTTTCATACAAATTGAAATTTTGTTAGCATGTTAATGCTTGTTTGTGTGGCATATATGAATATTGTTCTCCTGTGTATATATGTTTTTGCTAAGGAGATAGAACAATTTGTATCAAATTCTTAGCATAGTATGGATACAAGAAAGATGTTGGGATCTTATTCAAATGTTTCTGAGCGGGTGTTGATGTTGAAATCAAATTTAGTTTACCCATATTTTTGTGTATGTGATTAATTAGTGATCGATTGTGTTTTATGTTTTGAGTAATCTCGTTTAGTGTAACAGGTTCTCACAAGTTGATATCAGAGCTTTAGATTCATTGAGTCTATAGGGACACTAGGATGATGTTAAAATTAGGAATATGACATAAAAATATGGTGCATACTTCCTAATCTCAGTATTTGGGTGCCCTGGCCTGGTATTCAATTATTGAAGAAAGGTAAGTATGGTACTCTTAGATTGTTATCTTTCTTATTACTCTGATCAAGTATTCATTTTGAGACAATCTAAAGATCATAACAAATAAGAAATCATGGTGTGAATATCTCAATCCTACCTTAAAGAAGATGAGAATTGCATCATTATCTATCAAAACTTGAATGTTTGGTATCTAAAGAGAAAGACACAACACCATGCAATCTAAATCTAAATACAAATAAGGAAAAGAGGAGTTCTTGAAGATGTGATTCAAGAAGATAATAAAGTAAAAGACAGATAAGTCTATGCTTATAAAGTGATTCAAGGTATGAAATCCACATAAGATGGAGAGAACTTGAATGATAAGTATAAAATGAGAAGATAAATGAGAAAAATGACAAAGGAATAAGGTGGAACCTAAGTTAATCTCATACCAACCTATGTGTGTAAGAAAGTGTTAATGTAAAATAAGCATGGCATTTAAAAGAAATTAAGGCAGATGATCCATGTTTAATGAAGAAATGTGGAATATGATGATTTACATGTTGATAAGTGGTTGAAAAACATAATAAAATAAGAGAGCATACCCAAGTGTGATAAATAGTCATCAAGGAAGGAGTAATGAGATATGTTAATCATGATGATTCCTATGATAATGGCAAGGAACCCAAAATGAAAAAGGCAAAATGATACATAAGAAGTTGTAACTTGCATAATGAAAGTAGAATTAGTTACCTTTTTGCTAGTGACCCTTTAAAAATACTATTATGGTATGGGAAGTGTGTTTCACTTTGTGTCTTTACTTTCTAGGGCACAACTTTCAAGTGGATCATTGCCACATGGTGTTGTTATGTATGCTCAGAGAGCCAATCATGGGGATGATTGGTGGGATACATTAAGATTGATTTGATAAAGATCAAAGGCAAGCTTACAATTCTTTCTGGTTTAGTCATATGAGATAATGATAAAACAGATTGAATGTCTAGAGAATGATAGTACTCGATGACGTATACTTTTAGGTTAAGGACCTGAACGATGAGAGCATACAGATGCTAAGAGTTTGTACATTCTTGTTATGTCCCTATTCAGATGTCATTGTTGAAGGTAGATAGACAGTAATGACACACAAGACTAGATTGTGGTGTTGGTTGATGACAAAATCTCATTAGTCATGATATGGAGATATCAAACCAAACACATAGGCGCTTGTTAGAAAACAAGTGTACCGCACAGACCCGCCGTGAGTTTGACACATGGAACCATGACATGGTAGTCACAGTCAGTTCTCATAGTGATGGTGGTGAGTGTGATTCTTTGACCTGAAATCACTACACTAAACACATGTCATTGGGTACACTTTGACATCATAAAATGCAGTCTTGAAACATGGGTTGTTATAAAGGTGATGATTGGGTGGCTTTGACACATGGGGCTTTTGAGGGGTGAGTGATAGATATGGGATTTGTCCCTCCTGAGGGAGTTTGATATCCATGGCCAGTTGATGAGTAGGATTTAGGTAGGCGTGCACACACATGTGTGAATTAATATGTGATAATGATGTCATACATATCTCCTCCAATCTACTCTGAGATCAAGAAAATGAATGAATGTTGACATGATGACTGTTCCATGCCTTGAGTTCATTCGGGATATCAGTGACAAAGGAATTATACATTCACTATAACACCATTCACAGATTGTAGTATTAAAAGTTGTTCTCCAACTTTCCTTTTCACTTGGATAGCATTGATGTGTGATTAGGCACCACTCTTTGCTTGTGAAGTCATAAGTGTTATGGACTTTCACTTCCAATGTGAAATGGACCTGCAAGGTCACACACATAGGATTTAACCTGGAAGAGGACTTTATCCACAAATGATGTTTAGATTGATTACTAAAGGATTTTAGTAGTTCAATTAAACACTCAATCAATTGATATCTAAGTATCATAGTGTTCAAGGTGTTGTACCAATTGATTAGTGTATCAGATTGATTGAAACTACGAATGACTGATTTTACAGTCTGCTGCGCCAACTGATCGGCTCATGTGATGAACCGATCGGCTCAGGTTGGTGAACCGATCGGCTCATATGATGAACTGATCGGCTCAAGACAGGATGAGACGACCGATTCAAGGGTTGAACCGATCGGCTCAACTGACCAACTGAGATCGTTTGGAAAGTCGGAAGACTCTTTTGCAAATACAATTTGTTTCACTTGTACAAATTTGATTTGAACAAGGATTAATATTTGATTAATCGGGAACAAATTTGAAAGTCAATTTGAATTGGACCAGGACCATGAACTGATTGGCTCAGAAGTGAATCGATCGGCTCAGGTGTCCCAACCGATCGGTTGAGGTGTGAACCAATCGGCTCAACTGCCCAACTAACCATTTCATCCTTGAAATGATCGGTTCAGGTGGCGTAGTTGGTTTTTGTGTGGAAAATATTGAACCCTTCTACTTCTGCTTTAATCTCACATTGCCCGGGGTAGAGAACCCTATCCCATGACCCTCTTATATATATAGGGGTAGTGGGGGATTCTCAGGAACAACAACTCAGAATACTAGTTGCTCTGCAAAGTTGTCATTCTCTCTGGTTTTGGTAATCGAGAGAGAGCCCGAGCAAGTGCTACCTGATAAGGGAGGCACAACAAGGGAAAGACAACTACAGAAAACAGACCGGTGGTAGGAGAGTGTGTTGGTGAATAGTACACCGATAGGAGGGTGTGACTCCTTCTGATTCCTTGTGGGATAAGGAGATCAGAGTTTCAGGTGGTCTGTATGGACTACTTCAGACGTGGGAGACTTCTACCACTCGAAGGACAACTGTCAATCCTGACAGTCCTGGTGAGACCAGGAGCTGCTCAGACACTATTCAAGACCAGAGGTGAAGACCACGCAAGTCGTGAGGTAACATCACCGAGCAAGCCTCAGGACAAGGTACTCCTCTACAAACCATCCTTCCTATTATATAGACGTTGATGTGATTCCTTTATTCTGGGTTTGGGAGAAGAAAATTTTTATTTCTGCTGCCTTCTCTGTATCCCCTAAAACCCAATAGTGGTATCAGAGTCACGTCAACTTCTCTATGCTTTAAGATTATCGATATGATCGATTTTGGTTTGTCGCCATTAATTATTGCATATGATGTGAATAATAATGGCTTTATGCATGTCCAATCCTAAATCCACAAAATCCCAATATACATATATGATATGTAATATGAATGCACTCCATACGCATCGCCCTTAAATGAGTTTTGTGGTGGATGTATAGCGTGGTTATGGCCAATAAACCCTATGTGTGCTTGGTTGTATGTGGTTGCTTGCATCTCGGTCTGTGCACCGATTCCCTACCTCCTTATTCCTGATGTAACTCGAGATAACTCGAGATTTCTTTCCTACCTTTGCTCCCCTCGAATGTTACTCAGGGTTTCCCAATTTAAATGTAAAATAGGATAGATCTTTTATTTCCTGTTATGTCAAAGAATGGAGGACCATCTGACGACGACTGAGACAATCAGTTCAAGGCATGAACCGATCGGTTGGTGGTCCAGACGACTAGTTCAAGGAGTGAGACGATCGGGTGGCAGCCATGAGGAGATGCACGATGACCAAGCGAACTGATCTGTTGGAGCAGCCAACCGATCGGATGGTGGCACACAAATGACCAGCCTGATGGCGAGCCGATCAATCATGGAGATGAGTTGATCAAACCCAGAATGACAAAGCACAGAGTTCATCTTGTACAGGTTGCATGTGATGTAGACCTAGATGACCGTGATTCCTCTTGGATCGAGGAATCACATTAGGATGGCCATAATCATCGCTTTTATCATTTCACATGTTTTCTATGGGATATAGCATGTATATGATACGTACTATGTATTATGGTGATTGGATATGTATATGAACATATAAAACCCAAATCTCTCATCTAAAATATTAAGTCTTTTACGCCTTCCATTAGCGACACACATGAAAAACATGATTGACCAAGTGTAGTTTATGCCAAAGTGTGGTGCGACGTCTATCTCGTGGAAGTGTGAAGGGTAAACATGTAGGTTCTTCCAAAGCAGGGTGCATGTTTATCGTGTCGGCTTTTGGGTTATACTTAACTGGTGATTCTTAGAGCATCTAAGCCCAGAGGCAAGGAATGTTCATGGCAAGGTGTTGCACATGTTCATTCATCAAGAGTTGCATATGATGCAATTGGCATGATGGCCTACCTAAATAGTCAAGATTATGGGTGATCAGCCAAAGCTGACTCATGACTTGATGAAATATGGATCTTGACCCACTAGAAGATTGTATGCTGTAATCTTCCAAATTGATGGTGAGGGCTATCAATTTGAACAAAATTGTGGGAGCAATAATCAATTAAAGTCCTAATTATATTGTCAACCTTTCAAATCAATCAAGTTAGTCAAAATTGAATTTTGGACTAAATTGCATATGTTTCCTTTTTTAGTACAAATGACAACAATCAACAATCACTTTTCGTTGCGATCGGTCCTTGAGAAGGATAAGCTGAATGGGACTAACTTCCACGACTAGTTTAGGACATTGAGAATTGTTCTCACTCAAGAGAGAAAGCTCTATGTCCTGGATACTCCAGTTCCAGAGGAACCTGCTCCTACTGCACCAAAGGCAGAAAGGGATGCTTATAAGAAGAATTATGATGATGCCATTGATGCAAAGTGCTTGATGTTGTGCTACATGAACCACGAGTTGCAGAGACAACATGAGAACATGGGTGTCATTGAGATGATTCAGCATCTCAAGAACATGTATGAAGATCAAGCACGGCAAGAGAGATATGATGTCTCCAAGGTATTGTTCAAGTGTGTCATAACAGAAGGAGATCTAGTTGGTCCTCACACACTCAAGATGATTGGGTATGTGGAGAACCTGACGAGACTGGGATTTCCCCTGAGCCAAGAGTTGGCTACTGACGTGATACTGCAATCGTTGCCAGAATCCTACAGTCAGTTTGTGATGAACTACAACATGAAAAACTTTGACAAGCCGTTGACAGAGTTGTTTGGCATGTCGAGAACAGCTGAGTCACAGATGAAGAAGGACAATCCTAAGTCTATGATGATGATCAGCAGCAAGAAAGGCAAGTCCAAGCGTAAGGGCAAAGGCAAGGCTAAGAAAGGTTCTGATGCTAGCCAGGAGCCCAAGTCGTCTTCAACTCTCAAGGCCAAGGGAGTTATGACCAAGAGAGGCAATTGCCACCATTATCAAAACCCAGGACATTGGAAAAGGAATTGTCCACTCTATCTTGAAGAACTAAAGAAGAAGGAGGCAACAGACATCTCCACTTGAAGGTGTCATGAAATAAACTTTTAACATTTTTTGGGTATATGATGCCAAGATATAAAATGTAAAGCACTCAATAAATGGGGCAAGTGTTGCCAACATAGATAGGAGTACTTTAGTTTATTTTCAGACTTGAAGGCATGTAATAGAGTTATGAACTGCTATTTCATATTTTCCAATGGATAGAAACACATTATTTTTGCATATTGTACGACAATGATAGAAATTAATAAAGTTGATGTTTCAATTTCAAAAAAAAAGATATGATCTTTATGGCAATGCCTTGTTTATCTTGTGGTACTCGGTATGCATAAGATAAAATGATACCTAAAAGTTATTGATGACTCAAACAAACAAATTAGCATAAATCATGAGAAATTCATTTCTAGTTTCCATATGATGGATAAGCTAGACTCTTTTGGTTAGAGAACCAGTAAGAGACATGAATCTCTTAGACATGATTAATCAATCTTCACTAGTGGTAGTGGGAGATTGATTATCCTATTAGGTATAATACATGTGATGTATTTACATACCTATTGGACTTAATGCTAATACTTCAAATGGTGTTTAGAGAAATATCAATATGAATATCTTGAAGTGTTCAAGAATATCATAAATGAAGTACGAATTTGGTAAAGTGTTAATTCATGATGAGATCAATGAATGAAATACTTGAACCAAATGTTTGAGATCCTTACAAGTGATTATGATAGTGTATCATAGTGAACTCATGATTAAGGCATGGTGATGTCTAAATCCAAATGAGTCATACTCTAAGGAGTTAGAGGATGATTATCAAATAACTAATTTCTTCTTAAATAAAGAATACCCCACACTAATAAAGGACATTAAGAATCACAAAGGGTTGGGATTTCTTATCCTTGATAGTTACACCTCGATTATCTATGTGATGAGTTGGTCATGTGATGAATCAACTATCTAGATGAAGATGAGGAACTAGATTTTGAGTTATGGTTTATGACCATTACATCCTAAATGACTTCCATGTGAACCATAAGGTATGACATTGATGGTAGCACCCATTAGGATGAAATACATAAGTGTGAATGAGTCTAAAGTGTTAAGACACATGGATGACATTTAAAGAAGGATGATGCTTGTTGATTGCAACTTAATGACTAAGACATTTGTCATATGGATACTAAAACTGCATTCCTATGAAGAATAAGACAAGGATGTGTACGTGACACAACCTACAAGGTTTATGAATCCATTAATGCAAATGAAGTTTATAAGTTACAATGGACTAATCAATGTGATTGATTGAGTATAAGCAACTCAGAACTGTGATTTTTACTTTGATAATATGGTCAAAGGGTTAGACTAATATGCCAAAGATAAAGAAGGGATTTGTCATTTAGTGGGAGTGTATTCACATTCCACATGTTAAATTGAAATGGAAATGTTCTAGAATGGAAATCCAAAGTGGAAATTATCTTTAAGGAAGATAGAGACGTTTCCTATGTGATAGGAATAGAGATCTATAGAGATAGTTCTTGAAAACCTCTTGACCTGAAAAGAGAGAGCATACATTGGCAATCTACACTGAAGGGTTAGTGTGCATAGATTCAATGGGAGAAAACTTGACCATGTTACATGGAGTTGGTATCCCAAGGGCCAAGGGCCAAGTGTCCAATTCTTATGAAGAATGGGAACACTAAGAATAGATAAGGATCTATCATGTATGTAATCATCCCCTCATCTTGCATGTATGGACATGGCAAGAATGAAATGAATTTATCATCTTGTATGTAGGACATGACAATATGATATGCTCATCTTGATAACTCGTTTGTGGGACATGACGAGTGGATGTCTGTTTAGTTCCAGTAAGGGTTACTGGAATACCATGAGAACTTGAGAAGTACTTGAGAAGTAATAGTTCTATGGAAATAAGGAAGGGTTCACTATAAAGAGTTACACTGATGTGAACTTCCAGAAAGGACAGAAAATTAATTGCAAAATATATATGGGATATATATATAAAAGTGAATGTTTGTTGATAAATGGAAATGTTCCAATAAAGTCGTTTAAAAGGAAAAAAGTCGAGTATTCGTGTGTTAGAGAACAACAGTGGATACTATATGGATCTGGAAGTTCATGAGATGAACTTATAGATATTCTGGTCATTGATGACGAGTAAGGAATACTTGGTCATGCAACGTGACTAAAGGTTAGCAAAGGAATACTAGATCGCATATTACGGTAACTCCATCTCATACATGTCACGCATAGCGAAGAGATGAGAGACATGCAATTAATACCGACTTTGGCAAGGTGATTCCAGAACTCACTATTTTACCACTTGAGTACATTAACATGTGGGACATGTTTGAAGATCACTATGAATATGATTCAAGGGTGATTGGCTCACAGTGCAAATGGGAGTCTATTGGTATGTATGCCCTGAGAGCCAATCATGGGATGATTGGTGGGATACATTAAGATTGATTTGATAAAGATCAAAGGAAAGCTTCCAATTCTTTCTGGTTCAATCATATGAGATAATGATAGAACATATTGAATGTCTAGAGAATGACAATACTCGATATTTATACTTTCAGGTTAAGGACCTGTACGATGAGATCATACATATGCTAAGAGTTTGTACATTCTTGTTATGTCCCTAGTCGGATGTCATTGTGGAAGGTAGATAGACAGAAATGGCACACAATACTAGATTGTGGTGTTGGTTGATGATAGAATCTCATTAGTCATGATATGGAGATATCAAACCAAACGCATAGGTGCTTGTTAGAGAACAAGTGTATTGGAAAGACCCACCGTGAGTTTGACACATGGAACCATGACATGGTAGTCACAGTCAGTTCTCACAGTGATGGTGGTGAGTGTGATTCTTTGACCTAAAATCACTATAATCAATACATGTCGTTGGGTACACTTTGACATCATCAAACGTAGTCTTGAAACATGGGTTGTTATAAAGGTGATGATTGGGTGGCTTTGACACATGGGGCTTTTGAGGGGTGAGTGATAGATATGGGATTTGTCCCTCCTGAGGGAGTTTGATATCCATGGCCACTTAATGAGTAGAATTGAGATAGGCGTGCGCACACATGTGTGAATCAATATGTGATATTGATGTCATACATATCTCCTTCAATCTACTCTGAGTTCAAGAAAGTGAATGAATGTTGATAGGATGAATGTTCCATGCCTTGAGTTCATTCGAGATATCAATGACAAAGGAATTATACATTCACTGTAACACCATTCAGGTATTTTAGGATTGAAAGTTGTTCTCCAACTTTCCTTTTCACTTGGGTAGCACTGATGTGTGACTAGGCACCACTCTTTGCTTGTGAAGTCATAAGTGTTATGGACTTTCACTGCCAACGTGAAATGGACATGCAAGGTCACACACATAGGATTTAACCTAGAAGAGGAGTTTATCCACAAACGTTGTTTAGATTTATTACTAAAGGAGTTTAGTAGTTCAATTAAACACTCAATCAATTGATAGCTCAGTATCACAGTGTTCAAGGTGTTGGACCAATTGATTAGAGTATTGGATTGATTGAAACTATGATTGACTGATTTTGCACAGTCTGCTACCCCAACTGATCGGCTCATGTGATGAACCGATCGGCTTAGGTTGGTGAATCGATCGGCTCATATGATGAACTGGTCGACTCAAGACAGGATGAGACGACTGGTTTAAGGGTTGAACCGATCGGCTCAACCGACCAACTGAGATCGTTTGGAAAGTCAGAAGACTATTTTGCAAATACAATTTGTTTCACTTGTACAAATTCAGTTTGAACAAGGATTAATATTTGATTAATCGGGAACAAATTTGAAAGTCAATTTGAGTTGGACCATGACAATGAACCGATTGGCTCAGAAATGAACCGATTGGCTCAGGTGTCTCAACTGATTAGTTGAGGTGTGAACCGATCGGCTCAACTCCCCAACCGACCGTTTCATGCTTGAAACGATCGGTTCAGGTGGCACAGTTGGTTGTTTTGTGGAAAATATTGAACCCTTCTACTCCTGCTTTAATCCCACATTGCTCGGGGTAGAGAACCTTATCCCATGACCCTCCTATATATATAGGGGTAGTGGGGGCTTCTCATGAACTACAACTCAGAACACCAGTTTCTCTACAAAGTTGTCATTCTCTTTAGTTTTAGTAACCGATAGATAGCCCGAGCAAGTGCTACCTGATGAGGGAGGTACATTAAGGGAAAAACAACTACAAAAAAGCGAATGGTGACAGGAGAGTGTGTCAGTGACTAGTACACTGACAGGAGGGTGTGAATCCTTCTGATTCCTTATGGGACAAGGAGATCGGAGTTCCAGGTGGTCCATGGGGACTACTTCAGAGGCGGGAGACTTCTGCCGCTGGGAGGACAACTATCAATCCTGACAGTCCCGATTAGACCAGGAGTTGCTCAGACATCGTACAAGATCGGAGGTGAAGACCGTGCAATCCGCGAGGTAACGTCGCCGAGCAAGCCTCGAGACAAGGTATGCCTCTACAAACCATCCTTCCTATTGTATAGACATTGACGCGATTCCTTTATTCTGGGTTTGGGAGAAGAAAATTTTTGTTTCCACTGCCTTCTCTGTATCCCCTAAAACCCAACACATGGTACATGTGGATTCGTTGCAAATATGAGGGTGGATATCTTATTATAGCATAAGGTTGTTGGACTATGGTTCCAAGATCATAAAGTTTGTGATGAGTTTGCTTTTGAGCCTTCCAATAATTTGGGAGACTTCTCTTATATCTTTTGAAATTTATTATGTTGGTAAAAGTAGATGAGATAAGGATGTGAGTTCCTTATAGCACATGAGGTGAATACCAAGGTAATGAATCCTAGTATCCAAGATGCAACAATATGTGAAGGTTAGAGATGTTTACTGAATGAACATATCAAGTATTCCTCCTCTTAAATAGAGGGAGAGAGAGTTGATGATGACACTCTAAATGTTGTTTGGAAGGAAAAACAATAGTGATTCTATAATGTTGTGTATGGTTCAGTGATAGTTGGGAAAGACCACTATCAAGGATAGATGGTTTGTTGGTCAATAGATATGTGATACCGTGTTCCTTTATGATAAATCTATGGTCAAATATCAATGCATAAGAGTTAGAGGTTGGATGACATAATTCACATGACCATGATGAGTTTAGAGTTATGTCCTTTAGACTAACCAATGTACAAATACAATTTATGAATAGGAGGAACAAAGTGTTCCAGTCATGTCATACAAGTTATATCAAGCTTTGAATGATGACATGTCAAATTATTTCAAATATGGTCAAAAAGATGATCAATATTTCTTCAAAAACCTTAGGGTTGCCAAAGAAGCAATAGCTATGAGACAAGTTGAACAAGAGTGAGATGGGGTTGATTAAATGTCTTTATGGGATAATGATATGTCTTCTAAGTAGGTTGTGTAAATCCTAGTAAGTTGAAGTTAGTGTTGTTGTTCCAACCCTAACAAGGTTGACAAGGAATGATGTTTCCCTGTATGGAATGACAGGTTCCAACGTCAGCATTTCTTTTGATGTTGAAAAAGAACTGACAAGTATTCCAGTGTCAGTGTATTTAGAAAAAAAATGATGGATACACTGCCTTTTTTTATGCTTCAAGGAATGGTATGGGACACATACCATGATTGGTAAAAATGTAACAAGTATGACTTTTGAGTAATGTGTTTATACAAAAGATATAATTTTAGGATGATAGCTAGAATTTAAAGTTGAACATTACTACTAGAGTTGTACAGATGACACAACAAGTTTCTACATTCCATATTGAGAATGTCTTCTTAGGTGGGGGGGTTTTGTGATGACACAAGATGATATATGTATGGATCATGTGACATCATCATCATATGCAAGTAACCATGTGAAGGTAATAGGATGAGGTGCAAAGGAAGTACCCAACTTTGTTTACCTTGGATTTTAGGGGTGAAATCCCTGTAAGGGGTTTATAGTTGTAAGCCCCCTAAACTTGCATAATGAGTTGAATAAGCTTAATTATCACAATTCAATTCTTATAACCCTAATATAACCTTGTGATATTCTTTTAAATCATAATACAAGACTAAGTTTCAAATTTGATCCAATTTGGACATTGTTTGAGCAAGTTATGCAATTTTATGCACATTTTGGACTTTTCTACAATTTACCCAATTGAGAGGTTTTATTTGCAATTTATCACTTCCATTATGTTCCTTTGATATTCTCTCATCATTCTTGAGCTTTTTGATCCATGGGGCACCTATTTAATCCTTGGTTTGAAGGTATTTTCTCCAAGGGTATTTTAGGGTTTACCCCTTCATGGATGAGCTACCTTTAGTAGCTATCAACAAATGAATTATTTGTTTTGCTTGGAAATTCAAGAAATTAGGGATAATCATGTCTATATGTATGGTGGGGGATCTTCTTGTGTGTGTGCTTGTATATTCTTAATGGTTTAAGGCCATGGACACTTGGAAAGATACTAGATCTTTGACTTTTTTTCTTTATCTTAAGTTTCAAATACTTATCCCTAAGCACCAAAACGAGCCATTTGCTCTCAACCACTTCCCTCCTTCTACAAACCTCATCCTCCCTTTGTGCTTTTGTGAATTCCTGTCCAAGGAAGAAGAAAGAGGGGACTTTCTTGAAAAAAGAATCTAGGGTTGCAATGACTTCCTTTTAGGGTTTAAAAAGCTTCCTTCTAGTGATCTTAACCTAAAAGAGAAAGAATCTCCTTCTTTCCTCCATTTATTTCCTTTTTATCCTTCCTCCTACCTTTCTCCAGGTCATAACCTTGCTGTTCCATGGTATAAATTGCTCTAAATTCCTAAAACCCTACCTTTATTGCTCCTCATGCTTAGGGTTTCCTCATTTGATGAAGAAAGGTGCTAGATGGACGAGTTCATAGCTTATGCTTGGATTTTCTACCATACCTGATCGAGTTTTCTTATGTTTGTGATTTCATCTTATCATTAGAGGCAAGTTTTATAACTTGCTCCATGTTTATTACTTACCATAAGCTTTCTAGCTCATGTTCTTGCTTGAAAATGATGATCCATGCACTAAAAAGCTATGCTTGATTTGGATTTCGATTTTTATAATGTTCCCTACTCTGATTCTAGGTCTAGATGAACATGTGATCATGTGTACATTATTCCTAAGGTATAATATGACTTGGATCAGGTTGGTTTGGCAACTTATGGTGCTAAGCACCTATCAACCGATGGTCAATTTTAGGGTTTTAAGTTGATTTCTTCTCTAAACCCATGACCTGATGATGGTACCATTGCAACAACCCTATGGCGTTGTCATCATGACAACTGATGGTCAATATCAAAAGTTTCATATGATAGTGACAACCTATGGTCACTCCCTTAGGACATGTTTTGGATCAATTAGAAGTTTAATGATCAAACATTATGTACCCTACTGGTGTTATCAATCAATGATGACATTAGCTTAATATTTGATGTTGATTAATGAATATTGTGTTGATCTAACAACCTATGGTGGCTTAATGGTCACTAACGATGGTTGATCAGGTCTATATTACCTATGCTGAGTTAAACATTGTAGTTGTAGCATCAATTAAGCCTTAGACTAATGGTTTCTTGGGTCACTTGATGCAATGGTCGGACCTATACTGTAATTGATGGTTTTAACATATGAACTTGACCCAATGGTCTAGATCTAATGGTTTATTCCTCCAATAAAGTGAAATGATGGCTAATTGACCAGCCTAAATGGTGCGTCCAAAAATGGAGGCGGATTTGGGGTAGTCGAGCTTTTACATTTATAAACCTGAATCCTTCTAGGCCCCCGCAACTTTGTTTACGGGGTCGAACACAAGGACAAGGGCGGTAGTGTTGAGAACCCAGAATCGACACGCTACACTCCGGTGGGTATAAAGAGATATAAATTCCCAAAAGGGAAATAGCAAGATGTCACAAATAAAACAAAGAAAACTATCTCCAATTGGAGCTACAAGAGAGATTTAAGGTTTTAGCCATTTAGCAGTTTTTAGGGGTTTTCATGCAACATAAATAGAAAGATAATACTATAGCTAGGGCAAGATGCAAAGGATAAGACTACAGCAAAACAAGCGGCGGTAGTAACACCCTGCACCCCTCCTCTCAAAGCGGGTACTTCTAACCAAGCGTCAACACCCCTCTCGAGGTTGTCAGACTTAAGTTAGAGTGGAATGTTACGGAAACAACTCCGTTCCAGGCACTCTCCTACTCCAAAATCGGACCAAACACTAGACCCACAACACGACTCTCGAAGCTGTTGTGATGGGAAAACACGATTCGGTAGCAAAGTGAAACGCGATCCAAACATGCAAGCTAGAGTTCAGATATCAAACATAGTAGTCATCCAAGATATTGCACCAAGCATAGAGCAGTAAGTAATTAAGCTTTTCTATTTCCATACACATTAAGGGTCTTAATACATTGCGTAAGAAAGGAATTAAATAACGGAATTAAAGATAGATGTCGCCTTCTTGATGTAGAAGGGCGACTGACTACAGTGGCTCTCCCGCCCGATACCGGACAGGGGCCTAGCCCGATACAGCGGTGTCGGGCGACACACTCTCTCGAGCGGCACACCGCGACGACCGACTGTATCATTCAAGGACCTGGCCGATACACTCAAGTTGGGCGACACACCCTCTCGGGCGGCACGCATGATGGGCGAAGCGTATCGGGTTCGATATCGTGTCGGGCATGGAGCGACGCGTCCTACTGTCGGGCACTTGTGTCGCTCGTCATCGTTGGCCGATATCGGCCCGCAGTGTCGCCCGAGATGGTCCTAAGTGAACTATCCCCTCCCTCTCGTGATGAGGAAGAGCTCACCTAGTGTCGCCCGACACGAGCACTGGGGCACGATACTCCCGCTCTCGCAGTTTCCTCTGAAGATCGCTCAAAACTCCCAACTGTCCGAATTCCGAAGTATCTGAACTGTCTTTTCAGCTTCCTGTAGCTGCTATTTATAGGCAGCAGTTGGAGGAAGTTATGGTGCTCGAAGCGCCATGTGTCCTCCTTATTGGCGGGTCAGTGGACGGATGATACTGGTATCGCTCGGCTCGGGAGTGTCAGCTATCGGTCATGTGATGGACGGGGCGCCTGCCAGTGGTGGCTGTGTTGCCCGATAAGCTGGGTTGTCATGGCGAGCTGGGCTCCCTGTCGGGTAGAAGGTGTGTCATCCATCTGCTCCTTCTTGCGTGGCATCCTTTCGTTGTGCGTCATTGTGTCGCTCCACCCTGTCGGGTGGAGGTTGTATCGGGCCTCAGGAAGGCCGAAACAGACTTGGACTTATTCGGTGGGTCGGGACGGCCTTATTGCACCAAAATGAGGAAAAACTCTACAAAAGATGGAAATATAGGATTAAGAGCATTGCTTGGCCAATTATTGCGAAAGTGCATACAAAAGAGAGGAAAATAGCTAAAAATGGCAGTTTTGATAACAGAAAAATAGTCTAAAATATAACAAAAATTGGTGTTATCAACTCCCCCAAACTTAGCATTTTTATTGTCCTCAATCAATATTTAAACTTTATTTTGTGATGTTTCTTCATGTTTGGTACAACTTTCAGGCCAAGTGGTAAAGCAACTATAGTAATGCCTTCAGAGATAATGTTGTCTCATTACGAACAAAAGACCTTGTGTTTCCTGCGTTATTATTTCAGTAGAATTTTTTTCTACAGCTTCAGCGAGACTTTTGTGTATGATTGCGAAGTTAGCTTACACACCAAACAACTTTATTTTCGGGGCAGAAAGTTGTGTAAAGGGTAGGCTAAGGCTTTTTGTGTTTTTCATCTTGTTTTCCATCAGTCCATCCAGGTAAGGGTCCGTTAGGGGGCAAGTGGCCCCTGCAGTCCAAGCCAGTTGGCTTTAGAGCAGTGATTTCACATCCTACATACCACTGCCCCGGATCTACCATGCCTATAGATGGGTACTTTTGGAAAACAAGCGGGTATATATATTTTTTTTCTTTTCTTTTATTGGGCACAACTCTCATGATTTTATTCACACTCATAAGGCTTCTCTCTCTTTTTGGGATTTTTGTTGGGTAAAGGGGAAACAAAGAGATTTTTGTTGTTTGGGCATCTTTTTCCTTCTCCATACTCATCTCTTAGCTGTTTGCGAGATTATTATATTTTTCGAAATTTTTAGCGTGGAGAAACGTAATCTTCTGTTTGTTTGAAGCAACATTATCAGAAAGATATAACGGAACTTGTATCTCGTTAAGCACAAAGAAAACTAACTTTGCAAGCAGTTGCATTAGGTTTTTACTAATATAGCGACTTTGTACATATGCATGGGAACAAAATAAGCAAAATTTTTCAAAACTTTTATATGAGAAAGGGTACAAATACATAATATAGGAGGAGAATAAAATGGCACAAGAGAATTTGTATACCTCCTTCACTGGCACATGGGTACCCCCCCAAACTTACTCCGCACTCTGTCCCAGAGTAGCAAAGAAAACAGGGTGAGTTCATGTTAGCCCAGTGAAGGTTATCTAGCGGGTTCGCTTGTGCCTTGGAGAAGCTGCAATATGCTTTTTTGTTGCAGCCTCCTTATTTTCTCATTTGGAAACAGCCAGAACAAGTGCAAAGCTCTCAAGATGGAAGCTCGAGAGCTCTTGAAAACACTTGTGGGCGCTTCCTCCTTAAGAAGATGGAATCAGAATGCCCAGATTACATCCGGAGGCCACTGGAAAAAGACTCGTGTTGTCTCTGTATATGGTTCTAAATCATCATAGAAGACAGACTATTATAAGAAAGTGATCTTCCTCTGAAGCTACCATATCAAGAAAAATTATCCCGCTCTCTATATGCGGTAGTCGACGGCTAGCTGCCTTGGGGTTTTTACGTTTTTGCCTGACAATTGTTGCTTCCGCTCGGCTGGAGGTTTGCCCTGTGTGACCCGTCCCTATTATCAAGTCCAACAATCATCTAAATGTTAGGTCGGCAAAGACAGGAATCATGATAAGACTTATTTCAAATTTCGGGTATCGTCCATCAAAAGGAAGCTCAAGACGATACAGGGTTGGACGATACGAGGAGGGTTGTGCGGCACACACTCTGCTCGACACGGATGTATCAGGCGATAAGGTCGCCAAAGATCAAATGCCAGTCAGGACGTCACAACAACAAAAAAATGTGTCACCCGATAAGGCGTATCGGGCAAACACTATCGGGCGTTATTTTCATGCTTAACTACGTTGGGCGATACAAAATTGACTAGACTCGTAAAATCCGATAAGCAGCGCGATATGAAAACTCATGACGGGCTATAAGCATGTCGGGCGATACCTTTGCTCATAGGAGCCATCGCCTGATATAAGGGTGAAGGCAAGCTGGCCAACACACGAGCAAAGGTCGATCACTGCATGTGTTATAGGTGGCTGAAAAGAGAAGTGAGGTAGCCCGACACGTTGAGCCCACATTGCTATATATAGCAAGCTCAGCTGGGGGTAAAACGGGCGTTTCTGGGGCGCGCATCGGCCGACGAGTCAGGCAATTCCCGAGACGAGGGTCACGTCAGTTAAATCAAGGGCATTTATTTCCATGCACGATACGGCGGTTGCTCGAGAATACCATCTGCCTTGGTTCTCGTGGTGCCCCAGAAACTGCGGCCTGATACAAGTGTGACTGCGCGCCAGCTGAGCTGCTGCCCGACATGGCTTAAAACAGGCGGCCGAAAACCAAAGCTAGGAGAAGGAGACAGTTTAGGGTTAAGCCCCCCTGACCTCAGAAAGTATGACAGCGGTGGCCCATAAAACAAAGGAGTCGGTGAGCTCGGCGCGTGCATCGGCTCGGGCCTTATTACCATTCATAAATTTTGTTTTTATAGGTAATAAGAAAAATGCATCCTACTCTAAAAAAGAAAGAAAAACTCAGGCTGCCTCCCGAGGAGCGCTGAAGTTTGCGTCGTCAGCTCGAACGGTGTAGGATCATCTTGTTCAGCTCTCAACTATACCCATATCTTGCAGACTGATCTCTGCTCTCCTGACAAATGCTTTATCTTCATAGAACCTTTTCACCATGTGCCCATTTACTTGAAAGACCCTGGTCGGATTGTCTTTATCATAGAGCTCCATCATTCCTGATGGGTATATTTTCGACACTATGAATGGTCTGGACCACCTCGTTTGTAACTTCCCAGGGAAAACATGAACAGAGGACTTGAATAACAAGACCTTATCCCGTTCACTTATATCTTTTCTCCTGAGGTGGGCATCGTGCCACAATTTTGTCCTATGTTTGTAGATTTTTGCATTTTCATAGGCGTTCATTCTCAGCTCTTCGAGCTCTTGAAGCTGCAAAAACCTTTTTTCTCCTGCTTTGTCGAGGTCCATATTTAGGAACTTGATTGCCCAAAGGGCCTTGTGTTCCAACTCCAGAGGCAGGTGGCAGGAGTTTCCGTAGATGAGACGATAGGGGGTGGTTCCAATGGGTGTTTTGTAAGCAGTACGGTAGGCCCAAAGTGCGTCGTCAAGCTTCATGGACCAGTCTTTCCTCGTTCGGTTGATAGTTTTCTCCAACATCAACTTGATTTGCATGTTGGAAACCTCTACCTGCCCTGTTGTCTGTGGGTGGTAGGGTGTAGCGATCTTGTGCCTCACTCTGTACTTGCACAGAAGTGCTTCAAACTGTCTTTCTCCAAAGTGTGACCCTCCGTCGCTTATCACAGTGCGCTGTACACCGAAACAAGGGAAAATGGTCTTCTCGAAGAGATTGATAACCAACTTGGCATCGCAGGTTTGGGTGGCTACCGCTTCCACCCACTTCGATACATAATCTACTACCACGAGTATGTATTGATACCCCCGTGATGGGGGAAACGGTCCCATGTAGTCGATCCCCCACACCTCAAATATTTCTACTTCGATCCAGCTTGCCATTGGCATTTCATTCCTCTGCCCTATGTTTCCTGTAAACTGGCATTCCTTGCAAACCTTCACAAATTGAGCAGTGTCTTTAAGCAAGGAGGGCCAGTAGAAACCTGACTGTAGCACTTTTGCAGCTGTTCTCTCGCTACCCAGGTGTCCACCGTAGGGGGAGGCGTGGCATTCTCTCAGGATGTCTACGGTTTCTTCCTCTGGGATGCACCGCCTGTATAAGTTGTCAGTGCATCTTCTGAACAGGAGAGGATCATCCTAGTAGTAGTTTTTGACATCTACAAATAGCTTCTTTTTCTGATTGTATGTGATGTCAGGAGGTAGTTCTCCACAGGCAAGATAATTGCAGATGTCTGCAAACCAGGGTAAACTTTCTTCTTGAGCTTCATCCAACATCAGAGCCTTGTCGGCATAGTCGTCGTTGATTGGAGGCCCTCCCTGTCTCTCAGAAACGATCCTTGATAGGTGGTCTGCGACCACATTTTCTGCTCCCTTCTTGTCGATAATCTCATGGTCGAACTCTTGAAGCAATAAGGCCCACCTCAACAGTCTGGGCTTTGCGTCCTTCTTTTGCATCAAGTGTTTTATAGCCCCATGATTTGTGTATACTTTGACCTTAGCTCCGACGAGATACGACCTGAACTTATCGAACGCAAAGACGATCGCGAGTATCTCCTTCTCAGTTGTTATGTACTTTACTTGAGCCTCGTCCAACGTGCGACTAGCGTAGCAAATCACATGGTGCTTTTTGTCTTTCTTTTGCCCCAGGACTGCTCCAACCGCGTAGTCGCTAGCATCGCACATCAGCTCAAAAGGTAAACCCCATTCTGGAACTTGAAGGATAGGTGGTGACATTAAAGCGTTTTTCAGGGACTGAAAAGCACTGAGACAATCGTTAGAGAAAACAAATTCATCATTTTTTATGAGAAGATTGGACAACGGTTTGGAAATCTTCGAAAAGTCCTTGATAAATCTTCAGTAATATCCGGCGTTCTCGAGGAAGCTGCGCACCCCCGTCACGGATCTGGGTGGAGGAAGCTTGGATATGGCTTCGACCTTACTGGTGTCCACCTCGATCCCACGCCTTGAGATCTTATGGCCAAGAATAATGCCCTCTCGCACCATGAAGTGGCACTTTTCCCAATTTAAAACCAGGTTGTTCTCCTCGCACCTCTGAAGGACTGATGACAGATTCTTCAGATAGCTATCAAAGTCCTTCCCATAGACTGAAAAGTCATCCATGAAAACTTCTACGATGTCTTCTAGAAAATCTGAGAACATCAATATCATGCATCTTTGAAAGGTAGTTGGGGCGTTGCAGAGTCTGAAGGGCATCCTTCGAAAGGTGTAAGTGTGGTAAAGGCAAGTGAATGTTGTCTTCTCTTGATCGTTGGGTAAGATGGGTACCTGGTAAAAACATGAAGAGCCATCAAGAAAACAAAAGAAATCGTGATGTGCTAACCTTTCAAGAACTTGGTCAATAAAAGGTAGTAGAAAATGATCCTTCTTTGTAGCCTGATTTAGCTTTCGGTAATCAATGCACATCCGCCATTCGGTGACGGTCCTAACTGCCACCTCATCTCCCTTCTCACCCTTAACCACCATCATTCCTCCCTTTTTGGGTACTATGTGGATCGGACTTACCCAATTGCTATCGCTGATTGGGTAAATGATCCCCGCATCCCTAAGCTTTATTACCTCTTTCTTGACAACCTCCTTGAGCATCTGGTTCAACATCCTCTGGGGTTGAGCCAGAGGCTTGGAAGATTCATCTAAGTTGATGTGATGCATGCACAGGGCGGCGCTAAGGCCTTTGATATCATCTACTGAGTATCCTATAGCCCCCCTGTGGAGCCTTAACTCCTCAAGGAGTCGGTCCAGCTGATTTCCTGAAAGACTGGCATTTACGATGATAGGGTTCTGCTGCTCTTCATCCAAGAACTCGTACTTCAGATCCTCAGGCAACGCTTTTAACTCTGGCTTTGGTCTGGGTGTCTGCTCTTGAGGCTCCCCCTCGAGAGAGGCATACATCGTAGACTCCACCACCTTATCCTCTTCTTGCAATTCTTCGTCAGAAAGGTTGAAGAGGTTGAGAAACCTCGTGACTTCAGGATCTTCGAGGTCGGGATCTTGACAGTTTATAGCCATCAAGAGGGGGTCTACTGTCCGGATGTCTTCCTCTATTTCCTCACAGAATATATTGTAACTATCTACGAAACATGCTGATTCAGACAGGGATGGGCTTCTCATGATCTCTTTCAGCTTGAAGTCCATATGGTCGTTTCTGACCCTCAAAGTGATCATCCCCTTGGAGACATCAATCAACGCTCTCCCTGTTGCCAAGAAAGGGTGCCCAAAGATGATCGGGCAATAGGGGTCTTCAGCTGTGTCGATGACGACTATATCGCAAGGGATGAAGAAATCGCCGACCCTGATCGGCACATCCTCGACAATGCCGACGGGTCTCTTAAAGGTGTGATTTGCCAGTTCAATCCGCATGTTGGTTCGAACCATGCCGGTTAAACCCACCCTTTGTGTGAAACTTAGGGGCATGAGGCTAATGCTTTCCCCCCAAGTCCACTAGACCCTTACGCTCGACATTGTCCCTGATGGCGAACGGGATTCTGAATGCGCCGGGGTCCCTTCTCTTATTTGGCATGTCGGGCTTCACGAAGGAAGAGGAGGCAGAAGCTAGGTGCATTGTCTCAATCCTTCCTCCCCTTCTCTTCTTTGTGATAAGGTCCTTGAGGAACTTGGCATATGTAGGCATCTCCTCCAAAGCGTCAAGGAAGGGTACTTCGAGATGCAGTTTCCTGATCGACTCCATGAACTTCTCATGACACTTCTTTATATTTGCCTTTATCATCTTATACGGGAATGGAATCCTAGGAGCGTAAGCATTCCTTTCGCCAGGTAGCTCTTCAGGGAACCCTTGTGCATACTCTCGAACGCTTGCCTGTCTTCCTTCCTCCTCTTCTGGAGTTGCACCCTCAGGCCTTGGCTCAGGCTCATACCTGACTTCATCAGGGCGCTCCAGCATTCTTCCAGACCTCAGTACTGCCATCCTAGCAGTTTACGGGTAGGGGAGTGCTTTTATTGTAGGATTCTTCATCAGAGAAGACATCTGGGTCAGCCACTGATCGACCTCACGCTGGCGCATCTACAAGTTTGCCATCTGGCGTTGCATGGAGTTCTGAGCTCCAGGGCTAGGAAGCGTGCTTTGCACCAGTTTGCTGATGATGGTGTCCTGCCTTTTTATGTAGGCGGAAAGCTGGCCAACCAAGTTAGGCTGGCTCGCCCTCTCGCCTCGGCCCTGACATTCACCCTCAGAAAGAGACTGCTCCAAACGAGACATAGTATCAAAGCTCGGTGGAACAGGTCACAGCATTCAGGGTTCCTGAAAGATCATGAAAAATCAAGTTTAGAAAATGGAATTATTAATTTTAACCAAAGAATAATAGTAAGGAAAAAGAAAAAAAGAAAAAGAGTGTTGTCAAACTCATTTCTAAGCTTGAGGCACATGAGTGTAGTTAGTGGATTCGGATTCGTCTACAGTACTGTTTTTTCCTTGTCCCCGGCAACGGAGCCAAAAAGTTGACAGGCCTAAATCGCGCGTCCAAAAATGGAGGCGGATTTGAGGTAGTCGAGCTTTTACATTTATAAACATGAATCCTTCTAGGCCCCCGCAACTTTGTTTACAGGGTCGAAGTAGATATATGGGGTCGAACATAGGGACAAGGGGGGTAGTGTTGAGAACCCAGAATCGACACGCTACACTCCGGTGGGTATAAAGAGATATAAATTCCCAAAAGGGAAACAGCAAGATGTCACAAATAAAACAAAGAAAACTATCTCCAATTGGAGCTACAAGAGATATTTACGGTTTTAGCCATTTAGCAGTTTTTAGGGGTTTTCATGCAACAGAAACAGAAAGATAATACTAGAGCTAGGGCAAGATGTGAAGGATAAGACTACAGTAAAACAAGCGGCGGTAGTAACACCCTGCACCCCTCCTCTCAGAGCGGGTACTTCTAACCAAGCATCAACACCCCTCTCGAGGCTGTCAGACTTAAGTTAGAGTGGAATGTTATGAAAACAACTCCGTTCCAGGCACTCTCGTACTCTAGAATCGGACCAAACACTAGAGCCACAACACGACTCTCGAAGTTGTTGTGACGGGAAAACACGATTCGGTAGCTAAGCGAAACACGATGCAAACATTCAAGCTGGAGTTCAAATATCAAACCTAGCAGTCATCCAAGATATCACACCAAGCATAGAGCAACAAGTAATTAAGCTTTTCTATTTCCATACACATTAAGGGTCTTAATACATTGCGTAAGAAAGGAATTAAATAACAGAATTAAAGATAGATGTCTCCTTCTTGATGTAGAAGGGCGATAGACTACAACGTCTCTCCCGCCCGATACCGGACAGGGGCCTAGCCCGATACAACGGTGTTGGGCGACACACTCTCTCGAGTGGCACACCGCGACGACTGACTGTATCGTTCAAGGACCTGGCTGATACGCTCAAGTCGGGCGACACACCCTCTCGGGCGGCACGCATGATGGGTGAAGTGTATTGGGTTCGATATCGTGTCGGGCATGGAGCGACGCGTCCTACTGTCGGGCACTTGTGTCTCTCGTCATCGTTGGCCGATATCGGCCCGTAGTGTCGCCATGGACGGTCCTAAGTGAACTATCCCCTCCTCTCGGGAGGAGGAAGAGCTCACCTAGTGTCGCCCGGCACGAGCACTGGGGCACGATACTCCTGCTCTCGCAGTTTCCTCCGAAGATCACTCAAAACTCCCAACTGTGTGAATTCTGAAGTATCTGAACTGTCTTTTCGACTTCCTGTAGCTGCTATTTATAGGCAGCAGTTGGAGGAAGTTATGGTGTTTGAAGCGCCTCGTGTCCTCCTTATTGGCGGGTTGGTGGACGGTCGATACTGGTATCGCTCGGCTCGGGAGTGTCGACTATCGGTCACGTGATGGACGGCGCGCCTGCCGGTGGGTGGGTGTGTTGCCCGATAAGCTGGGTTGTCGAGGTGAGCTGGGCTCCCTGTCGGGTAGAAGGCGTGCCGTCCATCTGCTCCTTCTTGTGCGGCATCCTTTCGTCGTGTGTCATTGTGTCGCTCCACCCTGTTGGGCGGAGGTTGTATCGGGCGTCAGGAACGCCGAAACAGACTTGGACTTATTCGGTGGGACGGGACGGCCTTATTGCACCAAAATGAGGAAAAACTCTGCAAAAGATGGAAATATAGGATTAAGAGCATTGCTTGGCCAATTATTGCGAAAGTGCACACAAAAGAGAGGAAAATAGCTAAAAATGGCAGTTTTGATAACAGAAAAATAGTCTAAAATATCACAAAAATTAGTGTTATCACTAATGTAATATGTTGGTCCTAATAATGTGATTTAGATGGTTTTCTTTATATGATCAACTTAAGGAGCTTACTTGTTGACAATGGATGGCTTGATTTAAATGAAAGGACGATTGTGGGTTTTACCCTACTCTCAATGGAACTTTTTGTTTTGTTAATAAAGGGATGTCTAGGGTTAAACGATGACTATTTCTAGAGCAAAAATCAAGGATTTCATAGGTGGTTTATCCAAGGTGTTTACTTATGTAAACAAACAATGGTCTTACCTTTTAAACATCCAATGGTTCTGGGTGACATTGTGGTATGGTTATATGGGTTTAATGATGATGGAACGAATGGAGGGTTACCCTTAATAAGGTAGTCTTATCTATTCACTCGTATGAATAGAAGGGATGATAATCATATTGTGTTGATATGTAATCCTAATGAGCTATATCTTGTTACACCTAGCTTTAATATAACTAAATGATGTTAATTGGGTACGAATAGTCCTTGAATGACTAATACCATCATGGAGTACTCTCTTATTGTTGTTGAAACCTTAGTATGCTATAACTTGATTCTTACACCTTGATTTGTGTGTGGGTTCATGCTTGAGAATAGTACGGAATGTCATGGTGATGCTCCACCTTATGCATCCACGATCCAAGGGGGATGATGTGAGTTAGTGTTTGGGTATAAGTGATGATCAGTAACATTAATATAATTTATCGTGTTGAACCTAAATCTAATGCAAATAGGTAATGATGAGTATTCATGTTTAATATTTCTTATATGATGGAATGATGGTGGCATAACCTCCTTAATATGATCATAACCTTAATATGTTAATTGGTTGTATCATAGCCACATGGTTGATACTTTCTTATGATAAAATGTTCATTATGAATATGATGAGGGTTAATCATATTTAGATTCCTTGCATTTTGATGTAATAAAGGAATTTTCTTAATGTTAATATAACACTACTATGATTGTTTATGAATATCTCCTAGCTCATTAATTCAATATTGTGTTGATTTGGTGTATTATATGTAAGTGATGTTGTTGAGCCTTATTATAAGGCATGCAAAGATAATGATGATCTTATAGGGAAAAGTATGATGGTCTTAATGACCTTTGGGCATGGTTGATCCCTAAATGAGGTGCAATCCTCTTGTGTTGATAGGGGTTGATACCCTATGATATTGTGAAAAGGATTTATATCTTGTGATAGTATGATGGTTTTAATGACCTTTGGGCATGGTTGAACCCTGAATGAGGTGTAATCCTCTTATGATGATAAGGGTTGATATCCTATGATATTATGAAAAATATTTATATCTTATGATAGTATGATGACTAGTGTGGTCTCATGAATGGCAAGTGAATAGTACCATGTGATGATGAGATGAGAAATTATATTTCACATGTTTTATATCTTTTGTAGTTGTGATATGTATATGCTTTCTAGAAGTGAATTAGGGTTTGTATGTCCACTTGTTTGATGTAGCCTTAATTCACCCAATTAGCATAACTAATCAAGTAGTGGAACTCTAATCATGTAGTGCCCTATGTTGTAGAGCCATCTTCAGTGTCAGAACTTGCTGGATGGTGAAACGAGTATACCTAAGGGTAACTCATAGCGCATAATTTTGAGTATGTAAGGGTGGTAGGTTGAGTATATATCCTTGTCATCCACAATGCAAATTGTGTAGGTTGGCTATGGTCATGCATCATAAATCTGATGTGATTAAGAAGGTGTCTCAATGATTATAACATGATGTCATTAGAGGACAACTATAGTTGTAGCTCAGTGATTGGGTTTTAATACCCTAGATGCTAGTGCCAGGACCTGTACCAAGGTGGGATAGTTATACGACTATATGTCACTGTGGTGGCAGCTTTGACTGATATGTCACTGCCTTTTACTCGTACTGACTGAGGGGAAGAGATCTTAGGATACCAGAAATCCTTGATCTTGAATGGAACCAAATAGCCCTTCGTAGGGGTCGGTTGGACTTTGAATGGTACGATTCAAATTCCCCAGGGCATAATAAATGATGTAAGACAGTTGTGTAGCAGATATGTTTAGAGTCATACACAACACTTCATATTGGAGGATAACCCTTGTTTGCTTTCTTTTCACTGAGATCATGTATAGTACAATAAGAGATAATAGATATTCTTATGATGTAGCTATGCTCATGTAGTAAACATGCTTATGTTGTCAAATATACTAACATTGATGGTTAAGATGATGATGCTAGTTGTGTTTAATATTTCTAGCCATGACTTTGTAACTAGAGAAGCATATATTGCTAATCATGCTTATCCAGATAGTTGTGCTTATGTTGTTATCTCTTTTTATGATGTTGATATGTTCAACCAATTAGACATGATAATGTTGTTAGCTATGCTTATATGCTATACTTATTCATAATGATAGAGATTCTATGTTACTAGACTTGCTCATGATGCTAGATATGCATATGCTACTGAATTGCTTATATTGTCAACAAGATAGAGTATGATACTCTGGCTAATGATGATAGTTATTATCTTCTCCTTTATTTATTTTTTTAATCATCAATACAACTGAGTTTATTTGTTATATCTGATTCAATTCCTTAACTATTTAATTACTTAAAAATGTTGTAATCAATAAATGTTGATGGAGGTTATATCTCTTACTGGGACATGGGTCTCACCCTTGTGGTTCGCCACATTTCTTTTAGTAATCGAAAGTGACAAAAACAAACCTATGGCGGCAAAGAGGATCTATAGTGATGAATCTTTGAGAAAGTTGATTAGATGTCTAGTGTATGCTAGAGTCATCCCTGTACTCTCAGGTCCAGGTAGGAAAAGTTTGTATATGGTGTTTCAAACAAATCGAACTTTTGTTAGCATGTTAATGCTTGTTTGTGTGGCATATATGAATATTATTCTCATGTGTGTATATGTTGTGGCTAAGGAGATAGAACAATTTGTATCAAATTATTGGCATAGTTTGGATACAAGAAATATCTTGAGATCTTATTGAAACGTTTCTGAGTGGGTGTTGATGTTGAAATCGATTTTCATTTACCTATATATTTGGTTATGTGATTCATTAGTGATCGATTGTGTTTTATGTTTTGAGTAATCTCATTTAGTGTAATGGGTTCTCATAGTAAATTCATTGATTTTCATGTTTGGTCTCATTGGTTACATATAGGGCTGTCATTGGGAGAAATAGGTCATGGATGTATATATTGGATATTCCTAAAGTATATTTATAGCATGCCCCATGATTTCAATTCAATCTAATATAACCCAAATGTTGTGGACAAGTGGTTGCATATTTCCGTGACTGGAGTTTTGGGTGACTGAAGGGCTAGTTTTCTAACTATAAGTAGTCTATAAATATATTCATGATGTGGATAATCGAATTATACTTCCAATCCAACTTGAAATGTCTAGTGTCAAAATCGGATGCAAACTACTAATTCCATTTACTAAGTGCGTACATATTAGTGATCCTCATTCCAATTGATGGAGTGTGAGAATGAGCATTTAATATTTTGACTTATTAAATTTGAATTGTATACATAGTTTTTAACTTCTCTTCTTCTCCTTACCTGAATGCTTTTACTTATTGCATCAAAATTTTATAGAGAGATCACAACTTATCTTCTTCTTCTTGTATCAACATACAAATGAAACATAAAAACTAAGTAAATACCAAATAAATTGTATAAACAAATAAAATCCTAAAACAAGTGAAATATTTAGTAAAATATTAGAAAAATTTTAAAATTAAATATAAAATATAAATAACAAACATGATGAATAGAGACTCATAAAAACCCCAAGTTTGAACGTTTCTCATCCTCAAGTACACAAAATCCAAAACCATTTCTGAAAAAATAATTTCAACTAATGTACATGCCCCGTACTTGCATCATGTTTGAATCCCTACCACCAATATGGAAAAACAAACTAACCTCCTGAGATAAAGAAATGTGACTTTCCATATCTCCATTTCTGACTTTACTTTACAATACAATTTCCTCACAAACATCCCCAATACCACACATGTTGAAGATTTCACAAAAAGTTGAGGAATCCCAGAAAATCGCGCATATGCACATAATCTAAAATTGGGGTATTGAAAATGGATCTCAATAAAGCATGAAACATGACCCTTGGTGAAAAATAGAGTTAATGGAGGTGTGAAAGGAAGAATTCATATATCCCCTCTATTTGAATTGAGATTTAACTTTATTTGTGCAAAGTCATCTATTCCGTTATTTTTCTTTCTATGCATATTGACAACGTTTTTCTAGTCATACTCCCATGTACGTACTGGGGAAATGGAATATGTATTTATTGAGGAAATGGGTGGTGTTCCACCACGAGCTTAGGGTTTGGCACACATCATGGCTATTTGTTTTTCTTCTTTTTGGTGGATGGAAGGAATGAAGATGGAATAATAAGTGTATAAGAGGGTTTAGAACATGAATAAAACTTGTTTTTATGATTGAAAAATAAATTTATTCCTCTAATTCACCACACCCAAAATATGACATGATAAAAGGATATATAGCAATCACATGATATGATTCACTAATGGTAGGATGAATGTCATGTTTCATCCCTATTAGTTCCGCTAACATGCATCATCTTTCTAGGTAATATGATGCTAATATTCATAGGCTACAAAGTATGATTTCTAACCTTTGGTATATTTTCAGAAATATATTTAACATCAAGATTTACTTTGAATAAGAGAGATTAAATGAAAAATTATATATACAATGCAAACAAGAATGTAAACTGATCTGACAAGATAATGAGTATAATTAATATTGCAAGAACTAAGAACCAAAATAAGAAATCTTTAATCTACATGCAATGCAACAATCCACATGCACATCTAACATGTTGAAATGGAAACATGAGTGTAAGAAGTTGATAGGTGTGGGTGGGAAGGATTGTGTACCATCCAACCTCCATTCCCAGCTTAGAAATTTTTCTTCCCCAATCTAAATCTATGATGGAGGGGAAAATTTTTGTTATGCTCATCCAGGTGGTCCTAAAAACTCATATAAGGTCCAACTGAAGAATTAAAAGTGAACAAGGGTTGGAACCTTGTTCATGAGATCTTCATGGTGCAATATATGATCAAGTGTCCTTGATATCTCGAAGGTGATGTCAGGATGCCTAATTTAGTATTTCACGTCGCAATCCATCTATTAGAATCCACCAATACTTCTCCATTAGTAGAACTAGTGTAGTAGTTGTGTGAGGATCTAGAGGAAAAGGCACAAAATAGTAGTAGTTCCCATCTGGTGTCATAAGTGTCTTGTCATATGTGAATACTAGAAATTCAAACCTTCTTTTATGGCTAAGGTAGTATGTAATAAGTCTATAATCAGTGATGCAAACCATGCTAAATTAGGTGGAGGGCATGGCTCTGTCTTCTTCTCATCACCGAGATACACATATAGAAGATGTGGTGTTGGAGTAGGAGGAACCTCCTCATCTATAAAATCATCATGGTAAATATTTTTATGCAACTACGCATCCTTTTGGTCTACGTTTAAATAAGCATCAACATCAATAGTAATGGAGTCTTTTATAATATCAACATGAGTCTTTGGATCCTCCTCATAACAAAAAACCAAATTATTCCAAGGGTTCAACTAGGATAGGGATAAGGATAGGAGAATGGTTAGAAAAATGATGTGGTAGTGGAATGTATCCTCATGGTTGGGTTGTACCTTGTCATACGAAATAATCATGTATGTAGTAGAATTATTTTTTTTGTTATACCTGGGGAACCACCCTCGAGGAGGATCTACTTTTATGTCCCTACCTCAATAGTTTAAACCCCAGGGGCTACCTCTCAACCTACACACATGTCGAACCCAATCACATAGATCAAATGTCGAATGACATGTATGTGTCTGAGTTTAATTCTAAGTGAGTGAGAGTTAAATATGGGTCCCTTCATTGAAGATTTCATAACTGCACCACTACTATGCTACCCCCTCACCATTATAATAGACTCACTGATATGTAAAAAGAGTTGGTTGTTCATCTTCCACTATAGACTCAACCAAGGTTGGTTTATCATTATAAATGTTTGGATCTAGGCGTACAGGTCAGAAGGAAGGTGGAGTGTCAAATTGTTGGAAGAATTATGTTATCATTTGAGCCTCCCAAGCATGAATCCTTTTCTTCATGAGCTCTTGGTAAATTAAAATCCTCTCAAAAGAATCCAACCATTCATTCCTAGACAAATATTTTTGATTATAGCCCCATGTAGCTTCTACTGAACTACCTAGATTTCTTTCTCAGCAATTGCCTTGGTCTTTCTAAGAAATCCTCCTTATCTCTACATTAATAGCTTGATCTACTCTGCATTGAATCTCTACCTCATCCATATAAAATGATTGCCTAAAAAATAGACATATTTACTATCAAGCTCTATAAAAAAAATTATACAAATGAATGAAGATATATAATTGTTTTTTTAGGGATATAAGAAATTATCAAAATATAATAGGGGATAAACACTATAGAAAATCAAAGAAGGATAAATTATTATAGAACCAAATTAATAAATTGAATAACTTAATTAAGAACAAAAAAGTAATCCTAACTCATTAGTATGAATCACACAATGGGCCACCTTAGTTGATGAGTATTTAATTTCCAATGTGTACAAACTGGGTTTTGAACCTGAGCATATTATAGAACAATAAATTCACTTAGTAAAAAATTCCCTAAATTTTTAACTAATGTATGTTGCAATTATCACCACCTGTAAGCAAATGGGTCTCACTGTGGTATAGATTTAATATCAAACCCAAAGGATTGCATTGTTAAGAAAAATTGATTTCTAGCCTATTAATAAAAAGTATTTGACAAAGATGATTGTTAGAAAAGATAAATTATGAACAAAGAATACATTTTAACACTATGATAAAATTATCAATATCATAGGTTTCACCCCCCATTATTTTTGTATCCATTCTCTCACAACATTTTTCATTTATACATATTTATATTAGGGCAAAGGAATTCATATCCTTTTATAATATGAAATTCACACAGACATATTTCCTTGTATTCTCAACGTATAATCACTTATAGATCCTTCATTCGTCACCCTAAAGAACTCCCTTTTGTGATCTCATATGGTGTTCAACGATACTAATTAGCATTCGATTCCAGATTTCAAGGTCTCTACGTATAGGATTTTACAATCATGCAATATATATAGATGATATATAGATCATGTAATCAACTAATTGATAATCAAGCTAAAAATACATACAAAAAATAATTTATAACATGAGAGTAAAAGATATGGGAATAGGGCTAATTCCCATGCCCCAGTAAATTATCTACATTCTAATATTATTTATGATACAACGAGAGAGATAAGAAGAAGAACAAGAATCTTGTAGAGAAAATAAAAGTGTAGAGGAGAAGCTCAATGGTCTTGTTACAACTCCCAGATCATACTATTGTCTAGTCTAGATCTCTGATGGAGCATGAATCTGTGTAAAGCCTTCGACTTTTGTGTCTGAACTTTGTTGATGACAGCTAGGGTCATGGTTGTGAGAGATAGTCATGGATGGTTATCCTTGATATCTCACTAGTGTATTTATTAAATTACTATGTGTAAATCCTTCGACTTCTGCATCAAACCATTGTTGATGACGACTAGGGTCATGGTTGGGAGAGATAGTCATGGATGGTTATCCTTGATATCTCATAAGTGTATTTATTGAATTCCCTAGGATTTATAGTCAACATTAAATATTTAATAGTTGTGGGAAATTTGTTGTAGGTTTTCATCCTAGGAGAATTAGGCAACTTGTTTGTCAGTTGGCTGAATAGAAGTGATCAACAAGTATATTTTTTATGCAGATAATCAAATTACACTTGCAAATGGCTTGAATTTTCCTATTCAGACATCATATGTGCAGTCTAGCATCATTTTACTAATCAGTGTACATCAGTGATCCTTTCTCTAATTGATGGAGTTGGGGAGTGAGTATTTAATATTTTGGGTTATTTAATGAGAAATTCATAGGGAGTTTATGATGTCTCCCCTTCTCCTTACATGAATGGTTATAGTTATTGCATAAAAACCCTATAGATGTTTCATAAACTATCTTCTTCTTCTTGCATCAGCCAACAAATTGAACATAAAAACTAACTAAATACTAAATAAATTGTAAAAACAACTAAAATGTGAATGCAAATGAAACATTGAATAAAATGCAAGAAAAAAAATAAAAAGTAAATCTAAAATGCAACATAGAAACATGATTAATAGTCATTCATCACCTTCCAATTGCAAGGTTCATTTATCAAATCTCAAGTGCCTAAGGTCAAGTTTCCTTTATAGTGAAAAGCCAATCATGTTCACACAAGAATCTAATTCAAGAAGTAGTCAATCAATATTTTTCTCACTCAAATGAACTATAACTATGGGAGTATCAAGATCCTTGTACATTTTTAAAGTGAAACAACAATGGTATAACCTAAGATCCATACTCAATCTTCCATGTAGGGGAATACTGTAACAACCCCGCCTCTCGGTAACCCCCAATTAAGGGAGACCAAAAGGTCAGAGTTGTTATCCCAATTTTTCTGGATCAATAGTTCGACAAATAATCAATAATAATTACTAATTCTACCAATACTATACTAAAAAGTTGTAATCAAATAAAACATTGTATACCTTTTTTTAAATCTTGGATTTCTACAATTCAATCCATAAATGGAATCTATTCTAACTAATCCTCCTTATACCTTAATTCATGCATTCACAATGTACCACTTTACTGTTTATCTTTTTCAATTTTGTACCTACATCGCCGACAAACAAAATGTCGGTCAGTATAACGAATTATACTGGTATGTGGGGGAAACAAAAATTATGAATTTAGTTTTAATGACACATCACAAAGAAATTATGATTTAACAAACCAACTTTACGCTCTAAACATAACTACTCAATCCATACATACCCTAGCCTCTACGCTGTCTCTATAGTGGACCCAGATACTACCTCTCATATGGTAGATCCCAATTAACCCCCATGATCGTACCTAACAGGTAGATCAATACCTTGGGTTGAAGAGTTGCATTGAACTACCCATAGGTAGCCCAATACCTAACTCATAATATGCTAAAAAATCGCATGACACTACCCATAGATAGCCCAATCAGTGACTCGTGATAACCTGATGGTCCTACCTAACAGGTAGACCATGTACTAGGTCATCGTTATTATTATCAAAGCCACAGAGCAGGACCGGGATTTGAGCTAGTCATGTACACTTATTTATAGTGATAGTCATAGTCACTTTATAGTTGTATGAAATAAAAGTCATCCAAGCAGTTATATTGCGGCAACCGATAAAACATTTAGGAATCATCATGAAACTCTAGCGATTTAATCATAAGTGTAACCACATACTTGTACAGCTTATTTTTGTGATAGAACCAATGTAAAATCCTAGGATTTGAGGCCTCGGATATAATGATCTTAAAAAGAATGATTGGACTACCCATATCACCAAGGTGCACCTCCTTTTCTGGGAGCCCATCACTAAAGAACTCCATAGTTAAGCGTGCTCAGCTTGGAGTAGTACTGGGATGGGTGACCTGTCAGGAAGTTGATCCTGGCATGCGCCTCAGTGTTGACAAAGTGTGCAGTTAAGGCTAGTGGTGGTTTGTGGGGCCAGTCATCATTCCTGAAACTCTACTAGAGCCTTGGACAGTGGACCCAGTCATTACAAATGGTATCAGAGCCATAACCCCTCCAGTAGGTGGGGCCCACATGGGCATGTGGCATGCCAGTCTTGAGCCGTGCGGTCCAGGCATGTAGGAAAGGGTTGTCCATGGTTGACGTAGCCATCCTTGCGCTAGTATTCTGTGATCGGGAGCTGGGTGTCCATGGGCCATTGTGGGTCTACACTGAAATGGGGTCAGATTATGAGGCCATATAGTTGAACCTTGACGAGGATGTCAAGAGTCTAAGTGGGGGAGATTGTAACATCCCAGGATTTGAGGCCTCGGATATAATGATCTTAAAAGGAATGATTGGACTACTCATATCACCAAGGTGCACCTCCTTTTCCAAGAGCCCATCACTAAAGAACTCCATAGTTAAGCGTGCTCAGCTTGGAGTAGTACTGGGATGGGTGACCTGTCAGGAAGTTGATCCTGGCATGCGCCTCAGTGTTGACAAAGTGCGCAGTTAAGGCTAGTGGTGGTTTGTGGGGCCAGTCGTCATTCCTGAAACTCTACTAGAGCCTTGGACAGTGGACCCAGTCATTACAACCAACCAAGTAGGGAAATCCAATCAAGCAAGCAAGTACAAGAATCCTGAAATAAACATACAATTTCCTTTTATCAAGATCTATCCAAACCAACTTGCTTCTTAGGATTTCTATTCCTTTTTAGGGTTTCTACCCCTTTTTAGGGTTTCACTTGCAATTAGGGTTTTGCCTTTACTTTTAGTACCGCAAACCCTAATTAGAAAAAACTACTTATAAACCCTTAGTTTCTCATCCTATCTCTGCTAATAGGTTTAGGATCATCATTTAACCACATATTTAAATATTTTCGAATTAAATATGATCTTCTCTTCTTTTACCCTAAATTAGGGTTTCTAGATGCATTATCATTCATACGCTTAGTTCATAACCTAAAAAAGTAATTTCTCATCTAAAACAGAGTTCAATCTACCATTATCATTCAACAGGTTAATATTACTCGAATTAACCTATTAAGCATCATAGACTCACTCATTAATCTCAATTAGGGTTTCTAACCAAATTTTAATAAATTATCCATCAACTTAACATACTATTGCAATTATAAACGAAACTAGGTTCTCAAACTATTTTTACCTTGTTCCTAGTATTTTTTTGATAAATTTTCATATATCAAGTTTATTCATCAGAGCTTCCTAGCAATAGTTATCATTTTTGCAAAGTAAATCATTTTCTTGAATTATTTGCTATTTTTAGAAAAAACATCAGCCGCTCGATCCGTGGTCCACTAGACCACGCGGGATCCAACGACCCACGATATGCATGCTTATCTTGCGATGAAATTAAAGGATTGGGTGAGAATGCTCTTACCTGGCTAACACAAGCACGAGGTCAAAGGGGTCTTTAACCCCTTGTCTTCTTCAACCTTAGGTTGGCTTCACGAGTAGCCCAACCGAGTCAACTCATGGGTTGACTCCCGCCGTTCGTGTGTCTGCGATCAAGCTGATTGGTCCAGAAGCTATGGCTGAGCCTCCCGAACCTGCCCGAGCCTACAATTGGTGGCGATCTTTGTTCCTTCACTGCCAATAAGCCGCCTGCTCTCAGGCAAGGTCGATAGGTCATAGAGGGGGAAGTCAAGGTCGATTGTTCAATTAAACTTGTCAAACAGTTCGTCGTCACTCTCTGAAGTTGTGAGGGTAGGTTTTTGGTGTGTGGGTACCCTCGAGCACCCTCCCCTATATATAGGTTTAACTGCGAGAGTCTGGCAGGATGGGGACTTTTTCCCTCGTCGATGAAAACACCTAAAAGTTAGGTCGAGAAACTTCAAAAAGAACTCCTGAAGGTGATGGACTCATCTACACCTCGGGTTATTGCATCAAACACAAGAAATTAGGATTTCTTTCCCCTCTCCCTTTCTTTCTGTAACTCAGACTAGACGATGCACAACCATCATTGGATCTGTGGTCCCCTGGACCACACGGGGATCTGATGGCTGTCATCGCTCCCCGGTTTCCTTTTTCATATAAAATAGGGAAATAGGGTAATAGTTAATTTAATTCAAAGGAAACTTTGTAAATTCATATCTCTATCCTCATTTAACATTTTCCCTCAAATTTTAGAGGAAAGTCTATCTTGGCATTATCTACTTGTATATTAAATTTGAAACCCATATTCCAAAGGAAAGGGGTGTTTGCTTCATATGGAATTTATTCATTTATAAAACCAAATTAATTGATATTTCCTCTTTCTTTTGCCATTATCTAATAATCTTAGATTCCTTGGACCTTTAGGAACCTTAAAGGAACGAAATTACATTTTGGAAAATATTCCTTTGCCTTTTCCCTTATTCTTTTCTCTCTTTCTTACTTATTCCTTTTATTAAATAAATTCCTTTTTCTTTTATCTTTCTTTTTCTTATAATTGGGCTCAATAGCCAATAAAACCCACTAAGAAACCAAACAAGGCTATTGTAACCAAAATCTAATCAATTGTGCCCATCAATGCCACTTTCTAGAGATTTGTATACATTTCTCATAAATACATTACTTATTATCCATTATCTTGTGTCTTTCTCTATTATTTGGACTTTTCTTCTTTTCTTCTCTTTTATATCCATTATTGGATTAACAAAATAGTAGAAATCATGAAATTCATATCAAAGGGGAGATTTGCAAGGAAACCCATTCTTTGAAGCAAAGCATACAACCGTCTCAATTCAAGTCCATATTCATAAAATTATTACATTTCAATTGTGAAAACTCATGTAAAATTGAGGTTGTAACATCCTTCCCCTCTTATAGGAATTTTTACCTCAAAATTCCACCAAACAAACAAGCAAATAGGATAAGACTTTCTCATATCCATCATCAACTCCCATGTGGCTTCATCCTCTCCATGATGCTTCCAAAGAACCTTTATCATCTTATATTCTTACATATGAGTTCTTTCTCACCTTGGTACCACGTACCCTCATAGGTGACTCAGGATAGTTTAGCCTCCCTAGAAGCTCAATAGGTTCATGGCTCAGCACATGGCTCGGGTACATCACATAGTGCTCTAGATTGGACTCATGGAACACACCATACATAATATTATCCTGAGGGGTAAGGCTAAACATAAGTAACTCATCCAATCCATTTCAAATGGACCTATGTATCGGGGACTCAGCTTTAGCTATAGCTCAGAGGGGTCGGGTTTTCATAACACATATTCTCCCATAGTGAACTGCATGTCAGTCTGCTTTGCAACATCTCATGAGTCATGTCACCCATGGGCTTTCTCAGCCATCGCATGATCAAAGCATCTTCATCTGCACACACTGTGGTCTCTCTGACCTTCACAAGGTCCTTTCATAGAAATCATCTAAATGAAGTGGTGACCAACAGAGCCTCCCATACATAGCTTCTTACACCCCGATACTAGATATGGTGGCCATCATCACAAGCAAACTCTCTTAGGGTAGGAACTGCTCCCATGTATCACCCGAATAAGCACACACGCTCTCATCATACCCTCTAGTTTGGATCATACTGTCTTGACTGTCTATCAGTCGTGGGGATAAGCTATGATGAACTTCAAGTTGGCATCGAGTTCTTCATGTACCTACTTCCACCGCATGGAAGTGATCTTGAGGTCACGCTCCAGATATTGAACTCGACCATGGTGTAGATGAACTATCTCTTCCTCATATATAGTTCAATCAGATCTATCACACTAATAATGATCTCTTTCCTAAGAAAGGGATTAGGTCAACTTGGTAAGGTGATCTACCGTACCCATATTGCATCATGACCTCTCTTGGTCCATTGGAGACCCACCACAATGTCTATGGTGATCTACTCTCGTTCCCTTTTGGGGACTCTTCATTATCTATAGTAATTCACTGGGTACTGGTGTTCAACCTTCACCTCTTGGCATGCATGGTGACAAGCCACATGCAATTCTTTATATTTCTTCATCTTAGGTCTTCCAGCACTACTGCAAACTTTAATCATCTTAATAATACCAGATGCAGGGTGTACTTATCATCACAAGCTCCTGCATGTCATGATTCCTCAAGGTTGACTCCTTAGAAACCCTAGAACACTCTATTCATGGGTTCCATCACCTTCCTTTCTGGAGAGGTGTATCTAAGGTTCTTACAACCATCCTTCTATCTCATCAAGCTCTAAGCTAGCTAACTGAGCAACCACCTTAACCAACATATCTGATTATATCTGGGTGTTATCCATACATGGTCTCATCTTCTAATAACTTAGTGTTTGCCTAACAACCTCTCTTAAACAAGATAGCTATACACCTGAGTTGTATCTCGACGAAGGGTATCAGTTACCACATTAGCTTCCTTATCGGTGATGACATAAGCTTTCATATACTCCACTCATCATCCACATCTTGGATTTAGGTCTAACCAAGTCAAGAAAACTCTGAGCTCATCATCTTGGTTATCGAACTCAAACTTATATAGCTCATAAATTCCATATATCTATTGATAGGAACATCCTCATATAATGTTTGCAACCCATGTATAAAAAGGAATGATACTTCCTCAATCCTCAAACATCGTAACAATGTTTCAACTCACATCATATTTATCCTTAGTGTATGGCATGTGTATTGCCCTATCTCTCACCCCCATAATGAGAGGAAATAAGCATTTGGCTGCAGTCCAAATACAAAGTTCATCCCATTCCAAGAGTAGAGATGGTGCATCACACATTTCGAGCACACTTTTCCAATCCAAGTTGAAATGTACATCACATGTCTCCACAACATGAACATCTCGATTATGGGTCTACACCCATGGGAAGACTTTTCCCATCACCTATGTATCTTAACATATCTCTTTTATGTGCAATCCTTAGTCGCTACCTCAAGGTCTCTAGGGTGCCATCACTTTTGGAGTGATCTAACCCTTATGCATCTAGGGATTGCCTATCACCTTTACCCCTTAGGCCCCATGAACTCATGAAGGTGGCCAACATCCTAACCCGTGGTCCTTGGGCAAAGGTAGTTGTTACCTCCCGACCCTATGGTCTCGTGGATCCAGGGAACAGCCAACTCCTACTTCCATCGTTCTTATCCCTTCATGACCTTATTATTGACTTAGGATAGCACATCCCATCCTTGAATCTTTACCCAAAACTTCATCATTTCTCTGGGCACTCATGGTAAAACTTACATTCTTTCATAGGGATCATGGCGACCTACCTAACTTGGTCAGGCCCCATAGGGTTACCTCCATGGCAACATATCTTCATGCCCCTTAGAGATGGTTACACAAGGGTCTATAGATTCATTCTCACACCATGTGATCTCCACTTAGTTCATTAATATCCTATGAGAGACCTCTTTAGGTTACTTTGAAACTACAAAAAAGTTGATACTTACCCTACAGAAGGGTCCCTCCCCAGTATGGGAGGAAACTATCACTTGAGAGCAACAAAGGTCACAAACATCCTCACGTCCAGGGTTTACACCTTCATGAGCATGCTTAGACCTATTATGTTAATAAGGCATGTAGCTAACAAGAAGACCACCTACTAAACTATGCCAGGTCTCCGAGGTAGGTCATACTTGTTTCTATTCCTCCACATCAGACCAACATAATACATGCATATGTCACCAACCTATGTGTGTGGGGTTCATAAAACATATACCTTAGCCCAAGAGGTTTCCTTTTCCTCTAAATCTGAGGTGTGTCATGCCCAAAACTGTAGGAACTCACCCATCTTTGTGAGAATTAGGCGCACCAGGTACTACTACTTCCCCTCTTAGGTCTAGGAACCCTAGGTTCACTTTTATGCATCAGTTGTCTAACTACATGCTCAGCGTTTCATCCATGAACCAAATAGGTACATGGTATATCATGCACTTCCTACTATTCTTCCACCTAAGCAACACCTGAGAGTCCTACACCAGGACAACCAACTAGTCGCGAGACCTCACAACTTGATACTATACCTCATCAGGGTCTATGGAACTCTCCTTCCTATATCTAGAAGGTAAGGTAGGCACATACAACATATGTACATCGTTACCAGAAACCTCATCCTTCTTCTAGGGTCTGGTTCCTCTAAAAGCATCCATGATACCACAAGCCTTCAAGGATCATGCATGAGGCAACCACAACCATCCACTTAGGTCATCCATTCTAGGTCATAACATACCTAACTTCTCATGATTTCTTATATCTCGGAGTCTAAGCTTCCAACCCTCTTGATCGGGCCTTTCTCTCCCAACAACTGACCTTACCACTAGAGGTTCTCTCTCTAAGAAAGTGGATCAAGCTCTCATGCATACACCTACATGGGTTCATGCTCTTCCATACTCATATAAGCCCATAAGGGTTTCTCTATGGTCACCACTATCCTCTTCAATGAAGGAGCTATCCTTCACCTTAATAAGCATGACCCTTCTAAGGTTGGGTTGCCCAAAAGGAACTAGGTCAAACAACCTCACATAGCTCATGCTTCTCACGGATACTCAAAACTAAGAAGCATGTCAACCCACACATACGGTTGACCATGATATCTAACTCATCATGTCATCTCTCTCTAACAACCTCTTAGGGTTAGGGTTAGCATCATCCACAGAGGATGTGCCAGGTCTCTACCTCTTCTTGGAGGCCTCTGCCTCCAAGGATAACTCACTCCTTGTCCTCCTATAAGAAGGTCTAACCTCAGATTTCTCCTAAGGGAAGGACTACACACGCCATGCAACCTTAAGCATGTAACTCATCTTTAGTTCACGCTTAAACTATTAAGGTTATATCCATGACATCTTGTTTACATACTTTTCATTAATTTAGTGGAGAATTCCTTATTCCTTATCATACTTACCCTGACCTCAAGAGGGAGGGAAAGAGAGAGAAAAACCCTAAACCTTAGAATCTTAATTGAATTAGGGTTGAGAAGGGAATAAATAGATAAGAGAGTCCTAAAGGTATCTTATTTTGAGTCAAAACCTCAGACTTTGGCCAGGTAGTCACACAACATCTGGGAGTCCTCGTGACCGACTAGCACGGCGGAGGAAAATATTGCTAGCCCCCAGACCATGCTCCTTTTCTAGACACCTCTGTCTTTCGAAAAATCCTCTAATAACTCCCTCGGTTCTATAGAGTTTGTAAAATTTAATATTTATTAAGGATTAAATGAGGAACCAATGCTCTGATACCAAATGTAACGACCTCACCTCCTGGTAACCCCCAATTAAGGGAGACCAAAAGGTCAGAGTCGTTATCCCAATTTTTCCGGATCAACAGTTCGACAAATAATCAATAATAATTACTAAATTCTACCAAGACTATACGGAAAAGCTGTAATAAAATAAAACATTGCATACCTTTTTTTTTAATCTTGGATTTCTAAACTTCTATCCATAACTGGAATCTATTCTAACTAATCCACCTTGTACCTTAATTCATGTATTCACAATGTACCACTTTACTGTTTGTCTTTTTCAATTTTGTACCTAAATCACTGACAAACAAAATTTTGGTCATTATAATGAATTATACTGGTATGTGGGGGAAACACAAACTACGAATTTAGTTTTAACAACATATTGCAAAGCAATTATGATTTAACAAACTAACTTTATGCTTTAAACATAACTACTCAATCCATACATACCCTAGCCTCTGCGTTGTCCCTGCAGTGGACCTGAATACTACCTCTCATATGGTAGATCACAATTAATCCCCATGACCCTACCTAATAGATAGATCAATACCTAGGGTTGAAGAGTTGCATGGCACTACCCATAGGTAGCCCAATCCCTAATTCATAATATGCTAAAGAGTCACATGGCACTACCCATAGATAGCCCAATCACTAACTCATGATAACCTGATGGTCCTACCTAACAGGTAGACCATGTACTAGGTCATCCTTATTATTAGCAAAGCCACAGAGGAGGACCAAGATCTGAGCTAGTCATGTACACTTATTTATAGTGATAGTCATAGTCACTTTATAGTTGAATGAAATAAAAGTCATCCAAGCAGTTATATTCAGGCAACCAATAAAACATTCGGTAATCGTTGTGAAACTAAAGAGATTTAATCATAAGCGTAACCACACACTTGTACTGTTGATTTTTGAGATAGAACCAACCAAGTAGGGAAATCCAATCAAGCAAGCAAGTACAAGAATCCTGAAATAAACATAAAATTTCCTTTTATCAAGATCTATCCAAACCAACTTGCTTCTTAGGATTTCTATTCCTTTTTAAGGTTTCTACCCCTTTTTAGGGTTTCACTTGCAATTAGGGTTTTGCCTTTACTTTTAGTACCACAAACCCTAATTAGAAAAAACTACTTATAAACCCTAAGTTTCTCATCCTATCTCTCCTAACAGGTTTAGGATCATCATTTAACCACATATTTTCATATTTTTGAATTAAATATGATCTTCTCTTTTTTTACCATAAATTAGGGTTTCTAGATGCATTATCATTCACACTCTTGGTTCATAACCCAATAAAGTAATTTCTCATCTAAAACATAGTTTAATCTACCATTATCAATCAATAGGTTAATATTACTCGAATTAACCTATTAAGCATCATAGACTCACATAATCTCAATTAGGGTTTCTAACCAAATTTTAATACATTATCCATCAACTTAACATAATTTTGCAATTAGAAATGAAACAAGGTTCTCAAACTATTTTTACAGTGTTCCTCATATTTTTCTAATAAATTTTCATGTATATAGTTTATTCATCCGAGCTTCCTAGCAATAGTTATAATTTTTTCAAAGTAAATCATTTTCTTGAATTATTTGCTATTTTTAGAAAAAACATCATTCGCTCGATCCGTGGTCCACTGGACCACATGGGATCTAATGTCCCAGGATCTGCATGCTTATCTTGCCATGAAATTAAAGGATTGGGTGAGAATGCCCTTACCTGGCTAACACAAGTGCGAGGGCAAAGGGGTCTTTTACCCCTTGTCTTCTTCAATCTCAGGTTGGCTTCATGAGCTGCCCATCCGAGTCAACTCAAGGGTTGACTCCGGCCGTTTGTGCATCTGCGATCAAGATGATTGGTCCAGAAGCTCCGTCCGAGCCTCCCAAACCTGCCCGAGCCTTCAATTAATGGCGAGCTTCGTTCCTTCATCGCCAGCAAGCCGCCGACTGTCTGGCAAGGTCGATAGGTCACAGAGGGGGAAAGTCAGGGTTGATTGTTCAATTGAACTTGCCAAACGTTTCATCGTCACTCTCTGAAGGTGTGAGGGTAGTTTTTAGGTGTGTGGGTGCCATCTAGCACCCTCCCCTATATATAGGGTTTACTACGATAGTCCGACAGGTTGGGGACTTTTTCCCTCGTCAACGAAAACACCTAAAAGTCAGTTTGAGAAACTTCGGAAAGAACTCCTAAAGGTGATGGACTCGTCTACACCTCAGGTTATTGCATCAAACGCGAGAACTTAGGATTTATTTCCCCTCTCCCTTTACTTCTATAACTCGGGCTAGACAATGCAGAACCATCGTTGGATCTATAGTCCCCTGGACCACGCGGGGATCTGATGGCTGTCATCGCTGCCCGATTTCCTTTTTCATATAAAATAGGAAAATAGGGTAATACTTCATTTAATTCAAAGTAAACTTGGTATATGCATATCTCTCTCCTTGTTTAACATTTTTCATTCAAATTTTAGTGGAAACTTTGTCTTGGAATAATTTACTTGTATATTAAATTTGAAACCCAAATTACAAAGCAAAAGGGTGTTTCCTTCATATGTATGTTATTCATTAACAAAACAAAATTAATTGATATTTCCTCTTTCTTTTGCCATTATCTTATCATCTTGGATTCCTTGGACGTCTAGGAACCTTAAAGGCACGAAATCCCATCTTGGAAAATATTCCATTGCCTTTTTCCCTTATTATTTTCTCTCTTTCTAACTTATTCCTTTTATTAAATAAATTCCTTTTTCTTTTATCTTTCTTTTTGTTGTAATTGGGCTCAATAGCCAATCAAACCCACTAAGCAACCAAACAAGGCTATTATAACCGAAATCTAATCAATTGTGGCCATCAATGCCACTTTCTAGAGATTTCTATACATTTCTCGTAAATACATTGCTTTTTTTTAGATCATTGGCATAAATACATTGCTTATTATCCATTATCTTGTATCTTTCTCTATTATTTGGACTTTTCTTCTTTTCTTCTCTTTTATATCCATTATTGGATTAACAAAATAGTAGAAATCATGAAATTCATATCGAAGGGGAGATTTGCAAAGAAACACATTCTTTGAAGAAAATCATACAACCTTCTCAATTCAAGTCCATATTCATAAAATTATTACATTTCAATTATGAAAACTCATGTAAAATTGAGGTTGTAACAAATACCATATCTGGGATTTCTCTTAAAAGTACGCATGTCTTTTAGAAAATTTACACAAATTGGTACATATTCAATCAATATCAAGAAATAACATATTCCAAAAGTAGTGTTATATATGATAAAGTGGTGATTAGCACATGGAAACCCTAGTTTTGAATACTAAAATGCTGGGAATATTAATAAAAAAATTTGTGTTGTCATCTGACATTATTGAACATGATGGGAATATAATATGATTGTGATAATAATAATGCATACTTATGGTTTCTTATGTAAATAACCATACATATGGACAAATAAGGTTCAAGATCATATCTTGTAATATTGTTAATGAACTTGATTGAATATTTGTAAAGGCATGTGGTATATTTGATGGTCATGGTTACACTTAATGTGAATTAGGGTTTGTGAGTCATTTAATTGATAATCATGGGAATTAAGGGTTGCGGGGAATAACCCTAATGACAACTTGACATCAAGAGAACCCTGAACCCTAGATTACAACCGAGTAGGGTTTTGATGTGATCAATATGATTGATGACATTTTATTATTTATAAAATGCAGATTAAAGTTAATTGCTTAGACTACGTGTTGATTGGATAATATGCTTGAAGTATGTGTATTACATGTTCTACATGGCTCACCATCAAGGTACATGGATATGATTATGACTACCCAAAATATAGTTTGCTGATGTTTTTCGAATGATTTTCAAGGACTTATTCGATGAATAAATTGTTGGTTGTTTATTTCATTCATGTTCATCTATAATGCCAATATGAGTATTACATAAGTAAATAATGATGATCTAAACCCTAGGCTGACGTATATAAACGGGTTATGCACACGAACTCTAGAGGTAATAGTGTTCATGCCTAAGTTAGTATATTTAGTAAGGGTTATAATATGTAAAGAATATGCCAGTTCTTATGTGCAATACGTGATGCTTCTATGTGATTATCTTAGTTGCACACATAATGGTTGAACCCCACATACACAATACAACTTGTTATACTGATTTGCATTTTGTTTGTCAGCATTTTAGATTTACCTGCTAATTACAAAGATGTCAACATGTGATAAACCAGATGAAAATTTCCTTAAAGCATTAAAGATAAGTTAAAGGAGTATTAGATAGCTAGCTACTTCTTCCAAATATGTATTAGTCTTATGACAAATATCATTGTACAATTTGTAAGCAATATTTGGAAAAAATGAAATTGTTTTCTATTATTATTATTTGTTAAATCTAGATTCTTCAGAGTAAAGGTAATGTCTCTCAACATGAAGGCCTTTCCTTATCTGGGGGCACTAAAAGTGACGTCATTACATTTGGTATTAGAGCCCCAATTTTTTCCAATAATATTTAATAGTTTATAATGTAACACCCCTGACCTGGGTTATGTCTTAACCCTACAAGTTTTGCTTAAGTAAGATACTTAAAAACTTATTCTAATCCTTTGAAATGAAATTAATGCTTTTGGTGAAGTTTGTTTTCAAGTTTGAGCTTAATTACAAACTATGTGTGCATTATATGAAAGTCTGAGTGAAAAGTGCAATTTACGAAAGATGAGGGGTTACATTGCAAATGACACATGTGGAATGTGTTCTAAGTGTTTTGGTATCATAATAAAGAGAGTGATACTATGTGGTGGCTTGTGGAAAGCCTAAATCCCAAGTTATAACTTGTTTGAACAATGCAAGTACTTTGTACACCAATTTTGGTAGAATTTGTAATTTACCCAATATGTGGGGTTAAAATGTAAATTATCACATCTAGAGTGTCCCTACTTCCTCTATGTATCTTTTAGAGGAAATAGGAAGAAGGAGACTCTATGTTTGAATCACCTTTGAGTGATGATACTCTTGGTAATGAAAGACCAATAATGAGTTGAATGCAAGAGCCTTATATGTGTTGTATCGAGTTGTAGACTTGATATAAGGAGCCCTATCAACCAAAGAGCCATAGTAAAAGCCTCCTATTGGTTTTTTTAGCCTTATAAAAGGCCATGACGGGTAGAGCACCTCAAGAAGGTGGCCCATGACGAGTTGTAAAGTTCCTTACAAAAAGTGTATCGGGTTGCTTATTTAATGAGATAAAGATTTGATAACTTGCCCAACAAGATAAGTAAGGGTTGAGATATTGTCTCTCGGTTATCCCTAAGACTCTTGCATGACAATATATACATGTGTGCATGCATTGACACGTTTCAACCATGAATGGCCACGTGTCATCTAATAGCATGAGGGGAAGACACCTCTTATATGCTTTATCTCTTGAAATCAAGTATATATACTTCACCTTTCACCAAGTTATGAAAGTTTACGATCCTCATAACCATTCCCCTTGGAGATATTGTGCAAAGACCCTTAGGTATCATGCAAATCATCTGAAGGAGCTAGGATAGCTCGAGCATCAAGCTTTAGGTATGGCTTTGGTCACGTTCAACCTTGGTTGAAGTAGGATATCGGGTTATGGATATTCTTTTCTTTCCTTCTTCACTAAGTGCTTAACTATGGTGATTTCTTGTCCATGGAAGAGTTTTGATCGAGCCCTAGACCTGGAAGAAGTTCTTCTTCAACCTTAGGAAGAGAAGCTTTGGAGCTTGGATCTTTGAAGCTATTCACTAGGTAGGTTATATAACTTGAACTCTACCATGTTATTATTCATCACCTAAATTGCTATAGTTAATGAACTACTTTTAATTCTGAAATCTTCTAAAATAGTTTATGAAATTATGAGATCTAGTATTTTCTTAGACCTGTTTCCATGAACTAGAATAGTTAGGATGATGGTCTAGAGCTTGAAGAAGATGGTATCACTTTATAAAGTGATATCGAGTTCAAGCAACCAAACAAGTAGCTCTTACTCAATATGGTAGTATATATGCAGCATTTGCTTGATATGTTTGTGAAATGATATCCCCTTGTATGATATGGAGTTGTATATTATACTTTGAAACATGATATGGTGTTAACCATAAACCCATTGCATGATAGGAAGTCAAGTATAGACTTCATGCACGATACAAGGTTTAATATATACTTGTAAGCCGATATGAAACCCTAATTGGGGTAACCCGATATGAGTGAGGGTGGCAAGTATTCCTTGAATGATATGATCATGAAATATACCCTGGTACATGATACCGTGAAGCACACATCTGGTACATGGTATGAATAAATGAGTAAACACTTATACACGATATAAGGCATGGATTCTAAGTATAACCCGATATGCTTGAAAACCCTCAATCCAATATGAAACCCAAGATGGGATTAACCCTATACGGGGATAAAGGATAGCTCATACACGATATGAGCCATGCCCATTGCACGATATGGGAGATACCCATTTAACTTTATACACGATACAAGTTTAAGACTACAACTCTAGCACAATAGAAAGTGAACATTCTAAGAAATATATAGTTGGATAACCCTAGGTGATGGGTAAGCTGATACAACGTGGTGAGTGATACAACATGGACGATATGAATGATATCTCTAGATTGATCAGGAATAACACTTACTCCTACTTGGTGAATGATATGTGGTTCAATTCATACATCATGCACGATATGGCATGATGTACCCAATCTAGTGGAAAACCCTAGATGATGGATTGAAATTTGATATACCCCCATTTTGAGTAATGGATGGTAGTATGATAATTCAATAAGACACCCAACTTGTCAAGTAACTATATTATAAGGTTGAACCTTGAATGAATAATGGGGTTATAACTTTAAGGGTCTACCTAAATGGTAACCCGATATGGTATCCCGATATGTTGCCTGATATGGATACCCGATATGATAATCCTAAAGGGAAACCGATATGGTATCTTGGGTATACTACTCAAATGATATATGATGAGGCATATGGTCTATGCCCGATAGTGTACACACCTTGTGCATGGTAATGTGTTAAGTACATGGCTTGTTCACGATATGGCACCAAACACATAGCTTATACCTGATATGGGGTCAAGCACCTAGCTCATACCTGATATGAAATTGTCTTGAGATAATAAGAATTGAGTGATATCCAATTGGATATGGGCATATGATATGATGATTAGGGAATACACCCTGAAACATGACATGGTGATGTGACTATCTCACATGCTCAATTTGGATATACAACATGAAGGAAAGTATGTAGCTTAAAGCATGATATGGTATTATACACACATCTTCATACCCAATAGGGTAGAGACACTTCAATCATATGTGATTTATTGAGTGACACATGTTAATGTGGTGTTAATTAAAAGATGATGGGAATTGTTAATGATGAACTTAGATTCCTCAAAAGGAGGATTGAACAAAAAGTATGATGTAATCAATATCCTAGCAAGGATGAGAGAGAAACTCATACTTTGTGTGGATAAACATTTAATGACAAATTATGAGGACAGATAAGTATGATTGCATACTTATGATATCAATATATGCTCCTAGATGTGTGGAGCAATCAATTAGGGTTTGGATTGATAATGTGAGCTTGAAACCCTATTCGGCTATAAAGGGAAACCCTAACCCTAATAATGGGAAGGTTGTATTTCTCTTATTGAATAAGCCTTGTAAAGCATGTTAAATAATTGTATAATACTTATTTGGTCTAATGACCTAAAAGATAATTGTTACCTAGTGAAAGGTGACAAGATGTTTAAATGGCACTGTGAACCATGCGCATAGTTGTTACCTAGTGAGAGGTGACAAGATGTTTAATAACCTATGTGAATATTGTTACCTAGTGAGAGATGACAAGTCATTCAATAACATGTGTGAATATTGTTGCCTAGTGAGAGGTGACCAGATGTTCAATAACCTATGTGAATAATTTTAGCCCAGTACGAGGTGATAAAATGATTAATCAAACTATGTGAGCCATGTGAAATACTTGTACAACAAGTGAAATGAATACATTGGTCTGAGGACCTAGAGGTAATAGTTACTTGTTACGGAGGTAACAAAGCTATGTGATGATCTAGGGGTTTGAATACCCAGATCCGATAATCATATTGATAATGATGTAAAGAGATGAGGATTTCCAATAATGTGATAAGGGACTGAGATCCCATGTACCAAGTATCCAAATGTGTTTTAAAGACTTGAAAAGTACATGATAGATGTATTACACTTTCTTTATAGCATTTGTTATGATTAATAATGATAACTTGTTTGATGTTAAAAGAATGTGGTAATGCACGTAATATATCATTAGAAACCATAAAACATTGCCCTAACCATAGATCCATCAGCATCCAAATTTGTTGAATGGTAAAACGGGTTCCTTGCGGCATAAGCCAGAATGCATATTTTTGAATATGTGGGGGCATGGTGCCTAAGTGACCATGACTCAGTAATTTCATAAGAATGTCTCAATAGAGCATGGTGAACTGACCATTGCTCAAAGTATGGTGCCTATCTGACCATGACTCAGATTATTGTGCCTAAGTGACCATGACTCAGTAATTTCATAACTGGGGGCGATTATTGTAGATGTTCCCCCTAAGAGAGCACAGTTGACGTTATATCTTTAAGCGAGGATGCCTTTGTACCCTAGCACAACTATATTGTAGCCGACACAAGATGTCCTGCTAAGCCTAAGTGGTCTCGTACTGACTAAGACAAGGTAGGTCATGGCAACCAGATCTTCCATTGACCTTGTATGGTACCAACTTGTGAGAATTTTGTGGTCGATTGGAGATGAACGGGTTATGCTTCATCTCCTCGGGGCATAAGTGTGATTGTAAAATATGTTCAGTCATGTAGCATATCTGCTTAAGGATCAAATATGGAAAACATTGTTTGATGTGCAATTCAGTTATACATCTTAGTTGATAGATGTTATTTATGTATCTTTACATTCCTTGCAAAGCAGATAGATGATTTATAACTCTTCCATGGGTAGATGCAATGTTCTCCTTAAGAAAGGAGATTATCTTATTCTATTCATATAATGATTAATCCTACATGTTAATATAAAAGGAACCCCTGCTCAGTTTTTACAATGTTTATCTACAATAATAATATGGTCGGTGGAGAATTATATCTCTTGCTGGGACAATTGTCTCACCACGTGGGATGCACAATTTTTTGGTGGACAAGCGCGAAGCAGTGGAGACCGTTCTACATAGAAGGAACAACATATGAGGTAGCAATAACAGCTCAGTTTGAGTGTATTGTCTGTCGTGTCTTGTAGATAGAAGTCTTATGTGTCGTCTTCGTACTCTCAGGTCCTTGGAGTTGGTTCGTAAAAGATCTTGTGAACAATCTGAGATTTTGGCTTGTATGCCTCGAGGTTTTATGTTGCTCCAGTGTATGTTTTGATTGAGAAACTGTTATATGTTGTCCTCGAGATGAGATAAAACAATATTGTATAATGTAAATCATGATATATATGAGTTTTGGATCTTTTAGTAAGAGTTTTCTAGATAAAGGATCTCCTTGCAAAATGGTTTTAAATTTTAGTGATTTTTTCTTAATCTACTAATTATGTTTATTCCACTTAATTAATAATGATTTGGTTGTCGGTTTGATGACGGTCGTTACAAGTTTGGTATCAGAGATTAAGGTTCACTGAGTCTACAGAGACATAGGACTAAGATGTTGAGTCTGTTCTAGTGTCCTCCAATATATCTTATAGTGACTTCTGCTTATTCAGAAGATACAGTAAAGCTTAAAGATGTCTAGAGAACACAAGGAGTACATTTCTGAAAGCAATGTTGTTCCAACAGGAGAAGGTGCAAGGGATCAAGCGAGAGGAGAACGACTTCTTGAGAATCCGCAAGATGATCCAGCTATGATAAGGAAGCCTTCTTTTGAGACCACTACTGGGAAGGTTAGGAAAGCAGTAATGTGTATAGTGGACTGGGTATTACCAACACAACCCAGATTACCAGCCCCCAATGGTGAAATTTTGGGCACTAGAAGGATTCCTGATCAACGTCCATATGTTGGAGCAATAGAAAATGATGAAAGAAATAGGTTACAACCCAAAATCAGGGTTTGCTATAGGTGTAGGTAGCCAGGGCATATCATAAAAGACTGTCCAGAAGAGGATAATGAGGTAGGAATTAAGAAAAGACCTATCCAGACTTAGAAATAGAGGCTTGTAGTTCCAAAAAGGGAAAGCTTTTGGTACCACTATTGCAACCAATGTCTAGTGCACCAGGGCAGTGGCTACCTAGAAAAGTTAAAGACCTGATATTCCACCTATTAGAACTCTTGGTTTGGCCTCTACATCGGTTATAAGGCTGACAAGGCTGGGGAATGCTTATAAGATGTGTTATGAGTGTAAACAGATTGGGCATATTAGATCCTCTTATCCAAAAAGGAAGGAGGAAATGACCCAACCGCCGAGGTAGAGTCAGTAAGACTCTCAAAGGCAATGGCCTAGTAGTGTCTTACAAGGACGTAGACAGACGTGTCGAGCAGGTCCATTATTACCAAGCAATAGAGCACGACGTTGGAATCAGGCAACGAAAAGATTCTATGAAAAGAATTAGCCTAAGGCAATAAACAATCCACGAGTTGAGACAGGTCAGATAAATAGTGTCATTCTGATATGTCGTTTCATAATCCTATGTGTTAAATATATGAAAAGTAGTTTCTATTGAGCCTCCTTTGACTAGTCCTATGAGTACACAAGGAAGATGAGGACTTACATTTTGTTCAGTAATCTTTTAAATGCTTTACAATTTCTTCTATCTGTGTGAAAAAGGATAAGGTATATATGTGATGCCTGGAGAAATTCCAGGGATGCTATGTCATATGTTCTTGATGGTATAAAAAGTAAGGAATATGATAGTAAACAAGGTGCATACTACCTAATCTCAGTACTTGTATACCCTGGCCAGGTATTCAACTATTGAAGATAAGGTGAGTATGGAACTCTTAGATTGTTATCTTTCTAATTACTGTGATCAAGTAGTCATTCTCAGACAATCTAGTGAGTATAATGAAACTAGAAATATGGTATAGACAATTTGTATAACATCCTAAGTGCAATAAAGTGGAATCTGAGATGATCTTAGATCATTCTGTGTGTATGAGGAAGTAAATAGTATAATCCTCATGAAATGAGAATGAGAACAAGGGAAATGATTCCTATTTGATAAAGTCTTTGTGAATAGTAAAGAACTTTTCCCATAATGTGGAAATGGGGAATTTTATAAAACCATGAAATATTCATGAACATGATAGGAAATAATAAGGAAAGGGATGATGATATGTAATCGTCCATATAATTCCTATGCAAATGGCAAGGAACCTGAGATGCAACATGTATAAATGACTCATGAGCAGTGAAAGTTCATGTAATAATCTTAGAAAATGATGATGTCTCCTCTTTGATGAACAACCCTGGGTAACAATGGGGTGATGTAAGGAATATGTCTCTTTGTGATCTTTCCTTTCAGGAACATTGCAATCAAGTGAGTCTGAGGACACTTGATGTGCATGAGTTAGAAGTGATTTGTCGATGGATACTTAGAAAAGTATCAATTTGTCGTGGACTTTTGTCCAAGATAAAGATATGTGTAATATATTATGTCCCAAGATAAAAGAAAGATCCTTTTGTATGTTTGACTCTGGTATTAATAATAAAGAAATGGATATGGTGAGAATATAATGTGTTTTCAACACATGTGAAGGATACCAAGGTAAGAAATTCTGGTATCCAAGATGTGCCAGAAGGTATGGGAGAGTGAGAATATGATTCTTGATAAGATGAAAAATATTTGGTTACCTAGAAGGGCCAACCATGAGATAACTAGTAGGAAAATCATATGTTAGGGGTTTATGCTCTACATAAACATAACCTTGATAAGGATGTATTAATTGAAGGAATAATCGGGTAATCATTTTGAGAAAAAGCTTATCAAGCTAAAGATAATTCCTTAATCCTTTAGAGTGACACTAAAGATGTATGCTAAGATATGTAGTCCTGAGTGGGTGACAAAACATAATTCAAATTTCTCCTCTAAAAGTGAAATGCTAAACTGAGTAAGGAGTATGGAAGACTCCCTAGAATCGTCACATATAATGACGTGAGTCAATAAGATTTGACACCTAAATATTTCGTAGTACTTTTCTGACTTGGAAAGTGTTACTTAACACAGAGTTGACTTCACAGTCAGTGATGGATAGAACAACTGAGTATGTATCATGTATGATAGATCTGATGATGATATTTTATGAAAAGGCTTTGTGTTGGTCAAAGTTCTTTGGTATCTCCATAACATCAAGATGTTATGTGGAGACTTGATGATACGATGCATGAATAACAATTGTCTTCCTTCATCTGGGATTTTGGGGATGAAATCCTTGTTAAGGGTTTATAATTGTAACACCCCTGACCTGGGATATGGCTTCACCCTAGAAGTTTTTTTTAAAAGAGAAGTAGGGAGGCTATCTTATTCATCCCGCCCTCCCCTTGTGATAAAATCTAAATTCAGATTACATCCTCTAGTTAAACTTTGAAAGCTAAATCTGATATTACTACTACCATTACAAAGGTCCCTATAGATATTGTCCCTAGCCACGGGAGGAGGAAGACAACATGGGTGGAGCCCAATGGGGTTTTTTAAGTGATGCTTGGCCAACCAGTCAGCAAGACCATTTGCATCCCTACCTATATGCTTCACAATCCATCCTTTCCTACTAAGCAGTTGTATTTTGCACACAATCATCACATACCGTGGGTTCTTCTGTGGAAGGTCATCAACCATTTGTACAACAGAAAGTGAGTCTGATTCAAATATTGCCTGATTTAGGTTGTTCTTGTCTGTAATAAGCATGGTGAGGTGTATTCTCATTAGCTCAGCTTCAGTCACATCAGTTGTATTCATATTCATAGAGGCTCATGCAACCCATCTGCCTTCATTGTCCCTAGATACCATAGCGCACGCTGCTTGTTTGTTTTTGACAGAGGAATTGTTGTTGAACTTGATAAGTCCAACTTTAGGTTTACACCAGGCAAGCGTGGTCATCTCGGCTAGAGGTGTTTCTGTACTGGCAAGGCTATCGTGGTGCAATAGAATTTCATACCTGATCGCATTCAACATGTGTGCAGTATGAGTGGACTTGTTCTTGAATACCTGATCATTTCTACTCTTCCATATGAGCTTGTAGGTGATGATGAAGATATTTGTGAACTCATATCTTTGCTTGAGTGCCCTGTAACACCATTCTTTCAATTCCATGGGAGCATAGAAAGCTTGTACGTTGTTATCTGTATGAAGCATGTCCCATACTTGCTTAGCATAAGTGCAGTCTCTTAGAGCATGCAAAGTGGTCTCTGCTTCCTGCTTGCACCTGGGACATAGCTCGCACTGTGCTAGAATGTGTCTCAGTCTTCTTTCATTGGTCAGGAGAGCACCATTCAGGGCTAGCCAGAGGAACATCTTGATGCATTCTGACATTTTTAGCTTCCAGATCAGATTCCATTCCCCCTCAACACGGATCCTCTTACACTCTCGTAGTTTGTTGTAAGCCAATTTTGTGGAGTATTGGCCGTCCTTAGTGTGATCCCACACTCTAATGTCCTCACCGTCAGACTCCATAGGAACATGCATGGTGAGGATTTTCTTGTCCACATTTGTAGGCATCCATTCCCTGGGGAAGTTGGTGTCCCACTCACCGTTTAAATTCACTAGCGAACTCACTTTCAGATCAGCTAAGTCGCTAGGGATAGGATTCTGGGCAAGGTCTTTAAACACTGGATCATCTATCCACCACCGATCCTCCCACAAGCTCGTGTTGAGCCCATTCATGGGGACCAAGTAAGAGTTCTCCTCGATGAACATCTTGTCATTGATAGTAGCGTTCCCATGCATGGACAGGTTGCTTTTATTCTCCGTCTACCCCCTCATGAACTATTTCTTCACCCCTTGCACCACAGAGAGTTTTTGTTGATGTAGAGATCCTAAGTGTGCTTCTAAATAAGGGCTTGGTTCCACTCCCGCATAGTTTTAATTCCTAGCCCACCATCACTTTTATGGCAAGTGATCTTATCCCAAGCAACAAGAGTAAGAGAATGGGCTTCGTTAGTGCCCCCCCCAAATGAAGTGCCTGATCGTATTGTCGATTCTATCACATAGCTGCACTGGAAGGACCGCTGACTGCATGACATAGGTCAGGATAGCAAAAAGAGTGGCCTTTGCAAGAGAGATGTGTCATGCCAAAGAGAGGTTTCGTGCTGCCTAGTGATGAGTGCATACTCATCATAATTTTCAATTACCTTTTTGGAACAATTTAATATCTTTTCCACATCTTTTCACCCTAATATGAATCATAATGCACAAAACTACTAAGTAATTCAATAATCAAGGTTTTAACTAAATATCTTTCATTTTATGCAGGTACAGCAGGCAACTCCATGCAAACGGTCTCAAGATCGTTTGGATCCATGCGGTCTCAAGATCGTTTGCTGGAATACACAAAGAAACAAGACGAAACCAGTTGCCCAAGAAGTCCATGCGGTCTCAAGACCGTTTGGTCCCATGCGGTCTCAAGACCGTTTGGTCCCATGCGGTCCCAAGACCGTTTGGTCCCACGCGGTCCCAAGACCGTTTGGTCCCATGCGGTCCCAAGACCGTTTGGTCCCATGCGGTCTCAAGACCGTTTGGTCCCATGCGGTCCCAAGACCGTTTGGTCCCATGCGGTCTCAAGACCGTTTGGTCCCATACGGTCCCAAGATCGTTTGGTCCCATGCGGTCCCAAGACCGTTTGGTCCCATGCGGTCCCAAGACCGTTTGGTCCCATGCGGTCCCAAGACCGTTTGGTCCCGTGCGGTCTCAAGACCGTTTGGTCCCGTGCGGTCCCAAGACCGTTTGGTCCCATGCGGTCCCAAGACCGTTTGGTCCCATGCGGTCTCAAGACCGTTTGGTCCCATGCGGTCCCAAGACCGTTTGGTCCCATGCGGTCCCAAGACCGTTTGGTCTCGCGCGGTCCCAAGACCGTTCGATGCAAGCACAAGGATCGTTTGAAGAACTAAAGCCGCGCGACCACACCAAAGCCAGACTGATCAAAGCAAGACCGTTTGGCGCTCAAACGACCTCCAAACCGTTTGATGCCCAAACGGTCTCAAGACCGTTTGGTGCCCAAACGGTCTCGAGACCGTTTGGCGCCCAAACGGTCTCAAGACCGTTTGGCGCCCAAACGGTCCCCAGACCGTTTGGCGTCAGATCTAAAACTATAAATAGACCCCCAAGGTCCCCATTTGAGGCATCGGTTCCGGACGCCGAAAGGCTGCCAGAGCACCATCCCGATCAAGTTCCACTCCACCTACAGCTGGTGTTGTGTCCAAGGAGGCTAAGAAGGAGAAGAAGACGGAGCAAAGAGCACATCTTCTTCACCGGGCTGCGTCCACCTTCTACACCGAGCTCATGGCGGATCTATCTTCTTCTTCTATCTTTCTTGTACCTCGCATCATGAGCGAGTAGTCCTCTTTCGCTGGGGTGCGGGGACTAGCCCCGCTGCCCATGCAAACCATGTTCTCTTGTTAAACTTTCCATGGCAATGTATATAACTCTTCATTTTGTCGTTTATCGTTAAGCTTGTGAGTTGGTTATGTGCGTGTTTCCATCTTTGTGCTCCCTATGTTGCGAGAACTTCAATGCATAGGTATGAATGTCGTTTAGCATGTTAGACTCCTTGACGAGAACTTCCGATAGGATTCCTTGAGGTAGTAGGTGTAGGATCCGCGAGGGGACGGTCCGCCTAACCTTCGGTGACACTTGTGTGCGCCTGACGCCCGAAAGGGGGGTTCACAGCCTTAGTTGGATTTTGTATCTTCGTGCTTTTCGTCGATGTTTACACGTACAATAGTCGCTTGTTTGCTTTGCGGTTTGCGCGGTTGACTCCCTGATTAGAAATAGGATGGGATTTCATCGAGGTCGTAAGTGTATGATCCGCGAGGGGACGGTCCGCCTAACCTTCGGTGACACTTCTGTGCGCCTAACGCCCGAAAGGGGGGTTCACAGCTTCTGTGGATTTCTGTATCTTCAGAGCCGTAAGACGTATGATCCGGATGGCGATGAGAAATCGGCTGCCTATGGTGACGCTTACGCGGACCTGACGCCCGTAAGGGGGGTTCTGCAGCTGCTCTACTTGGAGTGTTATTTCGTGCCTGGATTGTTCGCAAGAGAGTATGATTGTGTGTGTAGCGGTGGTCAAACCCGGTACCATCCCAGCGATTTCGTATCATTAATCTAAACCCATCTTTTATTCCACGTTTACTTTCTTGCAATTAGTTTAATCAAACCAAAATCAACCTATTGTTCTAAATATTAGTTTTACTTGAGCTAGATCTAACTGACAAGGATTCTTAAAAACGTTGTCCTTTGGGTTCGATCCTAAACTATACTGCGATAAGATCCGTCCGCTTGCGGGTGGTATTGTTGCACTTGGTTTTGGTAAAAGCTCGGGGATATAAACCCCGAGTGAATTTGTTAGTGCATTCAAAAGCCACATCAAATTCTGGCGCCGTTGCCGGGGACAACGGAATCAGTCAGTCAAATCAAGTTCTTTTAAGACTAATCTAGGATTTTGTTTTTTCTTTTTGAAACTATCGCTTATCTACTTGATCTTTATTCTACTCCAAGGATCTCACTTTCAAACCTTTTTAAGTTTCAGGTGCTCTTGACGATTAGTGTATGCACCGTTCGGATAGTCTCGGACTGACTGCGAGCTTTGATCCCGAGATCGATAGAACCTTCCATCGTCAGATCCGAGAGAATCAAGCCAGAATGGCACAAGAAGAAGAAGTAGCCCGTAGGGTAGCTCAAGCCATCAATGCGCAGAGAGAGAGGTTCATGCAAGAAGCTAGAGCTGCGGTTCAACAGGAGATCTTAGCAGCACAAGCAGCAGCGCAGGCAGCGGAACTTCAGAAGGATCTTAGAGAGTTCTCTATCCCAAAGGCCGCAAATGTATATCATCCGGTGCAGCCTCCTCCCATCGAAGCTGCCAACTTTGAGATTAGAGCACATTGGATAACCTTGCTTCAGAACAACCCATTCTACGGTAAACAAGCTGAAGACAGCCAAGGTCATCTTCTCAGATTCATTGACCTGTGTGCCATGACGAAGCAAAATGGAGTCTCTGATGATGCTATTCGACTCCGTCTCTTCAAGTACTCTCTGGCTGACAAAGCCATTAGTTGGTACAACTCACTGCAGAGTGATGTACCCATCACCACCTGGGAGCAGCTTCAAAACGCCTTTCTGGAAAAATTCTACCCCCCATCTCTTACATACGAAATCAGGGGACGAATCACAAATTTCACTCAAGTCCCAGGTGAAACTCTTTCCGAAGCTTGGGATAGGTACAAGGAGCTCCTACGAAAATGCCCACACCATGGAATTCCTAAGAACCAGCTGATCGAGATATTCTATAGGGGTGTGGAAGATGATGTTAAGATGTTCCTTGATTCCTCGTCCGGAGGGAACTTCATGCGGCAAAGTTACGACAGCGCATGGAGAGTTGTCACCCTGGGAGCAGAAAACCAAGCCAACTGGGGTAGATCTGTTGGTAAAGGAGTCCTAAAGGTAGCTATGGTTGATGCTATCCCAGAATACAAATCTATAGCTGAAACTTTGAAAGTCTTGGTCGCAAAGCAAGATCACATAGAATCATCCCTTGCTGCAATTGGAAGAGGACATTCTCCAACTAGGCAACCAGAACAAGTCAAGTCCACTTCTTTGTTTTGTGAAGCGTGCAAAGGCACTGACCATTCAACACTATCATGCAATGTTCTCTATGATGTTGTTTTAAGCAATGCCTGTGGACAAGGAGATAGTTGCCAGATTGAAAATCTTAATGCTATTAACACCAACCCTGGGCAGAACTTTTACAATCCAAATCAAAAAAGGAATCACCCAGGCTTCCAGTACGGAAATCCTTCAGGAGCTATGAACTCACATCAATTTGTTCCAAATAATCAACCAAGAGGCCCATCTGGGTATCAGTTTAACCAGCAACAGAACTTTGGGAATCAAGGAAACTTCAAGGGAAACTTTCAGAATAGAAACTATAACAATTATCAGAACAACTCTCAGTATCAAAGCTTGAACCAACAACAGGGTCAAACAGGACCCATCCCTTCTGATGACAAGCTATCTACCATTGAAAAGTTATTGCAAGCACAACAAACGATGATAGCCAATCAACAAGCCCAGCAGAAGGCTATTGAAACTCAACTAGCTCAACTTGCTGCTAGTATTAAGCCACAAGCTGGGATCTTCGCTGGACAACCTGAGAACAATCCGAAACATCCGGAGCAGCTAAAGGTTATCGCCACAAGATCAGGGAAAAGCTATTCGGATCAACCAGCAAAGACAACTATAGATATCCCTGAGGAGAATGAACCCTTGACTAACCAAAACTCAACAACATCAGAACCGCAACTGAAGGAGAGAAATAATGATAAGGGGAATTTTGAGAAATCTACCGATGAAGAATTAAAGATACCAGAGTCGGATATTCCTGTATATAAGCCTCGTGTTCCTTTCCCATCCCGTCTAAGGGAAACCAAGCTTGATACTAGATTCATCAAATTCAAAGAAGCTATGAAGAAGCTCCATGTTGATATACCATTCTTAGATGCTCTTAATGAGATACCAGCCTGGACCAAATATCTAAAGTCGCTTCTCACCAAGAAGTACATCACTGAAGAATGTGAAACTGTGAAATTGGCTGCAACTACATCTGATATCATACTAAGCAAGATGCCAAAGAAACAAAAAGATCCAGGATCTTTCAGAATCTCATGTCACATTGGCGATTCATCATGTAAGAAAGGATTGGCAGATCTTGGCGCAAGTATTTCTATTATGCCGCTGAGTCTATGCAAGAGATTAGGATTCGAAGAATTGCTTCCAACTGCTATGACAATCCAACTTGCGGACAATTCAGTAAAAAGACCGCTAGGAATTCTCGAAGACATCCTGGTCAAGGTAGGCAAGGACGCATATGTCCCATGTGATTTTGTTATCATGGACATAAAAGAAGACACCAAATACCCTATTATCTTCGGTCGTCCATTTCTCGCTACTGCTAGAGCTCTTATCGATGTTGAAGCCGGAACCTTACTGCTCAGGTTAGGAAAAGAAACTCTGGAATTCAAGGTCTTTGAAAGCATGAGAAGACCAAGTATACAGGAGGAAGTCTATCTGATAGATTGTGTTGAGCAGATGTCACAACTTACTCAAGAATATCACGAGTCATGCGATCCTTTGGAAACTTCTCTATATGACCTTTTTAATGATGAACCTACTGACCAACAAGATAAGGATTGCGCCAAACCTCCCGACTCTGCTGAGGAGAATCATGAAGCTACCGATGAGGAATTGAAGGTTACCGAAACCCCAGAAGAAATCAGTGAAAAACCAGAACCTCCTGAAATGAAGCCCCTACCTGAAGGACTGAAGTATATGTTCTTAGATGATCTCAAAGTTTGTCCCGTCATTTTAAACTCTGGCTTAACAACCAAACAAGAAGAGCAACTTCTGGAAGTTTTAAAGGAGAGCAAGAAAGCCATAGGCTACAGAATGAGTGACCTCACAGGGGTCAGTCAAGCTTTGTGCATGCACAGAATTCCCATGATGGAAGACCATAAGCCAACAATCGAGCATCAACGAAAATTAAACCCGAATATGAAGGAAGTGGTCCGTCGTGAGATCATCAAACTCCTTACAGCTGGAATAATATACCCGATATCGGACTCACCATGGGTGAGCCCAGTTCATGTTGTACCCAAGAAAGGAGGTACCACTGTCACAAGAAATGAAAACAATGAGCTCATCCCCACCCGAACAGTGACTGGGTGGAGGATGTGTATTGATTATAGAAAATTAAACAAGGCCACTCGGAAGGATCATTTTCCTATGCCCTTCCTCGATCAGGTTTTGGAAAGATTGGCTCACAAAGAATACTTCTGTTACCTGGACGGTTACTCTGGATTCTATCAGATCCCCATACATCCAGATGATCAAGAGAAAACAACTTTCACCTGTCCCTTCGGGACATATGCTTTTAAAAGGATGCCATTTGGCTTGTGTAATGCCCCTGCAACTTTTCAACGTTGCATGACTGCCATTTTTGCAGGGCTTACTGAAACAGTTATGGAGGTTTTCATGGACGACTTTTCTGTATATGGTGACTCCTTTGATTCTTGTCTTAAGCACCTCTCCATGGTACTCAAACGCTGTGAAGAAGCACATCTGGTGCTAAATTGGGAGAAATGCCACTTTATGGTAAAGGAAGGCATAGTTTTGGGCCACAAGGTTAGCAACAAAGGAATTGAAGTTGATAAAGCCAAGATAGAAGTCATATCTAAATTGGCAGTACCCACAAATGTGAAAGAAGTTCGTGCTTTTCTCGGTCACGCTGGATTCTATAGAAGGTTTATACATGATTTTTCTAAGATAACAAAGCCGATGACCAATTTACTTCTCAAAGATGCTAATTTCAATTTCAATAAGGAATGCATCAAAAGTTTCGATACGCTGAAGAAAGCCCTTACGACTACCCCTATTATTAGAGCTCCAAATTGGGAGCACCCCTTTGAAATTATGTGTGATGCCAGCGACTACGCAGTGGGTGCAGTCTTAGGACAATGCATTGAGAAGAAACATTATGTTATCTATTATGCATCGAAAACCCTCGACGAAGCTCAAAGGAACTATGCCACTACTGAAAAGGAACTTTTGGCAGTCATCTATGCCTTCGATAAATTCAGATCCTACCTTACTGGTTCAAAGGTAATCGTTTACACAGACCATGCTGCCATCCGTTACCTTATGGCAAAGAAGGATGCTAAGCCAAGGCTGATCAGATGAATACTCCTTCTACAAGAATTTGACCTAGAAATACGAGATAAGAAAGGAACGGAGAATGTCGTAGCAGATCACCTGAGTCGCATCCACACTCTGGATGCTGAAGGAATTCCGATAAACGACTCTCTACCAGACGATCACCTTATGAGAGTCTCAGAATCTGAACCATGGTATTCAGACTTAGTAAACTACCTTGCCGCCGGAGTCATCCATCCTCAATACACAGGGAACGGTCTGAAGAAATTTATGCATGATGTGAAGCATTACTATTGGGATGAACCATATCTCTTCAAACTCTGCGCGGATGGATTGTATAGACGTTGCGTCGCCAAAGAAGAAGCCCATTCCATTTTGGAACAATGCCACTCAGGACCCGTGGGTGGGCATATGAGCTCTAAAAAGACTGCCTTAAAAGTTTTGCAATGTGGATTTTTCTGGCCAACTTTATCCAAGGACTGTTATGATTTTGTCATATCATGTGATAAGTGTCAAAGAGCTGGCAATATAACCAAGAGAGATGAAATGCCACTGAATCTATGGCAAGAAGTAGAGATATTTGACGTCTAGGGAGTAGACTATATGGGGCCATTCCCATCTTCTAATGGATTCTCTTACATCCTTGTGGCGGTGGACTACGTCTCCAAATGGGTTGAAGCTATACCAACCGTCACTTGTGATTCGAAACCAGTCATCAAACTATTCAAAGATATTATCTTCCCACAGTTCGGAGTGCCGAGAACCGTGATTTCTGATGGAGGCTCCCATTTCATCGAAAGAAGCTTCGAAGCTCTATTAAAAAAATATGGCGTCTCACACAAGGTAGCTTCTCCTTACCATCCACAGACCAGTGGACAGGTAGAAGTCTCTAATCGACAACTAAAGGCTATCCTTGAGAAAACCGTCGGGCGTAATCGAAAAGATTGGGCGACAAAAATCAACGATGCCCTATGGGCTTATCGCACTGCTTATAAAACTCCCCTTGGTACTACTCCTTTTTGTTTGATATATGGAAAAGCTTGTCACCTTCCGGTCGAATTAGAACATACGGCATGGTGGGCAATTAAACAATTAAATTTCGATATAAAGGAAGCAGGGCAAGCCAGGATTCTGCAACTCAACGAGCTGGATGAACTTAGAATGACGGCCTATGAAAATTCTTGAATCTACAAGGAACATACAAAACTTTGGCACGATGGACATCTGAAAAGAAAAGACATTCAAGTGGGAGACCAAGTTCTGGTTCTTAACTCAAGATTAAGGATATTCCCAGGAAAACTTCGCTCACGCTGGTCTGGACCATACATTGTCAAAAGCATCTCTCCTCAGGGCACTTTCTCTTTATGGAGTGCAGAGTCGGGTGAATTCATAACCAATGGCCACCGCCTGAAGAGATATTTCACCACAACAGACATAGGCACCAAATCAACGCTGGAACTCACCGATCCTAAGGATCCCACATGACGACGAAGGACTCTGTCGAGCCATCGACATAAAACAAAGGCGCTTGTCGGGAGGCAACCCGACCAATAAATCTGTTTTACCTTTCTTTTCCCAATTTTGTTTTATAGTTAATTTTCCTTAAATAAAATTTGCCTTATGGATAGTTTTCTTTCAAGATACGAGATCGGATTGGTGCTGATCACAACGAATTCATTCTTGGCAGTCATACCTGGTGTTTCCTTTCCCCTCCATCTTGAATTTAGGGTTTGCTCGAGGACGAGCAAATCTCTAAGTTCGGGGTGGAGGGTGGGTGGTATGTATTCCACTTCCACATACACACCCTCTTTTATACTCAATATGTCTCTATCATAAAATTGTGATCAGATACTTGATGGAATTTTGTCTTTTATTGATAAAAATGTAACTAACTGTTTGCTATGCATCTTCTATCATAACATCCTCCTTATTCGAAACAAATCCCCAAGAGGATTGACTTTTGAAACTTGCCTGAAATCATCCTGTGAAACTTATGATTCCTAACATCATAATCCTTGTTACATAATGACAAGTATCTGTCAAACTGATAGGGATCAAACATGTTGCGCTTCCTAACTGACTAATGGAATAATGGCTCAGAAACCCCACCGGATCCGCACCAAGTCATTATTTGAGCAGAGTATGACAAAGAGAATAACCCGGTTTTGAATTGTAAATCAAGTTGCATCTTGATCTGAACTCTCTTCTACACTTCTTCTATCATCTTCGTATCCCTCCATCCATAAATACCACCAAAATAGCCAAACTTGTGCCAAATCCCTAAGCTTCGGGGTGGCACGCCACTTTCCCCATATCCGCTTCTTCCATACCCCTTCCAATAAGTAGGGGCGTACCACCAAAAATGCAATCTCGAGTCGAATAGAGGAGAGATCTGCAATAAAAAGATGCCAAAGTGCACACAAAATAAATGCAATCTCGAGTCGAATAGAGGAGAGATCTGCAACAAAAGATGCCATAGCGCACACAAAAAAAAAAAATATGCAATAAATGAAATTGCAAAACAAATAAAAATCTCGAGTCGAATAGAGGAGAGATTTTCTTCTTCCTTTCATACCACCTTTCACTCATTTTTCTACCTAAGGGAACAATACATGCCCTACCATCCTTAACAATACCAGTGTCAGATCAAATGCATACTTGTTGATTCTGCGGGTATCTCAGAACTCCTACGACACTCTTTGACATGCTTGGTGTTAGAAAAGGCGGGGAGGAAGCGTTGTTGGGAAACGAACTCAGGAACGAAGCTATGGAAAGACGTGTTTAGTGGTCCCAGGAAGTTGAGGTACTCATTCATACTGAGCAGAAAGAAAACACTTGTGATGTGAAGATGAAGAAATCACATGGATCGAAAGTATTTCATTAAGAACCAGTTTCAAATTTTATGTTACTCGAGGACGAGCAACGATTTAAGTTCGGGGTGTTTTGATGAGTGCATACTCATCATAATTTTCAATTACCTATTTGGAACAATTTAATATCTTTTCCACATCTTTTCACCCTAATATGAATCATAATGCACAAAACTACTAAGTAATTCAATAATCAAGGTTTTAACTAAATATCGTTTGGATCCATGCAGGTACAGCAGGCAACTCCATGCAAACGGTCTCAAGATCGTTTGGATCCATGCGGTCTCAAGATCGTTTGCTGGAATACACAAAGAAACAAGACGAAACCAGTTGCCCAAGAAGTCCATGCGGTCTCAAGACCGTTTGGTCCCATGCGGTCTCAAGACCGTTTGGTCCCATGCGGTCCCAAGACCGTTTGGTCCCACGCGGTCCCAAGACCGTTTGGTCCCATGCGGTCCCAAGACCGTTTGGTCCCATGCGGTCTCAAGACCGTTTGGTCCCATGCGGTCTCAAGACCGTTTGGTCCCATACGGTCCCAAGACCGTTTGGTCCCATGCGGTCCCAAGACCGTTTGGTCCCATGCGGTCCCAAGACCGTTTGGTCCCATGCGGTCCCAAGACCGTTTGGTCCCATGCGGTCTCAAGACCGTTTGGTCCCGTGCGGTCCCAAGACCGTTTGGTCCCATGCGGTCCCAAGACCGTTTGGTCCCATGCGGTCTCAAGACCGTTTGGTCCAATGCGGTCCCAAGACCGTTTGGTCCCATGCGGTCCCAAGACCGTTTGGTCTCGCGCGATCCCAAGACCGTTCGATGCAAGCACAAGGATCGTTTGAAGAACTAAAGCCGCGCGACCACACCAAATCCAGACTGATCAAAGCAAGACCGTTTGGCGCTCAAACGACCTCCAAACCGTTTGATGCCCAAACGGTCTCGAGACCGTTTGGTGCCCAAACGGTCTCGAGACCGTTTGGCGCCCAAACGGTCTCAAGACCGTTTGGCGCCCAAACGGTCCCCAGACCGTTTGGCGTCAGATCTAAAACTATAAATAGACCCCCAAGGTCCCCATTTGAGGCATCGGTTCCGGACGCCGAAAGGCTGCCAGAGCACCATCCCGATCAAGTTCCACTCCACCTACAGCTGGTGTTGCGTCCAAGGAGGCTAAGAAGGAGAAGAAGACGGAGCAAAGAGCGCATCTTCTTCACCGGGCTGCGTCCACCTTCTACACCGAGCTCATGGCGGATCTATCTTCTTCTTCTATCTTTCTTGTACCTCGCATCATGAGCGAGTAGTCCTCTTTTGCTGGGGTGCGGGGACTAGCCCCGCTGCCCATGCAAACCATGTTCTCTTGTTAAACTTTCCATGGCAATGTATATAACTCTTCATTTTGTCGTTTATCGTTAAGCTTGTGAGTTGGTTATGTGCGTGTTTCCATCTTTGTGCTCCCTATGTTGCGAGAACTTCAATGCATAGGTATGAATGTCATTTAGCATGTTAGACTCCTTGACGAGAACTTCCGATAGGATTCCTTGAGGTAGTAGGTGTAGGATCCGCGAGGGGACGGTCCGCCTAACCTTCGGTGACACTTGTGTGCGCCTGACGCCCGAAAGGGGGGTTCACAGCCTTAGTTGGATTTTGTATCTTCGTGCTTTTCGTCGATGTTTACACGTACAATAGTCGCTTGTTTGCTTTGCGGTTTGCGCGGTTGACTCCCTGATTAGAAATAGGATGGGATTTCATCGAGGTCGTAAGTGTATGATCCGCGAGGGGACGGTCCGCCTAACCTTCGGTGACACTTCTGTGCGCCTAACGCCCGAAAGGGGGGTTCACAGCTTCCGTGGATTTCTGTATCTTCAGAGCCGTAAGACGTATGATCCGGATGGCGATGAGAAATCGGCTGCCTATGGTGACGCTTACGCGGACCTGACGCCCGTAAGGGGGGTTCTGCAGCAGCTCTACTTGGAGTGTTATTTCGTGCCTGGATTGTTCGCAAGAGAGTATGATTGTGTGTGTAGCGGTGGTCAAACCCGGTACCATCCCAGCGATTTCGTATCATTAATCTAAACCCATCTTTTATTCCACGTTTACTTTCTTGCAATTAGTTTAATCAAACCAAAATCAACCTATTGTTCTAAATATTAGTTTTACTTGAGCTAGATCTAACTGACAAGGATTCTTAAAAACGTTGTCCTTTGGGTTCGATCCTAAACTATACTGCGATAAGATCTGTCCGCTTGCGGGTGGTATTGTTGCACTTGGTTTTGGTAAAAGCTCGGGGATATAAACCCCGAGTGAATTTGTAAGTGCATTCAAAAGCCACATCACCTAGGCATTCACACATCCATTGACCTTGTCTAGAACTTCTCTGTATGTTGACTGCCCTACTCATTTATGGATAATGAGTACGTCGAGATACTTCCCTAAGTCATGTATAGTTTGGAACTTGTTGGATCTGTTAATCTGCATTCTTAGTTGCGGTCCCATGTTGGCTGAGAAGAAGACCCTGGATTTTGCGGCTGAGGCAGACTGGCCAGACATTTCCTCAAACTTCTGCAGGCATCTCTTAATGATCTTCATTTGGGAAGTGCTAGCATGCCTGAAGAGGATTATATCATCAGTGAAGCACACATGGGAGACCCTCGGCCCCTGGTTACTGAGTTTCATGAGTTTCCACTCGTCACCCACCACCTTCTACTAAATAAGCTGGTTGAGCCTCTCGATACAGAGAATGAATAAGTATGGTGATAGGGGGTTTCCTTGGTGAAGCCCCCTGCTAGCTCTAAAGGGTGCAGTAAGCTTGCCATTCGAGACGATAGAAGTTTCTCATTTAGACAAAGAAGCCATGATGTAGGAAGAGATATTGTGAGGCAAACCAACTTTGTCCAATTTGTCATTGATGAATCTCTAGGACATTTGATCATAGGCTTTGCTCAGATCGATGTTGATGGCCATCGTCTTTGCTCCTTTCCTTCTCTTCATGGAGTGGATAATCTCCTGGATGAGAGCTATGTTGTCAGTGATGCGGCGACTAGGGATGAATCTTCTCTAGGTTTGTGACACCCAACCGGGCATAAAAGGCTTCAATCTCTCCATGACTACTTTATAGATGACTTTTAGGGCAAGGTTGTTGAGGGAGATTGGACGGAGGTTCTTGCAGCGTTCAGGTGTGTTAATTTTAGGTATAAGGATGATTGTAGAATTGCAGAGGTCTTCAGATAAGGATCCCATCACAACTGCTTCTTTAACTATCCTTATAATACTATAGCTGACGATGTTCCAATTTTTCTGGATGAATATTCCATTCACCCCGTCCGGCCCTACAACCTTCACTGGATCAATGGAATCAACTATAGCTTTGACCTAATTGTCAGTTGGGCATGAGCTGATCATCAGGAGTTGGGATCTGCTGAGAGGGCAGAATTGTCCTGGGCATCTGCTTAGGTTCAGTAGAGACACATGCATGGAGGTCGTCAGTAGGCCCTTGAAGTGGTTGGCGACTAATTTCATCAGCTCTGCCTCGTCGGTGATCCAGTCGCCATCCTGGTTTTTGAAAGCAGTAACTGTGTTTCTTCTTCTACTCTGATTGACGTAATTATGGTAGAAGTGAGAGTTTCTGCCCCCACCCCAACCAATCTATATGGCACTGGTTTTTCAGGTCTTCCTCCTCGGTTTTAAGAATGAGATCCAATTCAATTTGTAGATCTAGGAAAAGGTTGTCTGTGATTTCGTTGTATTTCTCTGCCAGTTCGGTTTGGAGCATGTTGATGTTGTTTATGATTCTCATTTTCCTCCATCTGTGTTTGCTTCTATCATCCTTGTCCCATTTCTAAATGGCATCTTGAGAAGATTTTAGGGCTTCTTGGAACCCCATGTTGTTGTTCCATTCATTTCTCAACATCGTAGTGAATCCATCCATGCTTTGCCATGACACTCTTGTAATAAATCTTCTTGGCGCATGGTGAATGTGGTGGAATCTGACTAGTAATGGGCAGTGGTCAGAACCAAAGCGGGGGATGTGTTCAACTGTTGCATTTGGGAATTTGGAAATGAATGTGTTGTTGGTTGTTGCCCGATTGAGTCGTTCTTGTAGAAGATCATGGCGATAGGTGAATTTCATGCCTGAGAAGCCCAGGTCGCTCATATATCCTAGCATCAGAGTGCTCAGGAAGACATCAGCCACTTTATAGTTATAATAATCATTTCCACTCTTCTCTCTGGGGTCAACAGTGGTATTGAAATCACCAACTTCTATCCAAGGGGCCTTGAACTGCTTTCCCATCCGTATTAGGTGTTTCCATAGTAGTTTTCGAGTGTTGTATTGGGGGCTCACGTAGACAAAGGTAATCTAGTATTTTTTATTCACACGGCAAGCTACGAATTGATGATGGATATACAATACCTCGACCAGACACTTTGATGTATTCCAGCATAGCCAAATTCCACCTACGTACCCTCGAGCTTTGACTCTGTGTGAGTGAGTAAATACGAGACTCTTGATGGTCTTGGTAGTAGCTTTGCCACTAATTCTAGGATCCAGAACTGTAACCAACTTTAGTTTGTATTGTGATATGATCTCTTTCAGTGCTCTACGTCTATCATCTCCTCCAATGCCTCAGACATTCCAAAAAATGAAATTAACCATTAAGAACTACTTGTAGGAAGTAGGTTGGGGGTTTGCTTGGTTTTTGTCTACCTACTTCACCATCAAGTACCTTCCTACTGCTAGCTTCATTGTCCACATTAACTCCCTCTTCTGATCTGGCTAGAACTCGAGGGCTTTTCCTCCTGTGTTCGTATGGGGGGGCTTCTCTGGTTGTTTTGTTTCTCCCATTATTGGCTTTTATCTTTTTGCCTTGTGGAAGAGGTGTTGCTTGTATATCCTTCGATCGAGTATCCCATATTTCATTGTCTTTGGGATCCCTGTTGTCCATCCCTATGGATGTGTTGTCCTCCTTCTTAGCTTCTTTATTGTCCTCCTTCAGGTCATCTGTTGTGGTGGCCGCTTTATCTGCCTCATCGTCTTCTATAACAATGGTGTTATCTTCTTGATCCACCTACATCGCCTGAACCACCTCGTCCATGAATGGGTTGACAACTTCATGGCTCTCCTCCTCTGTGTTGGATATGGCTACTGTCTTTTTATTTGTCTCATTTCCCATGTTCTTGTTAGGGATGGCATGTACTGCTTCTTTTTTTCTTTCTACTATCATAAATGTCTTCTTAGGCTTCCATATTTTAGATGGTTTCTCTGTAGACTTCTCTTGGGTTCTCTGGATATACTTTGCTTCATGCTCAGCATGGTGTTCCTCTTCTTGATTCTCGTCTGTGGCCAAATTGGAAAATTTGTTACTAGCAGTGGCATTCTCTCTTGGCTTTCATTGGTTCATCTCCCCTTGAATATGTTACTTTTTTGGTATTTCCATGGTTCTTCTCTTTCTGTAGTGGTATCTTCCTGTGCAGTTTGCTTTGAATGTTCCTCCGCATGTGCATCAGAGTATTTGCATTTGCAACTTGAGTTTTTTTGTCCTGTCCGCCCGCATATGGTGCAGAGATCTGGGGTAACCTCATACTCCTCCTAATATTTTATCCCATTAATATATATGGATGTGTAGAGTTCTTTAGTAGTGTCTACTTCCATGGCCAGTCTCGCAAAACTACTCCTGGTCCTACTAATCATGTAGTTGTCCACCTTCACGAGTTTTCTAAGAGCCATGCCTATGTATTCAAAGATTGTGTGAACATAGAGGTGCAGGGGTAGGCTAATTATGCCAGCCCATGTAACTATGAAGGTGGGCATTTCCTCCATCAGTTTGAAGGTTGGGTACCAGTCCCAAACCACTAGGCAACATCCGAATATCTTCCACAGTCCTCCTGTGATTGTCGTTTCATAATCATCCCTGCAGGATAGTTGAACGACGTAATGTCCCAGATCAAGTTTGTATATGTTAAACCTCTCCTTAGGTTTCCAGAGAAGATTAATTATGTCCCTCATTGTCATGAAGCCAACATCGGTTCTAATTAATTGGGTAACCACGACATACATCCATGGTTTGGTCAGGTTCTCTTCCGTTGCTGGGTCTATGTAGATGGCATGGTTTCCATCTTCAACAATCATTTCGACTGCTTTCTCTTCTAATCGGTCCTCGAATAGGCTCTCTAGAAAGAACCCATCATGATTCATGGGGTCCTTCCTTTGAGAGGTATGGCAACTGACAATAGCACAGAAGAGAGGTTTGTTGTGTGCGATCGTTTCCGTCATCGCTCTTATTCATCCGCCTGTAACGGGCGGGTTCTATCCTAATCGTGGCGTCGACCGGGGAGTGTTCTCCTTCCATCTATTATCTTGTTGTGATGTATTGTTGTTCTCACTAGATGGACCTCTCATCCCGACGAACTGGAAATCGATCCCCACCAGGGGGACCGAAACCCTAACCCCCGCATTCATATCAACACCCCCTGCATCGTTATTATTTCATCATATGTCTCTCTTTCCTTCAAAGTGTCCCCTACTACCTCCTTCTCCCCCTCCCACATCACGACATTCACCCGCTTGATCGAGACCCCCATCACCGGTGCCATCATCTTCACCCCTAAACTCCCCGTCACCCACTCCTTGTGCCGCCATTTCCTAAACCCCTTTTCTCCTAAACCCCAAATGTAAAACACAAGCGCTCGCTTAACCCTAGAAGTTTTTCTTAAGTAATATACTTACATAACTAATTCTAATCTTTTGAAAAGAAATTAAGGCTTTTTCATGTTTGAGCTTAATTACAAACTATGTCTGCATTATATGAATGTTTGAGTGAAAAGTGCAATTTACCCAAGATGAGGGGTTACATTGCTAATGACACATGTGGAATGTGTTATAAGTGTTTTGGTATCATACGAAAGAGAGTGATGCTAAGTGGTGGCTTTTGGAAAGCCTAAATCCCAAGTTATAACTTGTTTGAACAATGCTAGTACTTTGTACACCAATTTTGGTACAATTTGTAATTTACCCAATATGTGGGGTTAAAATGTAAATTATCTCCTCTAGAGTGTCCCTACTCCCTCTATGTATCTTCTAGATGAAATATAAATAAGGATACACTATGTTTGAATCACCTTTGAGTGATGATAATCTTGGTAATGAAAGACCAAGAATGAGTTGAAGGCCAGAGCCTTATATGTGTTGTATCGAGTTGTAGACTTGATATAAGGAGCCCTAATGGACAAAGAGCCATAGTCAGAGCCTTATATTGGTTTGTTGAGCCTTGGAAAAGTCTATGAAGGGTAGAGCACCTTAAGGATGTAGCCCATGATGAGTTGCAAAATTCCTTACAAAAAGGTGTATCAGGTTGCTTATTTAATGAGATAAAGATGAGATAACTTGCCCAACAAGATAAGTAAGGGCTGAGATATTGTCTCTATGTTATCCCCAAGACTCTTGCCTGACAATATATACATGTTTGCATGCATGGCCACATGTCAACCATGCATGGCCACGTGTCATCTAGTAGCATGAGGGGAAGACACCTCTTATATGCTTTATCTCATGAAATCAAGTATATATACTTCACCATTCACCAACTTATGAAAGTTTACAATCCTCATAACCATTCCCCATGGAGATATCATGCAAAGACCCTTAGGTATCATGCAATGCAGCTCAAGGAGCTAGGAGAGATCAAGCATCAAGCTTTAGGTAAGGCTTTGGTCACCTTCAACCTTGGTTGAAGTAGGATATCAGGTTATGGATATTCTTTTCTTTCCTTCTTCACCAAGTGATTAACTATGGTGATTTCTTGTCCATGGAAGAGTTTTGATCGAGCCCTGGACCTGGGAGAAGTTCTTCTTCAACCGTAGGATGAGAATCTTTGGAGCTTTGAAGTTGTTCACAAGGCGGGTTATATAACTTGAACTCTATCATGTTATTATTCATCACCTAAATTGCTATACTTAATGAACTACTTTGAATTTCGAAATCTTCTAAAATATTTGATGAAATTATGAGATCTAGTAGTTTCTAAGACATGTTTCCATGAAATAGAACAGTTAGGATGATGGTCTAGAGCTTGAAGAAGATGGTATCACTTTATAAAGTGATATCAGGTTCAAGAAACCAAACAAGTAGCTCTTACTCGATATGGTAGTATACATGCATCATTTTCTTGATATGTTTGTGAAATTATATCCCCTTGTACGATATGGAGTTGTAGCTTATACTATGAAACACGATATGGTGTTAACCATAAACCCATTGCACGATAGGAAGTCAAGTATAGACTTCATGCACGATACAAGGTTTAATATATACTTGTAAGCCGATATGAAACCCTAATTTGGGTAACCCGATATGAGTGCGGGTAGAAATTATTCCTTGCATGATATGATCATGAAATATACCATGGTACACGATACCTTGAAACACACATATGGTACATAATATGAATAAATGAGTAAACATGTATGCACGATATAAGTCATGGATTCTAAGTATAACCTGATATGCTTGAAACCCCTCAATCCGATATGAAACCCAAGATGGGGTTAACCCTATATGGGGATAAAGGATAGATCATAGACGATATGAGCCATGCCCTTTGCATGATATGGGAGATATCCATTTAACTTTATACACGATACAAGTTTAAGACTACAACTCTTGCACGATAGAAAGTGAACACTCTAAGCAATATAGAGTTGGATAACCCTAGGTGATGGGTAAGACGATACAAAGTGGTGAATGATACAACATGGACAATATGAATGATATCTCTAGATTGATAAGGAATAGCACTTACTCCTACTTGGTGAATGATATGAGGTTCAATTCATACTTCATGCATGATATGGCATGATGTGCCCAATCTAGTGGAAAACCCTAGATGATGGATTGAAATTTGATATACCCCCTTTTTGAGTAATGGATGGTAGTATGAGAATTTAATAAGACACCCAGCTTGTCATGTAACTATTTGAAAGGTTGATCCTTGACGGAATAAAGGGGTTATGAGTCTAAAGGTCTACCTAAATGGTAACCTGATATGGTATCCTGATATGTTGCCTGATGTGGATATCTGATATGACAATCCTGAAGGGAAACTGATATGGTATTTTGGGTATACTACTCAAATGATATATGATGAGAATATGCTCTATGCCTGATATGGTGTACACCTTGTGCACGGTATGGTGTCAAGTACATGGCTTGTGCACGATATGGCACCAAACACATAGCTTATACCCACTATGGGGTCAAGCACCTAGCTCATACCCGATATGAAATTGTCTTGAGATAATAAGAACTGAGTGATATCCAATTGGATATGAGCATATGATATGATGATTAGGGAATACACCCTGAAACATGACATGGTGATGTGACTATCTCACATGCTCAATTTGGATATACAATATGAAGTAAAGTATGTAGCTTAAAGCATGATATGATATTATGCATACATCTTAATACCCAATAGGGTAGATACACTTAAATCATATGTGATTGATTGAGTGACACATGTTAATGTGGTGTTAATTAAAAGATGATGAAAATTTTTAATGATGAATTAAGATTTCTCAAAAGGAGGATTGAACCAAAAGTATGATGTAATTAATATCTTAGCAAGGATGAGAGAGAAACTCATACTTTGGGTTGATAAACATTTATTTGGAAAATGATGAGGACATATATGTATGATTGCATACTTATGATATCAATATATGCTCCTAGATGTGTGGAGCAATCAATTAGGGTTTGGATTGATAATGTGAGCTTGAAACCCTATTCGGCTATAAAGGGAAACCCTAACCCTAATAATGGGAATTTTGTATTTCTCTTATTGAATAAGCCTTGTAAAGCATGTTAAATAATTGTATAATGCTTATGTGGTCTGATGACCTAAAAGATAATTGTTACCTAGTGAAAGGTGACAAGATGTTTAAATGGCCTTGTGAGCCATGTGCATAGTTGTTACCTAGTGAGAGGTGACAAGATGTTTAATAACATGTGTGAATATTGTTACCTAGTGAGAGGTGACAAGACGTTCAATAACCTATGTGAATATTATTGCCTAGTGAGAGGTGACCAGATATTCAATAACCTGTGTGAATAATTGTTGCCTAAAAAATGGTGACAAAATGATTAATCAAACTATGTGAGATATGTGAAATACTTGTACAACAAGTGAAATGAATACCTTGGTCTGAGGACCTAGAGGTAATAGTTACTTGTTATAGAGGTAACAAAGCTATGTGATGATCTAGGGGTTTGAATACCCAGATCTGGTAATCATGTTGATAATGATGTAAAGGGATGAGGATTCCCAATAATGTGATAAGGGACTGAGATCCCAAGTACCAAGTATCTAAATGTGTTTTAAAGACTTGAAAAGTACATGATAGATGTATTACACTTTCTTTATAGCATTTGTTGTGATTAATAATGATAACTTGTTTTGATGCTAAAAGAATGTTGTAATGCACGTAATATGTCACTAGAAACCATAAAACATTTCCCTGACCATAGATCCATTAGTGTCAGAATTTGTTGAATGGTGAAATGGGTTCCCTGCGGCAGGACCTGGAATGCATATTTTTGAATATGTGGGGGCATGGTGCCTAAGTGACCATGACTCAGTAATTTCATAAGAATGTCTGAATAGAGCACGGTGAACTGACTCGTGGCTCAGAGTATGGTGCCTATGTGACCATAACTCAGAGTATGGTTCCTAAGTGACCATGACTCAGTAATTTCATAATTAGGGATTGTTGTTGTAGATGGTCTCCTAAGAGAGCAAAATTGACGTTGTAGCTCTAAGAGAGGATGCCTTTGTACCCTGGCACAACTATATTCTAGCCGGCAAAAGATGTCGTACTAAGCCTAAGTGTTCTTGTACTGAATGAGACAAGGGAGGTCATGGCAACTGACTCTTCCATTGACCTTTTATGGTACTGACTTGTGAGAAGTTTGTGGTCGGTTGGAGATGAATAGGGTATGCTTCATCTCCTCAGGGCATAAGTGTGATTGGAAAATATGTTCAGTCGTGTAGCATATCTGCTTAAGGATCGAATATGGAAAACATTGTTTGATGCGCAATTCAGTTATACATCTTAGTTGATAGATGTTATTTATGTTTCTTTACATTCCTTGCAAAGAAGATAGATGATTTATAACTCTAACATGGGTAGATGCAATGTTCTTCTTAAGAAAGGATATTATCTTATTCTGTTCATACAATGATTAATCATGCCTATTAATATAAAAGGAACCCCTGCTCGGTTTTTACAATGTTTATTTGCAATAATAATATGGTCGGGAGAGAGTTATATCTCTCGCTGGGACAATTGTCTCACCACGTGGGACCCACAATTTTTAGGTGGACAAGCACGAAGTAGTGGAGACCTTTCTGTAGAGAAGGAACAACAACTAAGGCAGTAGTAACATTTCATGTTGAGTGTACTGTCTGTCGTGTCTTGTAGATAGAAGTCCTATATGTCATTCTATACTCTCAGGTCCTTGGAGTTGGTTCGTAAAAGATCTTGTGAACAATCTGAGATTTTGGCTTGTATCCCTCAGGGTTTTATGTTGCTCCAGTATATGTTGTGATAGAGAAACTATTATATGTTATCCTCGAGATGAGATAAAACAATATTGTCCAATGTAAATCAAGATATATATGAGTTTTGGATCTTTCTGTAAGAATTTTCTAGATAAAGGATCTCCTTGCAAAATGGTTTTAAATTTTAGTGATTTTTTTAATTCGCTAATTATGTTTATTCCACTTAATTAATAATGATTTGGTTGTCGGTTTGATGATGGTCGTTACATATAACTTCAAGTAATATGTAGAAATATGAGGGAATTATTGGGGAATTTCCTAAGGACTGAGATGTCTAGAAGGGACCACGACCGGGGGCTACCAAATTTTCCTCCACACTACTAGTTGGTTTACAAGGACTCCCAGACCGGTGCATCTTGCATGGCCAAAGTTGAAAGCCTTTGCCTGAAGTAAAATACATTTAGGGTTTCTTCTCATCTCTTTTGTCCACTTTTCATCATCTTGCTTAATAAACCCTAAAAGGAATTTCTCTCCTCATCTGAAGTTTGGGTTTCGAGAATAAGTAGGATTAAGGCATCCTCCCTCAAATAATGTACACATAAATGTGAAAATAATAATGTACATGTAATTGTGTAGACAATAATGTACATGTAGTAATATTGTACATGTAATGTGGAGATGACAATAAACATGAAATATGGATAAAATGAAGAAAAATGTTTTATGGACTAATAGGGTAAATATTACATAGATTTATGGTTGGTTAGGAAACCCTAGTGAGTCAAGGGACATGGATACCCTAAGAGGTAGGGGGTAGTCTCTATAACCTGAATCCAAACCCTAATCTTGGGGAAATGGGAGTAGAATGGGAAAAATAGAAACCCTACCCATGTGGACCCAATTAGGGTAAAAGGAAAGACAAAATACACATGCTGTTTGGTAAACCATTCATGAAGGATGCATGTGAAAGAATATGAATATAGATGAGGTTAAATGACTCGGTCTCCCATGCATGCATGCATGTGGAACATGACATTCATGTAAAAGGTTTTAAGAAAAATAAGAAACCAAGGGTTATACATGAAAATAACTTTCTCATTTCCCTAATGCAATCTCTAAAGGAATGGATGGATAAAGAATACCCCTAGTGAGTGGGTATGTTGTCCCCAGATAGTGGGTAGACCATTGAGAATACTCCTAGGGAGTGTATACGTATGCCCCCAGGGATTGGGTATACCATAGAGATTGGGCAAATAAAGGTTAAGAAGTTATAATATAAAATGTTTGTTCAACATATTATGGTTACAAAAAAAGAGTCAGGCGGCTCAAACATCCATGCATATGTGCATGTAGAACAAGGCATTAGTGAGAAAAGTTTTGAGAAACATAAGAAACCAATGGTTATATATATACATATATATGTATGTATGTTTGTGTGTGTGTGTGTGTATATATATATATATATATATATATATATATATATATATATATATATATATGAAAATGAAAATTTGAATATAACATTCTCGAACCCCTCATGCTATCTCTAGATGTTTGGTTATTAAATGAGAGTCATTGGGATGACTATGGTCAAGTCGATGGAGGGGAAGGTTAGAAACGATCAAGCCCCTAGAGAGGATGGTCATGAAAGATGAACCCCCTAGAGGGGAAGATCATAGAAGGTCAAGCCCCTAGAGGGGAAGGCTGACATAGTACCAAGCCCCTATAGGGGAAGGTCAAGAAAGGTCAAGCCCCTAGAAGGGAAGGCCTTCATAGGCACCAAACCCCTAGAGAGGAAGGTGGCCCAAGTACACTGCATAGACAAACCCCATGAGAGGGTATCCCATAGATTGAGAAAACAAGGGTTGAGAAGTTATAATAATAAATCAATACATAAAGATAAAAATATGAAACCTTTAGGGCTAGTGTGGCAACCTGGGGTGGGTCAACCCAAGAGTGGGAGAAGGACTTGTGGGGGAGGCAAAACCTTAGACCTCAGGGTCAAGTTGTGGCTAAAGAGCCTAAATTCTTCCTATGAGCCATGAAGGAACCCTAGTTTATGACCTTCCCTTGAAAGGTAAGGTGACCAAATCAATTTAAAGATTGAGGTAACCTTAAATGTAACCTAAAGTGTAACAAATTGAAAGCTCATGTATTGAGTATAATTATTTGAACCCAAGTATGTCATCTCTGAGGGACATGAGGAAAAGTCACTATGGAAGTGGTTGACCGTATGAGACCGAACCCAGAAAAGAAATGTTTCCATGAGTCCAATGAAGGGGCATAAAGTGAATAATGAGCATTATAAGAGATGCAGAGAAATTAGTTTAAAGAATTGCATATGAAAGTAATGTGCTTGAAAATGGTTAAAGTTGTGACATCTCAAAGAAACCCTTGGGAAGGGTAGAGTCCTAAGTCAATCCTAAAGTTAATAGGGTGTATTAAAGGGACATAGGACCGATGGGATTAGGAGTTGATTGTACCCTAAATGCATAAGACTTTCTGGTCGTGAGGTAACAACTACATTTTCCCAAGGTCCATGAGTTAGGAGATTAGCTACCTTCATGATGATCATGTGGCCCAATGGGTGAATGTGAGAGGCACTCCCTAGATGCATTAGGATGAGATTGCTCCAAAAAGTACCTATACCCCTAGGGACCTCATGGAAGTCGCTATGGCTCATAATACATAAGGTATAAATATAAAAGATACAATAAGTCATTTAAGAATGAAAGGAGTTGTGTACAGACTCAAGAGTGAAAGAGATATTTGACTACATGAAATATAAGAATTATGGAATTAAAAAGTATGTATGGCTTGAGTCATTTTGAGAATAATTTAACCTAAAATATGAGAAATTTTGAGTTAATGTGTGGATATACCGTCTCTACTCTTAGAATGGGATGAACTTTGTATTTGGGCTACATTCAAATGCTTATTTCATCTCATTATGAGGGAGAGAGATTGGGTGGACACATGTTATGCTTAAAATTAAGATATGAGAATGAATATCCTACATTCAAAGTTTAATGACATGACCTAGGGTTTGAGGTGCCACCGCACCCTTATCTGAAAACAATAAATAATAGGTTGGAAACCTAGGTGAAAAGATAGTTACTGTAACATCCCTGACCTGGGTTATGTGTTAACCCTAGATGTTTTTCCTAATAATGTTGAGTATATACTTAATCTAATTTTGGGAAAAGTAATTAGGGCTCATGAGAAACTTATGTTTCAATTTTGGTCATGTTTGAACAATGTTGAAGCAATGTTTGCTTATTTTAGACTAAAGTGCAAATTACCCAAGTTGAGGGGTTAAATTGCAAATGTTGCATGATAAAATGTTCCTCTGATGTTGAGACATCATAATAATGAATATGACGTAGTGGTATGGTTTTAACAAGCTTGGGCACCAAGATTAAGCTTGTAAAGCAGTCCTTGCGCATTAAAACCTAGTTTTGGTGTAATGTGCAATTTACCCAAAAACTACGGTTCAATATGAAAATTACCACTTCAATAAGGTCCCTAATGTTTCTTGTCATAATGTAAAGCAAATAAAATGAGAGGGGCGCCTCATTTGAATTAAGTTGGAGGAGAGAGAATCTTGATATTAAAATAATCAAGATTTAATCCTAAGTGAAACCCTAATTCAATTTAGGGCAAAAATGAATGTATTAATTAAAGGGCCTTCAACCAAAATTAAAATGGTTGAATTCAGATGTGTTTGGATGAGATTAAAGCCTTGAAAATGCACGAGCATATCCTAAGGAGTTTAGGAGGTGAAATTCCACTCACCATTATTATAAGAAAAAGAATTTCCACTCAAATATGGATATTCTTATTATAAGGGTTAAGGTGCTTAATTTCTTTTCCCTTAATTAATGGATAATGGAAGGGAGCTCGGTGGGTATATAGATGCCCTTGCATGCAAGAAACCAAGGGGGAAGTGGTGGAAACAATTTTGTAATTAATAGACTTTTATAAGAGATTTTCTCTCTCATCAATTTTCTTATAAAAGTACCCTTTCTAAGCCAAAACAAAGGCTTTTTCGGATTTCTTTCTTTCCCCTTGCTTGGAAAACGACCAAGGAGCTGTGGAGTATCAGGAGGACGACCCCCAACCTGTTGGTAAGCCCTTGACCTTCGTTCTTCTTGATTCCATGGTGGAAATCAAAAATAAATCGTTGATTTCTTCTTATTTTGATCTCCTCTTCAACCCTAGCCAAATGTTTCAAACAAAAGCTTGAGGACAAGCCTAGGGGGAGTTGCAAGAGCTTCATCCACCATTGTTGCCGTGAGCTTGGATCTTTGGAGCTCAATTGGAGGTGGGTTTTATAAATTGAACCCTTAATTTTTAGTATTGCAATCAATTCCTTATCAATTGGTGATCATTTCTACATTTCCAAAATTAAGTTTGGTTGATTGATGCAATCTCCATGGAAATCACAGTAGATTTCGTGAGTTTGGAGCTTGATGATGATGACATCATCATAAGAACACACCTCCCCAAATATCTAGGGCAAACGGTTATAATGTTGAGTCCAAACGGTTTCACCAAACCGTTTGGTGGTTTGGATTCCAAACCGTTTGGAATGGTTGACCATTTGAGATGGTTGACCATTTGAAGATATATTATTTGGTACTTGGATCTTGATCCAATGGTTCCAATTGGTTGATCTTGATGGTTTCAAATGTGATTGATTCCTTAATTGCAAACCCTAATTGGCTAAGTGCTGATTTTGAAATTGGTTGAGATGATGTTTTGGGTTGATTGACCCAAACGGTTTCAAAACCATTTCCGGATCACCAAAACGGTCTAAAGACCGTTTGGGGGTCACCCAAGACCGTTTGGAGGTCTAGGGTTAAGTATGGCTAAGTGTTTGAAGGTCCAAAGCTACCAAATTGAATTGCAACTAAGTGTTGATTTGATAATCAATCCAATGGTCCAAAACCCTAATTGGATGTCATGGATTTTGATGATGGAATGGGCAAACGGTCTCAAGATTGTTTGGAGATCAACCAAATGGTCTCAAGACCATTTGGTGATCATCCAAGACCGTTTGAGGTCAGGTCATATCATGTGATGATGATAGTTCAATAATTTCAATTGATTTGGTTCCACAATGTCAACCATTGATGGATCCTCGATTTCAGACCCTAAGTGATGGTTTCTTGATTATCATGGTCCAATTGATGAATACTTTAGTGGTTCAATTTATAATTGGTCCATGGATTGAAACCTTGAGTTGATTGAGTGTTGAAGTACCTTTTTGGTCCATGCGGTTTTGAGAAGGTTTGGACCAAATGGTCTCAAGACCATTTGGGACCAAACGATCTCAAACCGTTTGGAGACCCAAAGTGCAAACGGTTTCAATACCTACTTTGTTCAATTGGTTTCAAGTATAACTTGTTCAATTGGTTTTCAACCAATTGATTTATGAGAACCAAGATCATTTAGGGTCTAAGTAAGTAACATTGTGAAGATCAACATGGTTAATCCATTTGAATATCTCATGTAATTGAATGTCCAAAATGGTGAACCTATTTAGATACTTAATGCATTTGAAGATTTCAATGGTTAACACAATTGATCATTTTGTGGATTTGAAAGTTTAATTGCTCAATTCTTTTGAATTCCTTATATAATTGATGGTTTAATTGATTAGACCATTAGGTCATCTAATATGATCAAAGGTCAATCAGCTATGTGATTATTAAAGATGTAGACCCGTGATGATTGTGAAGGTTAACCCTAGCTATGTGTACTCAAGAGAAGAGTTTACCTAGATTAATCTTGGAGTAGTTAACATCCTAAAGAGGATGAGATAGAGAATGAGAGAGATGAATGATTATATAATTAAGCCCTAATTCTCTCATTATGAGTAAACTATGTGATAAGGGTTGATCCATAATAATGAGACCATGAAACCCTAATTAATGAGCCTTAATCCTAATTAGAGCAATGCTATGTGTGAAACCCTAATTAAAGCAATGATATGTGTGAAACCCTAATTAGAGCAATGCTATGTGTGAAACCCTAATTAGAGCAATGCTATGTGTGAAACCCTAATTAGAGCAATGCTATGTGTGAAACCCTAATTAGAGCAATGTTATGTGTGAAACCCTAATTAGAACAAAGCTATGTGTGAAACCCTAATCTAGGGCAAAGTTGAGTGTTATCATAAATCCATGGTGATGATGTAACCCTAACTTAGTGTAACAACGAAGGAAACCCTAATTAACTGGGAATTGTACATCCTAACCCTAATTTGGGTATGAGGTAAGAGAAACCTTACTTGGATGTGAATAGAAAACCTTAATCCCTAAAATGGGGTATGGTGCATCAAACCCTAATACAGGGTAGTGCCACTAATCCTCTGTGAAGGCTTAGCACTGGGTGATGTGTTGTGAAATCTTAATTTCACATAATACTAGGTGAATCCTTGATATAGAAGGGTGATTGTATGAAACTCTATTGAAGAGTAATACCAGGTGAAATCCATAAATGTATGGAATATTCTATGTGAATCCTCAAATTATAAATATGGAGAATACTATTCCTAATAATGGAATAGTGATTAATGTTATGACAAATGTAACACCTAGAGAGGTTAATAATGAATATCCTTATATTAATAGTTCCTAACTCAAGGATGAGTCCATAGTATTAGAAATGGTTGTATAATCTAAGTGAGTGACTAATGACCAATACTTTACATGATAAATGTGATGAACTGGTGCATAAAGTATTAGGATGGGGAATACCCTAATACAAGCTAAGTGTATGAACTCAAGTAAGATAAAGGTGTTGAGGGAAGTGATACATCAAGATATGATAGATATCACACCCAACACCCCAATAATGGTATACCTTGATGTGTTATAAGTCCAGGATAATTGGATGAATGACACATGAGATGTGCCATGTCAATGGTTACATTGAGATGTAATGCACTCTGTTGGATGTAGGCTAACATGCCTTATGAAAAGGTTAATCCAAACCTATAAACTATGATGTAATCGTGTTCTGGAAAAGATGAGAGAGAAACTCATGTTGTGTGTTGATAATTCATTTAATGGTGAATGATGAGAATAAATAAATATGAATGAATACTTATGTTATGCATATTGATTTCCTTGCTATGTGAAGCCCTAATACAAATTAATGATATGTGAACCCTAATGTGGGGTAATGCTATGTGAAACCTTAATACAGGGTGATGTTATGTGAAGATCTAATACAGAGTAATCCTATGTGAAGCTCAAATACAGACTAATCGGTTATGAATGCAATAAGATAACCCTTGTATTGCATAGTACTGATATGTAATGGTATCATGGTTACTAATCATACAGATATGTTGAGATCATGAGCATAGCTAGGTATGAGCTATGATGCTTTGTATATTGAAAATGTTCTATAGGCCTTATAAGCCTTCATTTGCTTTGTTTCTTAGTGAGAGGTAACCTACAATTAATGAGTCATGTATGTCACATGATGTGCTAATTATCTTAGATTGTTTATGAGCTTCATAAGCCATAATATGCCTTATTGCCTATTAAGGGGTAATAAGAGGTGGTTTGAGCTTTGTGAACTATGTGCAATGCTTTGTGTAGCAAGAATTATAATGTTCCTGGATCAGATGATATGAAGGTATGAAGTTACCTAATAAGCTGTAACAAGTGTTCTATGGTGAGTTATGGGTTCAAATACCCAGATTCTATAATCATGATAATGAACTTATTAAAAAGTGGAAATGTACTTGATGAGTTGAGGGATTAAGATCCCAACACTTTGTGAAAGAGTATGGCTACATGCCATGACTCCCCAATGACAATGCCAGGCATTAGATATATGATCTAAGCCTGAAGATAGTTAATGTTGTGGTAATGACTCTATAGTGAATAAATGTTATACATGTTCTTCATATTCCTTAAAGGATAAGTGACATGTTGTGCTATCAAATTATAGCTGCATTGCTTTTGATAAGAATGATGTTCAAATCGGTTAGACATTGAATTAACTGTTGCCAAACAAATATAATTCCTTTGTGTATATTTATCTTCTTAAGCTGCAATAATAATGTTTTAGGCGGAGAATTATATCTCTCGCTGGGGCAATTTACAATTGTCTCACCCCCATGGGAATCACATTTTTAGGTGGACACAGACGAGGAGGCAGGAATCCTTCAGTGGGTGAAGGGCAGCAACAGCAGCAGCAGGGACAGTAGTGAAGTCTCAGGTGGAGACACTGGTTGTTATGCCTTGTATAGATGTAAATAGAGTCCTATGTGTCATCCCTGTACTCTCAGGTCCTCGAAGTAGTAGTCAGTGCTTTCAAGATTTTGGATCAGTGCCTCGAGATTTTATACTTCCTGTGTTTAGCTTAGTAGGACAGTTAATGCTTGTAATTCTCTGAAGGAGATGATACAGAATATGTACCTTTGAAAAAGAATGTAAATATGTTACTTTGGTTCTATGTGAGAAAGTTTTCCTTTGATGGATCTCTTGATAAAAAGGTTTTAAATTTTTAGTGATTTTTGGTAATCCACTGCTTAGTGAACGCTTCTGCATTAGTTAATTATGTTTTTAAGAGTTGTATGCTACAATTAAGTGCTATCAAAGCTCTAGGTTCGCTGAGTCTAAAGATAAATAGGACTAAGGTTGTAGAGTCTATTCTAAGTGTCTTCCAGTTTATCTGATAGTATCTTCTGCTCACATAAGAGAAGAAGAACTTGAAAATGACTGGAGAACATGAGGAACACATTGCTAAGGGCAATGTTGTTACACCAGAAGAGGGTGCATGGGACAGGCAAGAGGAGAACAAGTGCCTGAGAATTCCCACCTTGATCTAATCAGGATAGAGAATCCTATGTTATGCTCTTGAAGGGCAGGATAGGACAACAATAATGCATATAGAAGACTGGATACTAGTATTACAACCTAAGTTATCAGTCTTTAATGCATAAACTTTGGGCTTTGAAAGGATTCCTGAGTGACATGCTCATGTTAGAATAGTGGAAATGTGGGAAAGATTAATAAATGGCAAGAAAGTAGACTCTGCCATAAGTCTGGAAAACAGTACATCTGTGATGGTAGTGCCCAAGGAGGGGCCATAAGCTATGAATTAAGGTAAGGTCTCTATAATTCTAGAGACATTTGCCTAGATATTCTAAAAAGCCAAAGTTTTTGGTGTCACCAGTGCAATAAATGCCTAGTGCACCAGGGCAGTAGCCACTAAGTAAAGGCAAAAGCAACAACATGAAAGAACTAGACACTAGGTGTTGAGTCAACCTAAAGTGGTAGATAACCATGAGGGGTAATAGTCAAATGAAATATATTCATCCTGATACTTCATTTCCTGATTCTATGTGTTAAACATATGAAAGTAGTTGTTTTTGAACTTCCTTTGACTAGTCCTATAAGGACACAAGGAAGATGGGAACTTATATTTTACTCAGTGCTCTTTAAAATGTTTTATGATTTCTCGTATCTTTGTGACATAAGATGAAATATAGAAGTGATGCCTGGAGAAAATCTAGGAATGGAAAACCCTATGTGCATAATAATATGAAAAGTGAGGAATATGATAGCAAATAAAGTGCATACTACCTAATCTCCATACTTATATACCCTGGCCAGGTATATGATTATTGAAGATAAGGCAAGTATGAAACTCTTAGATTGTTATCTTTTTTATTACTCTGATCAAGTAGTCATTCTGAAACAATCTAGAGAGTATAATGCAATTAAAAAGGAAAATCTATGTGAACATTCCCAACAAAAAGGAAAAGCTATGTGAACATTCCCAATTAAAAAGGAAAACCTATGTGAGCATTCCCAACTAAAAGGAAGAGCTATGTGAACATTCCCAACTAAAAGGAAGAGCTATGTGAACATTCCCAATTAAAAAGGAAAAGCTATGTGAACATTCCCAATTAAAAAGGAAAAGCTATATGAACTTTCCCAATTAAAAAGGAAAAGCTATGTGAACATTCCCAACTAAAAAGAAGAGCTATGTGAACATTCTCAATTAAAAAGGAAAAGCTGTGTGAACATTCCCAACAAAAAGGAAAAGCTATGTGAACATTCCCAACTAGAAGGAAAAGCTATGTGAACATTCCCAATTAAAAAGGAAAATCTATGTGAACATTTCCAACTAAAAGGAAGAGCTATGTGAACATTCCCAACTAAAAGGAAAAGCTATGTGAACATTCCCAATTAAAAAGGAAGAGCTATGTGAACATCCCCAACTAAAAAGAAGAGCTATGTGAACATTCTCAATTAAAAGGAAGAGCTATGTGAACATTCCCAACTAAAAGGAAAAGCTATGTGAACATTCCCAACAAAAAGGAAAAGCTATGTGAACATTCCCAATTAAAAAGGAAAAGCTATGTGAACATTCCCAACTAAAAAGAAGATCTATGTGAACATTCTCAACTAAAAGGAAGAGCTATGTAAACATTCCCAACTAAAAGGAAAAGCTATGTGAACATTCCCAACAAAAAGGAAAAGCTAAGTGAACAATTCCCAATTACATAGCGTTTGCTAATTGAACTTTATGAATAAATGATTACTGAGTGAATTATCTCTGTCAGATATATATGTTTCTCTTTTGGTAAATATTCTTGATTGATGATTGAAGTATGTTCTTTTATGCTTCTTCCTTTAAATAATATGGACATCATATGTTAGGGGTTTATGTTTTGCATAAACATAAACATTTATAAGGTTGAATTAATTAAAGTAACTTTGTGTGGATTATAGAATCCATGATATCTCCATGATATTAAGATATTATGAAGAGATTTGAGGGTATGACAATTGAATAATTTGTCCCTCCTTTTTTTGGGATTTCGGGGATGAAATTCTTGTTAGGGGTTTATAATTTGTAACATCCCTGACATGGGTTATGTGTTAACCCTAGATGTTTTCCTAATAAGGTTGAGTAGATACTTAATCTAATCTTTGGAAAAGTAATTAGGTCTCATGATAAACTTATGTTTCAATTTTGGTCTTGTTTGAACAATTTTAAAGCAATGTTTGCTTATTTTGGACTAAAGTGTAAATTACCCAAGTTGTGGGGTTAAATTGAGAATTTTGCATGATAAAATGTTCCTCTGATTTTGAGACATCATAACAATGAATATGATGTAGTGGTATGGTTTTAACAAGCTTGGGCACCAAGATTAAGCTTGTAAAGCATTCCTTGTGCATTAAAACCTAGTTTTAGTGTAATGTGTAATTTACCCAAACACTAGGGTTCAATATGCAAATTACCACTTCAATAAGGTCCCTAATGTTTCTTGGAATCATGTAAAGCAAAGAAAATGAGAGGGGCACCTAATTTGAATTAAGTTGGAGGAGAGAGAATCTTGATATTAAAATAATCAAGATTTAATCCTAAGTGAAACCCTAATTCAATTTAGGGAAAAAATGAATGTATTAATTAAAGGGCCTTCAACCAAAATTAAAATGTTTAAATTTAGATGTGTGTGGATGAGCTTAAAGCCTTGCAAAGGCACGAGCATATCCTAAGGAGGTAAATTCCACTCACCATTATTATAAGAAAAAGAATTTCCACTCAAATATGGATATTCTTATTATAAGGGTTAAGGTGCTTAATTTCTTTTCCCTTAATTCATGGATAATGGAAGGGAGCTCGGTGGGTATAGAGATTCCCTTGCATTCAAGAAACCAAGGGGGAAGTGGTGGCATCAATTTTGGAATTAATAGACTTTTATAAGAGATTTTCTCTCTCATCAATTTTCTTATAAAAGTACCCTTTCCTAGCCAAAACAAAGGCTTTTTCGGATTTCTATCTTTCCCCTTTCTTGGAAAACGACCAATGAGCTTTGGAGGATCAATACTATGACCCACAACCTATTGGTAAGCCCTTGACCTTCGTTCTCCTTGATTCCATGGTGAAAATCAAAAATAAATCATTGATTTCTTCTTATTTCGATCTCATCTTCAACCCTAGCCAAACTTTTCAAACAACAGCTTGAGGACAAGCCTATGGGGAGTTGCAAGAGCTTCATCCACCATTGTTTCCGTGATCTTGGAGCTTTGGAGCTCAATTGGAGGCGGGTTTTATAACTTGAACCCTTAATTTTTATTATTGCAATCAATTCCTTATCAATTGGTGATCATTTCTACATTTCTGAAATTAAGTTTGGTTGATTGATGCAATCTCCATGGAAATCACAGTAGATTTCATGAGTTTGGATCTTGATGATGATGACATCATCATAAGCACACACCTCCCCAAAAATCTAGGGGAAACAGTTTCAATGTTGAGTCCAAATGGTTTCACCAAACTGTTTGGTGACCAAACGGTTTGCAAACCGTTTGGTGGTTTGGATTCCAAACCATTTGGAATGGTTGACCATTTGAAGATATATGCTGTGGTACTTGGATCTTGATCCAATGGTTCCAATTGGTTGATCTTGATGGTTTCAAATGTGATTGATTCCTTAATTGTAAAACCCTTATCGGCTAGTACTGATTTTGAAATTGGTTGAGATGATGTTTTGGGTTGATTGACCCAAACGGTTTTGAAAACCATTTGGGGATCACCCAAACGGTCTAAAGACCATTTGGGGGTCACCCAAGACCGTTTGGAGGTCTAGGGTTAAGTATGGCTAAGTGTTTGAAGGTCCAAAGCTACCAAATTGAATTGCAACGAAGTGCTGATTTGATAATCAATCCAATGGTCCAAAACCCTAATTGGATGTCATGGATTTTGATGATGGAATGGGAAAACGGTCTCAAGATCGTTTGGAGATCAACCAAACGGTCTCAAGACCATTTGGTGATCATCCAAGACCGTTTGAGGTCAGGTCATATCATGTGATGATGATAGTTCATTAATTTCAATTGATTTGGTTCCACAATGTCAACCATTGATGGATCCTTGATTTCAGACCATAAGTGATGGTTTCTTGATTATAAAACCTAGGTCAATTGGGTGAAAAACCCTAAATTGAAGGTCTAATTGAATGGTGATTCATTGGTCCAATTGATGAATACTTTAGTGGTTCAATTTATAATTGGTCCATGGATTGAAACCTTGAGTTGATTGAGTGTTGAAGTACCTTTTTGGTCCATGTGGTATTGAGAAGGTTTGGACCAAACGGTCTCAAGACCATTTGGGACCAAATGATCTCAAACCATTTGGAGACCCAAAGTGCAAACAGTTTCAATACCTACTTTGTTCAATTGGTTTCAAGTATTACTTGTTCAATTGGTTTTCAACCAATTGATTTATGAGAACCAAGATCATTGAGGGTCTAAGTAAGTAACATTGTGAAGATCAACATGGTTAATCCATTTGAATATCTCATGTAATTGAAGGTCCAAAATGGTGAACCTATTTATATACTTAATGCATTTGAATATTTCAATGGTTAACCCAATTGATCATTTTGTGGATTTGAAAGTTTAATTGGTCAATTCTTTTGAATTCCTTATATAATTGATGGTTTCATTGATTAGACCATTTGGTCATCTAATATGATCAAAGGTCAATCAGCTATGTGATTATTAAAGATGTAGACCCATGATGATTGTGAAGGTTAACCCTAGCTATGTGTACTCAAGAGAAGAGTTGACCTAGATTAATCTTGGAGTAATTAACATCCTAAAGAGGATGAGAGAGAGAATGAGAGAGATGAATGATTATATAATTAAGCCCTAATTCACTCATTATGAGTAAACTATGTGATAAGGGTTGATCCATAATAATGAGAGCATGAAACCCTAATTAATGAGCCTTAATCCTAATTAGAGCAATGCTATGTGTAAATCCCTAATTAGAGCAATGCTATGTGTGAAACCCTAATTAGAGCAATGTTATGTGTGAAACCCTAATTAGAGCAATGCTATGTGTGAAACCCTAATTAGAGAAATGCTATGTGTGAAACCCCTAATTAGAGCAATGCTATGTGTGAAACCCTAATTAGAGCAATGCTATGTGTGAAACCCTAATTAGAGCAATGTTATGTGTGAAACCCTAATTAGAGCAATGCTATGTGTGAAACCCTAATTAGAACAAAGCTATGTGTGACACCCTAATCTAAGGCAAAGTTGAGTGTTATCATAAATCTAGGGTGATGATGTAACCCTAACTTAGTGTAACAATGAAGGAAACCCTAATTTAATGGGAATTGTACATCCTAACCCTAATTTGGGTATGAGGTAAGAGAAACCTTACTTGTATGTGAATAGATAACCTTAATCCCTAAAATGGGGTATGGTGCATGAAACCCTAATATAGGGTAGTGCCACTAATCCTATGTGAAGACCTAGCACTGGGCAATGTGTTGTGAAATCTTAATTTCACATAATACTAGGTGAATCCTTGATATAGAAGGATGATTGTATGAAACTCTATTGAAGAATAATACCAGGTGAAATCCATAAATGTATTGAATATTCTATGTGAATCCTCAAATTATAAATATGGAAAATAATATTCCTAATAATGGAATAGTGATTAATGTTATGACAAATGTAACACCTAGAGAGGTTAATAATGAATATCCTTATATTAATAGTTCCTAACTCAAGGATGAGTCCATAGTATTAGCAATGGTTGTATAATCTCAGTGAGTGACTAATGACCAATACTTTACATGATAAATGTGATGAACTGGTGCATAAAGTATTATGATGGGGAATACCCTAATACAAGCTATGTGTATGAACTCAAGTAAGATAAATGTGTTGAGGGAAGTGATACAGCAAGATATGATAGATATCACATCCAACACCCCAATACTGGTATACCTTGATGTGTTATAAGTCCAGGATAATTGGATGAATGACACATGAGATGTGTCATGTCAATGGTTACATTGAGATGTAATGTAGTCTGTTGAATGTAGGCTAACATGCCTTATGAAAAGGTTAATCCAAACCTATATACTATGATGTAATCATGTTCTGGAAAAGATGAGAGAGAAACTCATGCCGTGTGTTGATGATTCATTTAATGGTGAATGATGAGAATAAATAAGTATGAATGAATACTTATGTTATCCATATTGATTTCCTTGCTATGTGAAGCCCTAATACAAATTAATGATATGTGAACCCTAATGCAGGGTAATGCTATGTGAAACCTTAATACAAGGTGATACTATGTGAAGATCTAATACATAGTAATCCTATGTGAAGCTTAAATACAGACTAATGGGTTATGAATGTAATAAGATAACCCTTGTATTGCATAGTATTGATATGTAATGGTATCATGATTACTAATCATGCAGATATGTTGAGATGATGAGCACAGCCAGGTATGAGCTATGATGCTTTATATATTGAAAATGTTATATAGGCCTTATAAGCCTTCATTTGCTTTGTTGCTTAGTCAGAGGTAACCTACAATTAATGAGTCATGTGTGTCACATGATTTTCTATTTATCTTAGATTGTTTATGAGCTTCATAAGACATAATATGCCTTATTGCCTATTAAGGGGTAATAAGAGGTGGTATGATCTTTGTGAACTATGTACAATGCTTTGTGTAGCAAGAATTATAATGTTCAGGCAGGGTAATTCAAATACCGCGCACGCAAGATAGGGTTGCCGCTCTGTGGAGACTGAGGAGGCGATCGTCCGTGTCTTCCTTCCGAAGAGGGGAGTTCCTCCCCTCTCTCCGACCACCATGGCCACGGTGGAGACGTCCACGGTTGAGCAACCTTCCGCCCAGCCTTCCATCGTCAAGAAAGGTTGGAATCAAGTGCTTCGCAGCATCGACACCAGCAAGGAACTAGCATACGATCCGCCGGAGAAGGTCAAGGGGAAGCAGTTCGTCACCATCGATGAACCTGTTGGTGTGTATGCCCTGAGAGACAATCATAGGATGATTGGTGGGATACATTGAGATTGATTTGAGTAACATCAAAGGCAAGATTCCAATTCTTTCTGGTTCAGTCATATGAGATAGTGATAGAACAGATTGAATGTCTAGAGAATGATAGTACTCAATGACGTAAGCTTTCAGGTTAAGGACTTGAACGATGAGATCATACGGATGCTAAGAGTTTGTACATTCTTGTTATGTCCCTAGTCGGATGTCATTGTGGAAGGTAGATAGACAACAATGACACACAAGACTAGATTGTTGTGTTGGTTGATGATAGAATCTCATTAGTCATGATATAGAGAAATCAAACCAAACACATAGGTACTTGTTAGAGAACAAGTGTACCAGACAGACCCACCGTGAGTTTGACATATGGAACCATGACATGGTAGTCATAGTCAGTACTCATAGTGATGGTGGTGAGTGTGATTCTTTGACCTGAAATCACTACACTCAACACATGTGGTTGGGCACACTTTGACATCATCAAACGTAGTCCTGAAACATGGGTTGTTATAAAGGTGATGATTGGGTGGCTTTGACACATGGGGCTTTTGAGGGGTGAGTGATAGATATGGGATTTGTCCCTCCTGAGGGAGTTTGATATCCAAGGCCACTTGATGAGTAGGATTGAGATAGGCGTGCGCACGCATGTGTGAATCAGTATGTGATATTGATGTCATACATATCTCGTTCAATCTACTCTGAGATCAAGAAAGTGAATGAACGTTGACAGGATGACTGTTCCATGCCTCGAGTTCATTCGGGATGTCAGTGACAAAGGAATTATACATTCTCTATAACACGATTCACAGATTGTAGGATTGAAAGTTGTTCCCCAACTTTCTACTTTCACTTGGGTAGCACTGATGTGTGACTAGGCATCGCTCTTTGCTTGTGAAGTCATAAGTGTTATGGACTTTCACTGCCAACGTGAAATGGACCTGTAGGGTCACACACATAGGATTTAACCTGGAAGAGGAGTTTTGTCCACAAGCAATGTTTAGATTGATTACTAAAGGAGTTTAGTAGTTCAATTAAACACTCAATTGATTGATAGCTCAAAATTATAATGTTCAAAGTGTTGGACATGTTGATTGGAGTATCAGATTGATTGAAATTGCAATTGACTTATTCTGCACGACCTGCACTCCCAACCGATCGGCTCATGTGATGAACCGGTCGGCTGAAGTTGTTGAACCGGTCGGCTCAAGTTCAGGGTGAACCGATTTCTTCAAGTGTTGAAACGATTGATTCAACTGGTGCAACCGAGCAACTTGGGAAAGTAGGATTGGTGAGAATTTTCCTTTTGTTTCAATTGCCCAATTTGATTGGGAAATAGGATTGGTATTCGATACCAATTAGAAACAAAAGAAGGAAAGTCAATCGGGAACCGACCAGGACCACCAACCGACAGGTTCACCTGTCAACCGACCGGTTGAGGTGTCCCAACTGACCGGTTCACTGGTGAACCGATCAGTTCAGGTCCCCAACCGACCGGTTCACTTATGAACCGATCGGTTCAGGTTGCGAGTTGGTTGCTTTTGTGGAAAATCTCGAACCCTTCTACTCCTGCTTATAGTCCTGCATTGCCCGGGATGGAGAACCTTGTCCCATGACCCTCCTATATATAGGGGTATTGGGGGCTTCTCCAAGTACAACTCAGTGCAACCAGTTGCTCTGCAAAGTTTTCGTTCTCTCTGGTTTTGGTAACCGAGAGAGAGCCCAAGCAAGTGCTTCCCACAAAGGGAGGCACAGCAACGGAAAGACAACTATAGATGCAACTGGAGGCTGGAGAGGGTGTTGGCGACTAGTATGTCAACAGGAGGGTGTGACTCCTTCCACTTCCTTGTGGGACAAGGAGTGTGGAGTTCCAGGTGGTCCGTGTGGACTAATTCAGAGGCGGGAGGTTTCTGCCACTCAGGAGGACAACTGTCAACCCCGACAATCCCGGTGAGAGGAGGAGTCATCAGTCCCAGTGTGAGCACGAGCTGCACAGACACTGTCCAAGACCGGAGGTGAAGACCACATAAGGCGCAAGGTATTGTCGCCGAGCAAGCGTCGGGACAAGGTATGATTCCACAAAACATCCTTTCCTATTATATAGACGTTGACGCCTTTCCTTGTTCCAGTTTTGGGGGAGAAAATGTTTTGTTTCTGCTACCTTCTATGCCTCCCCTAAAACCCAACAGTGGTATCAGAAGCTCTATATTTTAGGAATATCGATATGATCGATTTTTGGTTTGTCACCTTTATTTATTGCATACGATGCGAATAAAATTGGCTTTATGCATGTCCAATCCTAAATCAACAAATCCCAATTATATATATGATATGTATTATTAATGCACTCGATACGCGTCGCCCTTAAATGAGTTTTGTGGTGGATGTGTAGCATGATTATGGCCTATAAACCCCTATCTATGTGTGGCTGTTTGTAGTTGCTTGCATCTCGGTCTGCGCACCGATCTTCCCTTCTCCTATTCCTGATGTAACTCAAAATAATTTGAGATTCTTTCCTACCTTAGCTCCCCCCCGAATGTAACTCCGGGTTTCCCTTTTAAGCAATGTAATAATAGGATAGATTTTATTTCCTATTATGTCGAAGAACGGCGGACATCTGACGACAGCTGAAATGATCGGTTCAAGGCGTGAATCGATCGGTTGACGTTCCAGATGATCGGTTCAAGGAGTGAACCGATCGGTTGATGAACGGTTCGAGGAGCGAGACGAGCGGGTGGCGGCCATGACGAGATGCATGACGACCAGGAAAACTGACCGGTTGGAGGAGCCAACCGATCCGCTGGTGGCACCCAGACGACCGACATTTGGGTTAGACTTAACTGGTGATTCTTAGAGTGTCTAAGCCCAGAGGCAAGGAATGTTCATGGCAAGGCATTGTGCATGTTCATTCAACAAGAGTTGCATATGATGCAATTGGTAAGAGTTCCCTACCTGAGAGATCTAAGTTGTGGGCGATCAGCCAAAGCTGACTCATGACTTAGAGGATTTCAGGATCTTTCCCACTAGAAGGTTGTACGCTGCAATCTTCTGAATTGATAGTGAGGGCTATCAATTTGAAGTAAAATAGTGGGAGCGATAATTAATTAAAGGCCTAATTATATCGTCAACTTTTCAAATCAATAAAATAAGTCAAAAATGAGTTTTTGGACCAAAATTGCATATATTGCTTTTTGTTAAAATAAATAGTTAATCAACAAATCACTTTATTTGCGATCGGTCTTTGAGACAAACAAATTAAATGGGATTTTTTCCATGACTGGTTAGGACATTGAGAAGTGTTCTCAATCGTAGAGTGAAAGCTCTAAGTCCTACTTATACCAGAACCAGATGAACTCAATCCCACCACATCAATGGCTGAAAGTATGCTTATGGTAGCATACCGAGGATGACATTGATGAGGAGTGATTGATGTTGTGTTTTCTGAACTATTGAGTTGCAGCGACAACATGAGACATATGATGTCTCAAGGACACTGTCCTAGTATGTCATGACAGAAGGAGATCCAGTAAGGCATTCACACACTCAATGTGATTGGGTATGTGGAAAACCTGATTAAGAAGGATTCCCTCTGGGCCAAGAGTTGGCTATTGGTATGATATTGCAAATGTTGCGAGGATCATACAATTCATGATAAGCTACAACATGAACAACTTTGACAAGCATTGACAGAGTTGTTGGACATGTTGAGGATAGTAGAGGCAAAGATGAAGAATGACAAACCATAATCTTTGATGTGATCAAAGAAAAGGTAATTCTTATGGGCAAGGACAAGGGCAAAGCAAAGAAGTGTTCTGATGCTAGCCAGCAATCTAAGCCATCTTCAGCCTCAAGGCATATGGGAAAGGGTGTATGAGGAATTGCCCTCTATATCTGGAAGAACAAAAGAAGATGCAGGAGGGGATGGAGATCTCCACCTAAGGTATCATGAAATGAACCGCATCTTTATCTGAGGTATATGATACCAAGATATGGATATGTCATATATGATATGCAAGATCCACAAAGAAGTGATGGCCTTTGTGAAAGTACCAAGAAAGAAGTACCCATCATTGGAGCAAGTGTTGCTGCCATAGATAGGAGTATCTTTCAGTTTATTTCAGCCTAAAGGGCACGAAATAGAGTTGAGAACTACTATTTCATATATTGCCAATAAATAGGAACACTTTATTATTGCATATTGTATGCCAATGATGGCAATTAATAAAGGTAATGTTTCAATCTTAAAGATATGATCTTTGTGGCAATGCCTTGTTTATCTTGTGATACATGGTATGCATAAGATAAAATGATACCTAAAAGTTATAGATAACTCAAACAATCAAATTAGCATCAATCATGAGAAATTCATTACTAGTTTCCATGTGATGGATAAATCTAGACTTCTTTGGTTAGAGAACCAGTAAGAGACATGAATATCTTGGACATGATTAATCAATCTTCACTAATGTAGTGGGAGAATGATTATCCTATTAGATATAATACATGTGATGTATTTACATACCTATTGGAACAAATGCTAATACTTCAAATGGTGTTTAGAGAAATACCAATATGAATATCTTGAAATGTTCAAGATTATCATAGATGAAGTGAAAATTTGGTAAAGTATTCATTCTTGATGAGATCAAAGAATGAAATACTTGGACCAAATGTTTAAGATCCTTATGAGTGATTATGATAGTGTATCATAGTGAACTCATGATTAAGGCATGGTGATGTCTAAATCAAGAAGGAATCATACTAAGGAGTTAGAGAATGATTATCAAATAACTGAATTCTTATTAATAAAAGAATACCCCACACTAATAAAGGACATTAAGAATCACAAGGGTTGTGAGTTCTTATATCCTTAACAGATACACCTCAATTGTCTATGTGATAAGCTATTCATGTGATGAGTCAACTATCTAGATGAATGTGAGGAACCGGATTTTGAGTTATGGTATATGACCATTACATCCTAAATGACATCCATGTGAACCATAAGGTATGACCTTGATGGTAGCACCCATTGGATGAAATCCATAAGTGCAGATGAATCTTAAGTGTTAAGATACATGGATAACATTTTGAGAAGGATGATGCTTGTTGATTGCAACTTAATGACTAAGACATTTGGCATATGGATACTAAAACCACATTCCTATGAGGAATAAAACAAGGATGTGTACGCGACACAACCTATAAGGTTTATGAATCCACTAATGCAAATGAAGTCTATACGTTACAATGGAATAATCAATGTGATTGATTGAGTACAAGCAACTCAGAATTAGATCTTTACTTTGATGATATAGTCAAAGGGTTTGACTGATATGTCAAAGATAAAGAAGGGATATGTGATTTAGTGGGAGCGTGTTCACATTCCACAGGTTGATGTGAAATGGAAATGTTCTAGAATGGAAATCCAAAAATGGAAATTATCTTTAAGGAAGATAGAGATGTTTCCTATGTGATAGGAATAGAGATCTATAGGGATAGTTCTCGAAAATCTCTTGACCTGTAAAGAGAAAGCATACATTAGCAATCTGTACTGAAGGGTTCAGTATGCACAGATTCAGTGGAAGAAAACTTGTCCATGCTACATGGAGTTAGTATCCCAAGGCCAAGTGTCCAATTCTTATGAAGAATGGGAACACTAAGAATAGATATGGATCTATCATGTATGTAATCATCCCATTATCTTGCATGTATGGACATGGCAAGAACAAAAATGAATTCATCATTTTGTATGTATGACATGACAATATGATATGCTCATCCTGATAACTCGTATGTGGGACATGACGAGTGGATGTCTGTCTACTTCCAGTAAGGGTTACTGGAATACCATGAGAACTTGATAAGTACTTGAGAAGTACTAGTTCTATGGAGATAAGGAAGAGTTCTATGTAAAGAGTTACATTGATGTGAACTTTCGAAAGGACAGAAAATTAATCACAAAATATATACAGGATATATAAAAGTGAAAGTTTGTTGATAATTGGAAGTGTTCCAATAAAACCATTTAAAAGGAAATGTCGAGTATCTATGTGTTAGACAACAATAGTTGATACTATATGGATCTGAAAGTTCATGATATGAACTTATATTCTGCTCATTGATGACAAGTATGGAATCCGTGATCATGCAATGTGGCTAAAGGTTAGCAAAGGAATACTAGATTGCATATTACAGAAACTCCATCTCATACATGTGACGTACAGCGAAGAGATATGAGACATGCAATTTATACTGACTTTGGCAAGGTGTTTCCATTACTCACTATGTTAGCACTAGAGCACAGTAACATGTGGGACATATTTGAAGATCACTATGAATATGATTCAAGGGTGATTGGCTCACAGTGCAAGTGGGAGTCTTTTGGTGTGTATTCCCTGAGAGACAATCATAGGATGATTGGTGGGATACATTGAGATTGATTTGATTAACATCAAAGGCAAGCTTCCAATTCTTTCTGGTTCAGTCATATGAGATAGTGATAGAACATATTGAATGTCTAGAGAATGATAATACTCAATGACATATGCTTTCAGTTTAAGGACCTGAATGAGGAGATCATACGGATGCTAAGCATTTGTACATTCTTGTTATGTCCCTAGTCGAATGTCATTGTGGAAGGTAGATAGACAACAATGACACACAAGACTAGATTGTGGTGTTGGTTGATGACAGAATCTCATTAGTCATGACATAGAGATAGCAAACCAAACACATAGGTACTTGTTAGAGAACAAGTGTACCGGACAGACCCACCGTGAGTTTGACACATGGAACCATGACATGGTAGTCACAGTCAGTACGCACAGTGATGGTGGTGAGTGTGATTCTTTGACTTGAAATCACTACACTCAACACATGTTGTTGGGCACACTTTGACATCATCAAACGCAGTCCTGAAACATGGGTTGTTATAAAGGTGATGATTGGATGGCTTTGACACATGGGGCTTTTGAGGGGTGAGTGATAGATATGGGATATGTCCCTCCTGAGGGAGTTTGATATCCAAGGCCACTTGATGAGTAGGATTGAGATAGGTGTGCACACGCATGTGTGAATCAGTATGTGATATTGATGTCATACATATCTCGTTCAATCTACTCTGAGATCAAGAAAGTGAATGAATGTTGACAAGATGACTGTTCCATGCCTCGAGTTCATTCGGGATATCAGTGACAAAGGAATTATACATTCGTTGTAACACCATTCACAGATTGTAGGATTGAAAGTTGTTCTCCAACTTTCTACTTTCACTTGGGTAGCACTGATGTGTGACTAGGCACCACTCTTTGCTTGTGAAGTCATAAGTGTTATGGACTTTCACTACCAACGTGAAATGGACCTACAAGGTCACACACATAGGATTTAACCTGGTAGAGGAGTTTTATCCACAAGCAATGTTTAGATTGATTACTAAAGGAGTTCAGTAGTTCAATTAAACACTCAATTGATTGATAGCTCAAAATCATAATGTTCAAAGTGTTGGATGCGTTGATTGGAGTATTGGATTGATTGAAATCGCAATTGACTGATTCTGTACAACATGCACTACCAACTGATCAGCTCATGTGATGAACCGGTCGGCTGAAGTTGTTGAACCGGTCGGCTCAAGTGTTGAGCCGATCGGCTCAAGTCTAGGGTGAACTGATTACTTCAAGTGTTGAAACGATCGATTCAACTGGTGCAACTGAGCAACTTGGGAAAGTAGGATTGGTGAGAATTTTCCTTTTGTTTCAATTGCCCAATTTGATTAGGAAATAGGATTGGTATTCGATACCAATTAGAAACAAAAGAAGGAAAGTCAATTGGGAACTGACCAGGACCACCAACCGACAGGTTCACCTGTGAACTGACCGGTTGAGGTGTCCCAACCGATCGGTTCACTGGTGAAACGATCGGTTCAGGTCCCCAACCGACTGGTTCACTTATGAACCGATCGGTTCAGGTTGCGAGTTGGTTGCTTTTGTGGAAAATCTCGAACCCTTCTACTCCTACTTTTAGTCTCGCATCGCCCACGATGGAGAACCCTATCCCATGACCCTCCTATATATAGGGGTATTGGGGGCTTCTCCAAGTACAACTCAGTGCAACCAGTTGCTCTGCAAAGTTGTCGTTCTCTCTAGTTTTGGTAACCGAGAGAGAGCCCGAGCAAGTGCTTCCCGCAAAGGGAGGTGCAGCAAGGGAAAGACAACTGTAGATGCAACTGGAGGCAGGAGAGTGTGTTGGTGACTAGTACATCAACAGGAGGGTGTGACTCCTTCCACTTCCTTGTGGGATGAGGAGTGTGGAGTTCCAGGTGGTCCGTGTGAACTACTTCAGAGGCGGGAGGTTTCTGCCGCTCAGGAGGACAACTGTCAACCCCGACAGTCCCGATGAGAGGAGGAGGAGTCAGTCCCGGTGTGACCAGGAGCTGTACAGACACCATCCATGACCGGAGGTGAAGACCACACAAGGCGTGAGGTATTGTCGTCGAGCAAGCCTCGGGACAAGGTATGATTCCACAAACCATCCTTTCCTATTATATAGATGTTGACGGGTTTCCTTGTTCCGGTTTTGGGGGAGAAAATTTTTTGTTTCCGCTACCTTCTCTGTCTCCCCTAAAACCCAACAGAACCTACATATGAGGCCATGGAAAAGTGTTGGGAGCACACTGCGATCCTATATGTTATGGGCAAGCACCCTTATTACCATCATCTGCTGGCCTGGATATGACGTATATGGAAACCCAAGGGTGGGTTCGACCTCTTCTCGAAGCCAAACAAGTTCTTGCTCCTTAGATTCAACTCTGCCAAAGATAAGAAGAGCATCATAGACAGCGGACCACGATGGTTCGACAACAGACTCGTGGTTGTCAAGGACTACAAGACCGGTGATGATCTTCAAAAATATTTCTTTAGTTCTATTCCCGTATGGATCAGTATTCCCAGTATGCGAAGAAATGGGTCACCAAGGGTCGTTGGGATTGTGGCCAGCGGCATGGGCAAGCTACTAATAATTGACTATAAATCTATTGGCCTTGAGTCCCTTGGTGAGGCGAGGGCGTTGGTGGAGGTGGACGCCGAGGAAGAGCCCCTGGAGGAGATCTGCGTTAATATGCCTCGTAGAGAACCTGCCCCAGTCCAGATTCACTATGAATATATACCTAAACGGTGCTCGGAGTGCAAGGTGTTCGGGCATGATGACAATGAATGCCCGCTCAAGACCGAGACTATAGTGGATTCAGTTCCGAAACCAAAACCCTCACAGGTTTGGCAGGTTGTTGGGCGCAATGGCAAGGCAACTGATGTTGAGGAGGAGGTTGATCCTCTCGATGGCGTTGCAGACCCGACAGGCGATGGTGTTGCAGACCGGGTTGGTGATGGCATTCTGTCAGGTGAAGGAGTCTCTGGTGGGGAGGTCTCCGATGGTAAGAGTTATGTTGAAGGCGATGGGGTGACAAAAGGCAGCGCAGAGGCAGGTGAGGCTTTTTTTGGGGGAGATGCTACTGCAGATGTTGGGATTGATGTTCTTGCTGTCGTTGGTGCAGCTGTTAATGGTGTTTTTAGTGGTACGTCCGATGTCGTTGTGGGTTGTGAGGCTGAATGCAACTAGAAGGGTGGTGATCCCTCCGATGCTGCTACTCCAATCAAACCAAGCACCTCTGGTGCTGCATCTTCTTCGTCTCATATTCTGAAGTCTTCTAAAGGTGGCAGGTCTCACAAGACGCGATCCTCTTCAAAGGGTCTTTAATGACCTTCCTCATGACCAATGTTCATGGCTCAGGGAAGCCACGTCAAAATAAGGAAGTTAGAAGGACAATCATGGATAAAACAGCTACTATGATTGTTCTTGTTGAAACCAAGATTAAGTCTCATATGATTCATACTTCTGATCGCATGTTCCCTAAAGGATGGCTTTGGGTATCCAATCATCTGCATGATCCTAATGGATGTATATATATCGGTTGGAATCCCAATTGCTGGGTTACTACTATTTTTGAGATGGATGACCAGTAGGTCACCATGAAATGTACTAATAAAGGTGGTCTTAACATATATATTACTGCCATCTATGCTAGGAATTCTGTTGCTAAACGCTCGGTCTTGTGCAATTCTTTGGTTAGAATTGTTGGCACCATTAATGAAGCTTGGCTCATCACTGGTGACTTCAATAACATCAGGAAGCAAGAAGAAAAAGTGGGAGGTTGTGAGGTTCCCTCTTCCATTCTTAGCTCGTTTAACGCTGCCTTAGATAATGCAGGTCTTACGGAATTACCTATCATTGGTAAGGAGGTTTACATGTGGCATAACAAACAAGGAGTTGCTAAACGAGTTGCTTGTAAACATGATAGAGCTTTTTTCAATGATGCATGGATTTCTAAATTTCCTGGCTCCAAAACTAAGTTCATCACCTGCTCCTACTCTGATCATTGTGCCTTGAACATTAATATGAAGTCTATTTCCTTTAAGAAGAAACCTTTTTGATTTCTCAACTTCTGGATGGACTGGGAGGGCTATCGGGACATCATTAAGGATTCTTGGGCTTCTTAGGTCAATGGTAATCCTCTTTATCAATTCTGTCGTAAGCTCAGTCTTGTCAAGGATAAGTTGAAAGCTTGGTCCCAAAAATACGTTAATCTCAAAAATCTGATTTCTAGGGAAAGAATGGAGCTTGATGATATCTCTGCTGTTATAAGATGATGTCCCCTTGATTCCGATCTTATTCTCACTAAAAAACAAACTCTAGTTAGATTGGATGTTCTTCTTCAGGCTGAGGAGGTTTATTTCTAGCAACACAGCAGGATGGAGTGGCTTTCCAATGGAGATAGAAACACCAAAGTCTATCATACCATTGTCAAGAAGAGGGATGCAATTAATTCTATCACTGAGCTCTTTGATTCACAAGGTAATCTTTTGCAGGATAGTGATGCTATCGTGAATGATACCGTTAACTTCTTTGAGCATCTCTATAATCATCCCCAATTTGCTTCTAGTTCTTGTATCCCGGAATGGACTCCTCTTGTCTCTGGCAATGACAATAACATGCTTTGTACTTCTTCGAGTTTGATTAAAGTCTGAGATGTTGTTTGGAGCATAGGACCTAATAAAAGCCCGGGTCCGGGTGGCTTCAATGGATATTTCTATAGACATAACTGGGATATTATTTGTAATGATCTCCATAAGGCTGTCAAGTGGATTTTAGAAGGTGGTAACATGGTAAGGCAAGTCAACCATGTTTTCCTTGCCCTCATTCCTAAGAAGGACATGGTCTCTTCTCCTGCTGACTACAGGCCTATCTCTTGTTTCTCAATGCTTTATAAAGTCATTGGAAAAATCATATCCAAAAGGCTAGCCAATCTTTTGCCTAATATTGTTTCTCCTTTTCAAGGTGCTTTTGTTAAAGGTAGAAGTATTGAGGACTTCTCTCTTCTTGCGGCTGAGTTTACTCTTAAATTCAACCGTAAATTCATCCCTCCTGCTGCTTGCATTAAGTTGGATATTACTAAGGCTTTTGATTATGTTCGCTGGTCTTATCTATGGGACTATCTTCTTGGCCTTGGATTCAATGATAGGTATATCTCCATTCTTAAGCAATGTGTGGAAACTATGTCATTCTCTCTCTTGTTGAATGGTTCCTCGGTGGGATTTTTCAAAAGCTCTAATGGTCTTCGACAAAGTGACCCTTTTTCACCCTTACTCTTTGTTCTAGCTATGGAAGGATTCAGTAGATGCATTGACGTTGCTTATGAAATAAGCTTATTCATAGCTATCCTATCAATAGGACCAAAGCTCTCAGCCACCTTCTGTTTGCAGATGATGTTCTTATTTTTTCTGAAGGTCGTATGCGCAGCCTTGTCAATCTCAAGAAAATTCTACATGATTTTGGTTCTGCCTATGGTATGAAATGTAATCCAAATAAAACTCACATTTTTCTATTTTCTTCATGTCGCAACAAAGATGCTATGATCAATTGTTTGGGTATGCAGCAAGGTTCATGGCCAAAAAAGTACCTTGGGTTCCCTATGGCAGGTGGTAACCTTAGGAGGTGTCACTATCATGAATGTTTGGACAAATTGAGAGTCATGATACAAAGATGGCCGGGTTCTAAAATCTCCATGGTTGGACGCATAGTTCTTATCAAACATTGTGCTATGGGTTTGATTAACTATTGCCTTCGAATGGGGGATATTCCTCCTGCTGTGTTACGTAGGATGGAATTACTTCTCTCAGATTTCCTATGGGGCAGTTCCACGCATCCATCTTGTTGGGATCGCTTGGCTTACCTTTTATCTGAAGGTGGCCTTGGCTTCAAAAGACTTGATGAACTTGCTGATTTCCACACTTTGCAACGCATCAAAAGATTCACTCAGACGCAAAGCATATGGAGCACATGGATGTCTAGCAGATATGGCAATTCTCTGGTTGCACCTTCTAGTTGTGGCTCTATTTGTCATAAGCGCATGGTGGCCCTTTGGCCTTCTTTCTCTTTGTGGGCGGGCAATGATCTCTAGAACAATTGCAGACAACATCGACCTTCTGACAAAATCTTTGATAACCTTTGGTCTTCTAGGCACTATCCTAGGTGGAGCCTTACTTGCTTTAGAGCTCTTAACAACGTTCTTCCTACTTTGGAAAAAATCAGCTCTTGGTCAGGTGCTCCCGTCCCTGCATGTTTATTGTGTGGTTTACACAGTGATTCGACATCTCACATATTTGATGACTGCAAATATTGGAGATAAATGTGGGGTCGAGCACAGCTTAAACTTAACATATGATCTTCTTATTCTCTTCATGAATGTCTTACTGAACTCGGCAGGAGATCCAAGCATGCTAGTATCATTGAGCTTTGGGCTATCACCGGTGCAGCTCACCTTGTTTGGACTGAACACAACTACATACTGCATAATGGAGGCTCCTCGGACTTTGTTATCATCTTCAATCACCTTGCGTTGGAAATCAAGAGAACGTACTTTTCTTTTAAACCAAGGCTTGATGTACCTCCTGTAATTGCTAGGAATTGGGAATTGTTGTAACCATTTCATAGGAGCTTGTAGCCACATGTTTGGGTGTGGCTTGTAACTTTGTCCCCCTCTGGGGGTTTTGGAATATACATACCCAATTTTCCAAAAAAAAAAGAATTATAATGTTCCTGGGTCAGATGATATGAAGGTATGAAGTTACCTAATAAGCTATAACAAGTGTTCTATGGTGAGTCATGGGTTCAAATACCCATATTCTATAATCATGATAATGAACTTATTAAAAAGTGGAAATGTACTTGATGAGTTGAGGGACTAAGATCCCAACACTTTGTGAAAGAGTATGGCTACATGCCATGACTCCCCAATGACAATGTCAGGCATTAGATATATGATCTAAGACTGAAGAGAGTTAATTTTGTGGTAATGATTCTATAGTGAATAAATGTTATACATGTTCTTCATATTCCTTAAAGGATAAGTGACATGTTGTACTATCAAATTATAGTTGCATTGCTTTTGATAAGAATGATGTTCTAATCTGTTAGACATTGAATTAACTACTGCCAAACAAATATAATTCCTTTGTGTATATTTATCTTCTTAAGCTGCAATAATAATGTTTCTAGCAGAGAGTTATATCTCTCATTGGGGCAATTTAAAATTGTCTCACCCCCATGGGAATTACATTTTTAGGTGGACACGGACGGGGAGGCAGGAATCCTTCAGTGGGTGAAGGGCAACAGCAGCAGCAGGGACAGTAGTGAAGTCTCAGGTGGAGACACTAGATGTTATGCCTTGTATATATGTAAATAGAGTCCTATGTGTCATCTTTGTACTCTCAGGTCCTCAGAGTAGTAGTCAGTGCTTTCGAGATTTTTGCTCAGTGCCTCAAGATTTTATATTGCCTGTGCTTAGCTTAGAAGGACAGTTAATGCTTGTAATTCTCTAAAGGAGATGATACAAAATATGTACCTTTGAACAAGAATGTAAATATGTTACTTTGGTTCTATGTGAGAAAGTTTTCCTTTGATGGATCTCTTGATAAAAAGGTTTTAAATTTTTAGTGATTTTTGGTAATCCGCTTCTTAGTGAATGCTTTCGCATTAGTTAATTATGTTTTTAAGAGTTGTATGCCATAGTTACCAAGTGAAATTGATATCACAAAATGAGAATGAAATCACCAAGAGAAGATATTGTGTAAATACTAAGGATGTGAGTATATTATGAATCAAATTCAAGTACCAACCTTAATAGTAATGTGAGGAATTTTTTATATCAATAAAAGATATTGAGGGTATCTAAGTAGGGTTGATAACCCTAATGTTTGAAACTAAGTTGGGTAATCATTCACCTTAAGATTACTAGGCTTGAATTTTGGGGACAAAATTCCTTTTAAGGAGGGGCGAATGCTATTTCCTCAATTTTGGTAAAATTGAATTACATAAATATGAAGCCAAGGTGTTATAAATAATTTTCCCAATGTTAATTATTGGTTGAAGAATAATGTTGATCACCTTATGGCATGGTTTCTTGTGGACAAATTAAATAAATAAAATAGATTTCAAATGTTTGTGGTTTGCATTAATCCAGTAATGTTTTTAGCAAACGAAAGAGAGCAATTGGTATTTTAAATATGGAATTCTGAGGAATACTCTCAAAAAGAGATTTTTCATGCATAAATAAATAGTAATGGCCTTGTGAGTTATTGGACAATTGAAATATAAGATGATATGCAAGTTGTCAAAAGAAAATAAGATACATGGTGTTTTACATAATTGAAAGGATAATTATCTATGTAGTTTGGAGCCCCGTTTTTTGAGATGTCAACTAGTATTGTTTTGATCTAACTTTTGAATGCTTGAAAATTGTAGAGAAAAGAAGAAAATTCTAGAAATTGGGAATCTATCATATATTTTCCTTTGACAATTGAAAATGCCTTTTTGCATAAGTATTTTGTCATAATTGTTAAGGAGAAAGAGAATAATAGAGGGAAAGTACTCTTTCATTGTTAATGTAAAATTGATTTATAAAAAAGGAATATAGAAAGGAAATAATAATGTGGGTTTCCCTCTCTCATAATAACCAACAAGTTAGCTTTATTAATAAAAAAAGAAAGAAGAATCAGCAAGTCTCGATGGGAATCATCCCTGAAGAGGCATGTAACAAAGGGAGGATTCGTGAAGTTAGTATATATGTGGGTGTGGATCTCAACCCATCCTTTTTGGTATTTCCCTCTCCTAATTTCTCCATATTTACCCTCCTTGGAGACACTAGGGTTTTGTTTAGAACATGTATAAGGGATTGTAGAATCCCTCTACGGATGGGGTAGTTCTTGGCCTCCATAAACATCAGAAAGCTTGGTTGTGGTACATTCCCCCACCTTGCCTCACTCCTTCTCTTCTACCCTTGACGTCTCCAACATTAGTCAACTAGGATGTAGAGGATCTATCCCTGGTAGGGCTTGGACTCCTATGATTCTGGATGGATGACATTCCTCAGAGTTTGACTTCTCATGTTGGGGCACATTAGTCAGTGATCCCTTGTCAAGATCCCTGTCACTGGTTGTTCAAGGAAGGAGCGGAACACAAAACACACTTAGGGGCATTTGACACTTGGGATTGGTGCACCCACTCCATGAGAACTTTGTGAAACATCCTTGACCTTCCCCATAAGTGAGGGAATGTATTCACGCAGTGGTTGCAGATCTAGTCATGTTCATCATTGACTCGAAGTAGGGCATCTTACACCCACTGATGGTGGTGCTCAACTAAATAGATGCATGTGTTGGGCCCATGAGTATCTGAAAAAGGCACACAGATCTCATTGTGGCCATCCAGCACCCAGGGAAGTGGAGTGGATCACTGACAAGTTGATCCTCTGTAGCGTCGGAGCGTCAAGCGCACCCAAGCGCGAGGTTGGAGAAGGGAAAGAGTCGAAAGACTCTATTACCCCTCCATTGTTGTTCAAAACATGAGGGTACATGGGTCTTTCTACACTAAAACCCAGCCGACCCCCAGCTTGGTTAATAGAAAATAAGTTGCTAACGTGTCAACGTATGATTGACCGAATTATCTTTACTTTACAAAAATCATAGAAAATAATTGGTAACTTAGAATGTAACATATAATATATGAAAATTGATTAGAAAAATAAAAGAAACACAAAAAATATAATTGAGATCTAATTAGACTACCTGTTCCAAAAGTAGTGATGTATATGATAAAGTGGAGATTATCACATGGAAATCCTAGTTTTATATACTAAATGTCGAGAATGTAAAAAAGATTTTCTTTTTTGTTGTCATCTAACATTATTGAACATGATGGAAATCTAATATGATTGTGATAATAATAATGGATTCTTATGGTTTCTGATGTGGATAACCATACATATGGACAATTAAGGTTAAAGATCATATCTTGTAATATTGTTAATGAACTTGATTGAATCTTAGTAAAGACATGTGGTAGATTTGATGATCATGGTTACACTTGATGTGAATTAGGGTTCTTGTGTTATTAAATTAATAACCATGGGAATTAAGGGTTGTGGGGCATAACCCTAGTGACAACTTGACATCAAGAGAATCCTAAACCCTAGATTACGATCGAGTAGGGTTTTAATGTGAATATTATTATTGGTGATACTTTAGGAGTTATAAGCATGCAAATTAAAGTTAAATGCTTGGATTGCTTATTGATTGGATAATATTGTTGAAGTATATATATAGCAGTTCTGCATGGATAACCATCAAGGTATGTGGTTACCATTATGACAACCAAGAATATAGTTTGTCGATGTTTTCCGAATGATTTTTGAGGACTGATTCAATGAATAAATTTTTGGTCATTTATTTAATTCATGTTCAACTATAATTCTAGTATGAGTATCACAAAAGTAAATAATAATATTCTAAATGCTAGGCTGACGTATATCAAGGGTTGATGCACACGAGCCCTGGAGGGGACAATGATCATGCCCAAGATAGTATATTCAGTAAGGGTTAGTATATGTAAAGAATATGCCAATTCTTATGTGCAATACTTGATGCTTGTATGTGATTATCTTTGTTGCACACATTGTGGTTTCACTCGACATACACAGTATAACTTGTTATAGTGATTCATGTTTTGTTTGTCAGTGTTTTAGGTACCTACTAATTATGAAGATGTCATCAAACCAGATGAAAATATCCTGAAAGCATTAAAGATAAGTTAAACGAGGATTAGATAGCTAGTTACTTCTTATCAATAAGTATTAATTTTATGAGGAATATCATTGTACAATTTGTAAACAATATTTGGAATAAATGAAATTGTTTTCTATTATTTATTATATGTTAAATTTGGATCCTTAGGAATATAGGTAATGACTCTCACCTTCAAGGTCTTTCCTTTATTGGGGGACACTGAAAGTGAGGTCGTTGCATGTAATGTCTACTCCTAAAGAAAATTTTAAGAGAGTTCCACAGTAAGCTAATGTCAAGCTTTTAAAAATCATGATACATGTACGATAGAACAGAGACCCCAAAAGCATCATTCATATTAATAAAGTGATGAGTATGGGTCAAACCATAGAGAGAGGGTTAACTATAAGTAAATTTTCATATAATAAATGTTTTTAAGTACTTCAGCATAGTGGTAATTTTATCCTATAGTATATCCATTATTTAGGGATGTCCAATATGTACCATTTTATAAACAACTAAAACAATAAACATAACAAATATAATTGACTAGTGATTAGAGTTTTTCAAGCATAAAGGGCTACACAAACTCAAGTTTCTATACATTGTGTAATATCCTAAGCTTTTCAACCTGAAATCTTAGTTTTTCATATCGAAGTGTATCGCACATAGTAGAAGAATATGCATACATGAACATAGAGAATCACAAAACACCAAGCAATATATGAGGTATATAGAAAAGATTGACATGGCTTTTGAATGTATATTCATCCTAGTTTTAGTGGAATTTTTAATCTAGTTTAGCATACAAAATTCTTAGTCTTAACTAGAAATATCTTTGTTTTGATCTACTGAAGTTTTTATGCTAAGTTGTAGGAATTTGATACTTTTCTTGACTGTCGTTGCATGTTTTAAGTCTTATCACTCTACAGCAAGAATCCCCAAAGGGTCCTTCAACCCTTCAGTATGTGGGAGTCAAGGTGAGGAAGCCTCTCGCAAGGTGCAGGGCAGCGACCCGAACTGAAATGAATTTTGAGAACTTTCAGAACAAAGATCGATCAATAAATTTTGTTCAAGAAAATGATTTTTAAGGCAACCGAACTTCCCAGTTGACCTACTAATTGACCTCCATAATTTTCCGTTGAGCTTCTGCCCATCAACTCCAATGATCTATCATCTCGTCAACCTTGAAGATTGATGACACAATAGATCGATGACCAAGGTTGACACTTACAAGGTCGACACTCACTACATTGTAGTTACCAGCTCGACAACCACCACTGACCAACATCATGCATCAACCATTAATCAACAAGGATGAATTCAAGGTCGATGACCGATCTATGTCTCATTTCAATGAGAAGAAGCCCAAGGGTCAGTACCAAAGCTCGACATCCATTAATCAACCATTAATCCTTCAACCTCTATTGGTTTCTTAGCTATGAAGATATTGATCTTAACCTTCCACATGGTGCAAATACGGTAACTAACAGTTGGGTACAAAGGCCTATAAATACTCATCATGCAACCAAACAAGGGCTCTCTCATACTTCAATTTTCTCATGGGGAAAAAGTCATGCCAATATAAGTCATTTCCAAATTGATCGACCTCTCTAGAGAGAGCCATCAAACTCCTAAGTCTAGAGTTGTCGATCAACCTTCTACTACCTGGATCCATATACCTCTTCACCTAAAGAGCCATCGGCCTCCAAGTCGACAACATTAATTGACTCACCCTTTAATTTATCAACTCAAGGCCACAGACCTCCATGAGTGTCAACCTCCATATCAACATCTACAAGTTCAAGGCCATCAACCTCCATCTCCAGGGTGATCGACCTCTTCATTGAGTTGTTCCATTAATCCACCTACTCCAACCATATGTCATGGTTAATACTGGGAAGAGAGAGGAGAAAGGAAGTGTGTTTTCACACACCATACCAAGCTACTTCTTCGACAGTCATGACCATGATTGTGTCCCTTTCCTCTACCAGTGATATTAATCTCACCATGTCGAGGTAGTATTCTGTTTACTATTGTGTTATGAATAGCCCCACTACCCATTGCTTGCAACTTCATTCATGTTACAATTCTTTAATGAACTCATTTAGTTCATTGTTTATTATTTATCACATGTCTTGTGGAATGATCACCCACTCTATGTCATTTATTATAAAATTATGCGGAAAAAACTTCAACATTTATGATTTAAATATCGATTAGCTTTGGTTGATGCCTTGATGAGAACTTTTGATGGGAAGTATCTAGAGTAGTGGATATATGATATATAAGTAATGAGACATAAAGCTTACAGGTATGTCCTCTCATTCTAGTTTCTAATGCCAGAAGGGAAAACTTGCATAACTCCAATTATCTCATCACACATGTTTGGATTAGGATGAATGCACATATTTTGGTAGTGGCGGGGAAACCCAGTTCCACCGTAGGGTTTCCATTAGTTGATAACTAAAACTTTAACTTAGACTTTCCATTCTTGCAACTTTAGCTAAGGAAACCAACTCAATCTTGTGATAAATTCTATTTCTTGCTCGATTATTTTGATCAGTTAATTCTTAAATACATTATCTGTTGGCTTCGATCCTAAATTGTATTACAATAAGATCCATTCACTTGCGGGTGGTGATTGTTGTATGTAGTCTAGGTAAACTCTAGGGATTTCACCCCTAGTGAATTTGACTATGCAATATCATGCACGTCAACTTTGCTTCAAAATTTTACAATATATTAGTTATAAACTTATAATTAAACATGCAAGACAGTATACATGATATACAATAGTTTCCCTCTAACACTTGCTCACTTCAAATGTATCTCTAAACATGCCTCATCACTATGTTTGAACCTAAAAAACCTTAAAATAGAGGGATAAGTCAGCACAAATACGTTGAACACACGATGCCATAAAGCACATAACTAGTAAAAAGGAAGCATAATATTATCATCTGACTAATAGAACTTGGAAGGAATAATAATATGAAGGAAAAAAACAAATTTTAATCAATAAAAGAGCATTTCCCTTTTTTTAGATATCAACTCAAATGTTCTTTGAAAGATTGAATGGAGTTAGTTTTGCATGCACTCTAGTATTCCTCTCTTTCAAGATGTCATAATGGATGCACATGATAATGAACTTCTGTCTTCTATATCTAGAGGAAAGGAGGATATTCCAGGAACTATATGAACTATGACACATGGTAACATTACATGCATGATTCCATATCTTAGTAGTGAAGGCAGATTTGAATAAAATGTGATCGGTATCATCATAATCATTTTTTAGAGAAATCAAATAGATGCAACAAATGTTCCTTTTCTTATGATATAATTGGAAGTGAGAAGTTTGTTGTGAGCAACCTTCAATATGTGCATTTGATATCTCCTGGGAACTTTACTATTCCACATCACTAATGGTATTGGATTCATATTGTGAGTTTCAAATGACATTTCATATGTCTTTCAATCTCAAACTTCTTTAATTATAGTAGGTGATATTTAATCAAAATTAGATGGATGGTTTTTTTTTTGAATAACTCAATAATCTTCATGTTGTCATGTTATCCAGGATACTAAAAAATATTCTAAGATAATAGCATTGAGAAACCTACCATGAATTCTAATTTTTAAAATACAACCTAGTACAATAATTTTATGCAAACTTGGAATTGGGAGACCATGGATCCCGCAACATCTTGGTTCTATTTCCCTTGCTAATATAGAAATTTGTGACCTTTAGATTATCATCCTTGTTCCTAAGAATATTATAGAAAAGACATATCATGGAAGATGATATTGAAATAGACCAAAAGGGGACCTTGGATAAGTATCTTCAATTGAACCATTTGACCCAAAGAGATTATTTTTTACTAGCTATGTTCCACCCATTAATAATTAGGTAGGCTTGGAAATATCTCCCATCTTATGTATTCCTAGGCCTCCTTCATTTTTAGGCCTAGTGATTGTGTCTCATTTAACTAGATGAAGCATGTGTTTACCTAAGTTTTTCCCTACAACAAAACTCAATAGAGATTTTCCAACTCATCCATGATAGAGTAGGAATGGGAAAGGAAAATCTTTGATATAAGTGTATAGTGCTTAACATTGACTGAATCAATTCTTATATTTCTTCCATAGATAGTTTCTTTGTCTTCCACCCCTCCAGTTTTGACTTAACCTTACCTACCAGGAGGATAAATGTAAACTTGGTAATCTTCCTAATGAACAAAGGAAATTTGGATAATCTCACTATTTGAGACATTAACTTTCATATCTAACTGCCTACCAAAAGAATCAAGGATAGAGAGGATACTATTTGCATTCTTCTCATTAGCATCAAGAAAAATCATCAAGTCACCTACAAATATAAGGTGGGAAACAAAGAAGTTTCTTGAACCTCTTACAAGAGAGATTTTAGCATTGCTTACAACTTCTTTCACGGCTCGTTAAAGGTTTACATAACTAAACCCATTAGTTGGTTTGAAAGTTTCAGTAGGTTCACCATTCAGAATAACTTGATAAGACGTGGAGTAGAATATACATGAGAACCAAATAATCCAAATGGAAGGGAAACCCATCCTGAAAAAGATTGTGAATAGAAAATCCCAGTTAATAGAATTATATGCTTTTGCAATGTCAATTTTCAAACAACATTTTTCTCTCTAAATTACACCTATTAAAATGATGGATAATCTCATTAGATAAGAGCACATCATGTGGAAACCAATACACAAGTATAGCTCAATTGAACTTATGCATGGAGAACTAAACATCATACTAGATTGACTATATAACAAAATTGTACCTCCATAACTAAATGAAACTAAGTTTTAACAATCATCAGTTTGTCTCCTTAGTTCCCAACAACTTGCAAGTTGATTGTCTTAGGTAGTAGATAAACACTTGAAATGCCATATCAGGGCTCCAATTGATCATTTTAGGATTTAGATTATTGGATAACATCTCATAGTTGCATAATGAGGATCATAATGGTTTGGAAGATATGGATCTCATGATTACATAGGACATCCTATAATAAACAATACTTTTTTATTATACATCTCAAAACAAGGCAATCAAATTAAGTGATGTGTGCATAAGGTTCTAAATGTTTTACAAAATACAAAATGTGAAACTCACATTTATATAGAACCGTTGGTGTCTATGTGTATATGGTCACACATTTCTAATCTGGAAGCTCATAGATTCCAACTAAATTTGATATGCTTCCTTTGAATCATGTTCAATTATTAGGTCTTTTTTTATAATGATATGATATCCAATTAACTTCCCTCTCAAACAATATTACAATAATTTGGTATGCAAAATTCATAGAACAAGGGATATTAAGTATTGTCTTCACTTCTATTCAAGCCTTTGGATAGAGTAAAACTGAGTAACCCTATATTATATTCTTATTCTAAAAATAATCCTTTTTTTACTCTATACTAGTATTCCCTATTTCAATATGTTTCATATGAACTTGAATATATATTTATGTATACATATGTATATCTGGATTGGTTAGAACCACATGTGGAAGAGAATATAGATAACAGGGATGCAATGACATATCCGATACTTAGAACAATAAGCATCACAAAAGATACACTTATAGAAAATTTTCATGTTGAAAGTCAAACAAACTTCACAGTATCAAATTAATTACTTATGTGATTTTTTTACTATTACATGTGTCAAAAATGATTTTCATCAACATTGGATCAAATATGTGCTATGTTTAAACAAAAAGTAGACCTAAAACTGATGTGGCGTTGATTTGTAACAAAACCAACCTTATCAGCATGGCTTCAATATGGGTAGGAAAGTGCAATGCTAGATGCTAAGATATCCTACACATACGGAATGATGATAGATGAAAATGTAGAAACATTACACTATCTTTTACATGAGTAACTAAATCATTTGCTACCATTTGTTGATTATGAATTATTTGTGAATAAGAAGAATTATGAATAACCCAAACTTTGAACTTGTCTAAATTTAACAATTTGGCACTAGCTCAATTTTAGATCCTAGCCTTCAATTCCCCAAACTCAAATTTTTTTTGGTAAACTAGATCGTACTCAGTTGGTGAACCAAAAAGTCTAATCACCATATAACCTACTAAGGTGATGACAACATTCAAGAAAAATAAATGAAAGGATGATATGATATCCATACAAAAAATAATGATTTAACACCATCCCTATATTTTTATACTTTTCTCCAAATTTCCATCTAAATGTCTAATTCCATCCACATATCAATATACTCCTCTATATTCCTAAAAAGTTTTGCAAAAAATATTCTGAATTTTGATTGTTATTTTTATGTTTTTAGTGAACTTTTTCTCAAAGCACTATAGTTTTTCATAATTTCATACTAAGTATATTTTCATATTTTATGTTTTCCTTTATGTTTCTTGTCAAATTTTATTCTGAGTTACTCTATACGTTTTTAGTTCTCCATCCATGTTTCATGTATCTCAACTTTTCACTTCCAATTTGTAATTTTCATTCCATATTTCAAATTTAGTTATATTCCATCACATTTCTAAATTCCTTTGAATTTCTTACCATATTCTTGCAGGATTTTAAATTCTTCTCCATCTTGTTTCCCAATTTCATTTTGAACTTTTCTTCATGTTTTTAGTTTATCCTCTAAGATTTCATGTTTTCTCTCTAATATTCTATATTTCCCTCCAAAATTTGTGACAGCTTTTCATTTTCCATCTTGCTTCCAATCCAATACAATGGGGAGAGAAGTGATAGGAAATACATATGTATCTTTCCCTTATTGGAAGAGAAGTGATAGGAAATACATATGTATCTTTCTCTTCATTCTCCTCCATTCCTCTCCCTTTCTCTCGATTCCCTTTTACTTTGCCTAATCAGACATGTTGAAGCATTATTCTCTTCCCCTCTTTTCCTTATCATTGCCCTCTTACCAATCAGTCTATTAAAATGACAAGAAATATAGCAGTGCACTACTAAAACAGTAAGCAATGAAGCCAGAAACAATCCGGAGCACCTTGTGGTTGCATTATTTGAACACAAGATCGTCAACCAACTATTTAGGAAAATCTACCTGAGTCGGGTTCCCTTGGGGCACTGATCGACGTTTTGAAAAGTCTCTCTCTGCGTGGGTCTTATTTGGGCCCTTACCCAACAATTTGAGAACGCTTAGCCGTGAGAAGTGTTAGGCCCATAAAAGATAGGTCCAAATTGTTAAGTACAGTCCCTGCTTCTGAATTTTCGTGTAGCACGGTCAAAACAGTAGGGCCTGCCGGCCATTTCCAACTCACAGGGGAAAGCCCAATAGGTCTAACGCTGCTGCTGGGATGTATAAATTCCGGATATCCTGTCGCAAGCTGCTACATTTTCTGCTGCAAGGTAACGGGAAGAAAGAAAGAATATGGTAAAAGATGGAGATTTGGATATCTTTTTCCATGCTGTTTACTATTGCTGACCATTGAAGTAGATGGTATCTTTTGAAGAAATGCTATTATAGTGGTGCAGGAGGGAGCTCTCCCTGTCTCAACATGCTCTAAATCTCTATAAGTTCGTTTATTTTCCAGTGGTTTAAGTTGAAAACTCCATTGGAACATATGAATTATTCTTCCAATATAGTAGATTTTCGGCGGGATTTTTCCACATAAATTGTGAGGATTTTCATATAAATTGTGTCATCTTTACCTTTGTTTCTTTTTTCAGAATTTGTTTGCTCTTTGGTCGGCTTTCAGATTTATCTGTTGCAACGCTGTTGATCGTAACTCATGCAGACACAGCATACAATGGATTATCTTGAAATACTATCGAGGTACAACACAGATATATAACGTTAACGCAAATAAAATACAGCACCACCAAATGTTAAATAAGAAGATTGTAGAAAACATGGGATTAGAAATCAATTAATTAAAATAATCAAATTATTGCTACCTGATGTTGAGAAACACATATGAAATCAACAATTGATTGGTACAGATAAAACTTTGCGTACTGCATAGAAGTATGTAACTTGTAGTAGCAATCTTCGCTGAACATCATTGATTCACACAGAAGGATTTAGAAAATTTCTCAATTGTGCTCCTAAATCTTGAATAAAAGGATAACAAAAGCATAACATAATCCAAGTAGATACAATATAATGAAAGATTTTCTATCCTCAAGTCAAGATCTTGTTATCTGGTCTTCTGTTACCTTGTGCTATCTATTGTCTATAGCAATTCCAAAAAGTGAAAATTGATAATTTGCTATTTAGTATGATATGCGAGGCACTATGATTATTGCTTTCACAACCGTCATTGTTTTGCATATACAATTGTGTGCTTTTAAGTGTGCAACGTAATTTACTTATGGTTTTTGTACCTGCGCTTGGTGGGGTCCACTCCAGTTTTTTGTTTATCCTAGATCGGACTGCATCAGAGTCAACAAGAAACTATCAATTTATGGTTTCACTTGGGCCCGAATTATATACAAGGTGATAAAGTCAGAAGTAGCCTAATTTAATAATGTCTAATCTGAAATCTAACATAAATTTAATGTTTTTCAACGCTGATTCCAATCACAATAAGATCTAAAATAAAAAAAATTAGTTGTATTTTTTATTTATCATAAAATCTCAAAAATATAATATGCTAAGTCATTTTAAATTTTTGTCAAAATATTAAAATTAGTTGTATTTTTATTTTATCAGAAAATATCTAAAATTTAATACGCTAAGTCATTTTAATTTTTTGTCAAAGTATAGTAGTCCATTCTATTTTTTTTTTGGTGACCGAGAAAATCCACACTAGGAAATTTGGCATGGTAAACTCTCGAAGTTTTTGAATTTATAAACTAAGAACAAACTTAAGTGTTTTTATCATTAACTTCCAACTACATTAGGCTGCAGTTGTCCGATCTCTGTTAACTTGAGAGTTATACATTGCCCATATTTTGATAATGACTTCATCATTCCATTCTTATATATCCAATATCGTTGTTCAAGATTGATTTCAGGCTTTAGATACATGAAAATGATCAAATTATATAAGTCGTAGTTTGTTCAAGTTCAAGTCAAAAGCAATGCAGTGTTCGTTTTGAGAAATCACTCCAAATGACCTTAGATAATTTTTGTAATCACTTGTATTGATGATATGACTTGTAACTAAGATGAGAAAAAACCAGGGACACTTAATTCCAAGGTTTAATCACTCAAATGTCAATTTAGAAAATTTATCACATGATGTTTATTCAAACTCGACCGGTCCAGTGATGGATTTTCTGAATATGTCCCATCGGTCGAGTAGCACACTCACATAACTTGACCGACCAACTCACTGAGCAGAACATATTTTAGCTCATCGATTGAGTTTCCCAGAACAAACTCGACCGATAGTTTGAAAAATGGCTTTGTCATTTAGTGGATTAGTCGAGTTATCTTTATTGAAACTCGACCGAATGTATTGTACATAAAACACAGAAAAAGTGATTATAACTGTTGGTGAGTTGTTTTGAGCGATAATAGATCCGTTGTAACTTGGAAAATGACTATATTTCATCCTTAAGTGATCCCACACTTAAGGGAATACCCCCAACTATAAATAGGACCTCCTGGAGTTCATTCCAAGTTTTCTCATTCATGCTTTCTAAGTCATTACTATAGTTGAGTGTGTTGCAACTCCTTGTGCCCCATTCTCTCTCTAGTTTACACTTCATTTCATGATTATGAGTGAGATAGGCTAGTTTTAAGAGAGATACTTCCTTGTTCTTGTAAAGCTCTCATTCCATTCCATCTTCCCTACCCCTTTCCTCCATGAAGTAAAGGTGAAGCAAGCTACTCTAAGTGAAGGTGTAGTTGTTGCTGTTCTATTTCAAGGTTGAATAAGAAGTGAAGATCTTCTCGAGTTGAAGGAGAAGGCAAAGGCTAAAGATCCAAGAAGATTGGGTAAACCCTTGAAGGCTGAAGACTTGTGCAAGAGTAGGTAAGATCTTGGAAGAAGGAGGAAGACTCTTACAAAGTGGGTAAGTCCTTGGTAAGGTGGAAGACTCTTTATATTAGATAGGTAAGTCCTTTGGTGGTCTTGTATTGTAACTCTTATTGGTGAATATATAGAGGAAAGCACTTGCAAAGTCCTAGAGGTTGACCTCTCTAGGTAGTGGATTGACTCTCTCCTAGTTTGGAGAGTGGAACCACTCTAAATGACCTTGTCATGTGTTAGCTTTCTTTTTCTGTCATCCTTGCTATGTTTGGTAGTTAGGATTTCAAATTGCACTTAAGATATTGGTTTTGATTGACATAATTTGAAGGTCTAATCTATCTTGTGAGAATTTTCGAAGCTCTATTCACCCCCCTCTAGAGCCTTAGATCCAACAATCTCTTACATCAAGATTGTGGACATATGATCAGGACAGTGACTCCAACCTACAACACTGAGCTCCTGGTTGGACATCCATCTTGATAGAGTGTCGGCACATCTATTGGCTTCTCTTCATCTGAACTCAACTATTATGTTAGGCTTGAGTTCTATGGATTGCTTAATCTTCTGGCAAACTAGTCGGTATCTGGCTGGGATATCCATTTCCGTCTCGATTAATAACTAGGCACTTCTACTGTCTGACTCGTTGATGACTTTGCCCTCCCACTTAAAGGATGCCTAGATCCCTCTCAGGATAGCCCATAATTCAATCTCTACAACCTCATCTAGGTCACATTTTTGGGCTCCTACTTCTAACCATTTCCCAGCGTGGTTCCTCATGATGAAGCTTGTGTCGACCCTCCTTTTCATCTTGATGTAGGATCCATATATGGTTATCTTCACTATTTCCTCCTAAGGTAGAGACCATCTTTTCTTAGGCCTATTGACCGTAGAGGTTGGTACACTCACAAGCACCTGGGTATTAATAAGTACATTGCTCATAATCAGTCGGATGATGATAATATCATTTGGCTTTTTGTTCTCAAACACATACTCGTTCCTACAATGATAGAAAACCACACTTGGTGATTTTGGATACCTTTCTTCCACTTTAGGTTCCTTGTGAACCATTCATCCTGTGTTCCACCATCCATGCTATCTACCTGATATTGCTCTTTGAGGGTACACCAGACCTTCCGGCTAACTGATAACACTCATTTTATGGCTATTTATAGCATTCATTTCCTTGTCAAAACTGCCCTCTAAACTGTTTTTCCTCTCAATTTTGTAATGTTCTGCACAAAAGTAAACTGCGCTACGCCCTTAACTCTTTTTCCATCTTTTGTATAGACTTTTCCCTATTTTATATCTAAAATACCGCTAAAGGCCCGTCCTGGCACATGAACGACGCGTACCTGCATCGGCCCTTCTACCAGCCACCCGACACGCCCACCTACCCACCGTGGCTCCAACTCGATATAGCAACAACACGACACGAGTGTGTCGCGCAAGGAGGCCCTGATGGGCAGTACACCACTAACCCGACAGATAGCTCTACCCGCCATGACTAATCAGACCGTAATGGCATGTCGCACGATACGAGCCACTCGTCGAAAGTGTCTGCCTGCCGTTGTCACCTGATACGCTTGCAGCCCGACACGTCGCGACGACCTACTGAGTCGGGCAACACGCACGTGTCGATCCTCCCTAAAGCCACATGTGCAGAGCTGATCAAGGATACATGGTGCTCGGAGAACCACAACCTCCTCCAACCTCTACCTATAAATAGCAACTACATGACTCCAATGGGACGGGTCGGAAGCTCACAAAAGCTAACTTTGGAAAGCTTCAGGAGCTAGTGTGTCGACAACCAAGGCGTGCCAAGCGACACTAGGAGAGTACACCCCCAACCCGAGAGGGGAGGGAGTGGTTCACTTAGAATCTGTCCCAGTAGCCACAGTAGACCGATATGACCAAGAAGGCCACCCAGCGTGTTGGGTCCCTAGATGGGCTTCAACCCAATACGACTCGCCCTTTACACCTGATACAAGGAACTTGAGAACCTAAGTCCCTTCTAACCCGATAGAGCACCGAACCCGATATGGATCATTGTCATGGTGTGTCTCCCAATAGGGTGGCTTCTCGACATGACCGTACTGGGTAGGAAGCCCTGATCGATACGCCTACCCATCATAGTTTTCCACCCAACAGGGTGGCTTCCTGACGTGGGCATATCGGGCAGAGCTTCCGCCCAATACTGGGTTAGTTGTGCCTTAGGGGTCGTTGTTGTCTATCGCCCTCCTACATCAAGGAGGCGATACATATCTTCCCTTTTTAGCATTTACTTTCATTTAATACGCATTGTAACTGAACCCCTTTTACACAATATATATGCTTATAGAATTTGTGGAGTTTAATACATGTTGTTATGTGGTTGGTCCCCTTTTGTTGGATGATTTGTTATATAGCATCTGAGTTCTAGCTTGTATGTTTGGATCATGTTTTGACTAGCTATCAAAATGTGTTTCCCATTTCAACTCCTCCGAGAGAAGGACGGTGTAAGTCTAGAGCTTGGTCTGACTCAGGAGTATGAGATACCCAAGGTTGGAGCTGCTTCAGGTTGTTTTCCCACTCCAACCAATGTCCCCTACCCTTGAGAGAGGGTGTTGGCATTTGGTTGGAGGTACCCTCTTTGAGAGAAGGGGTGCAGGGTGTTTTCCACTGTCGCTTGTTAGTATTAAGTTTTCTTCCTTCGTGCCTACCCTTGACAAAAGTTTTATCTCCTCAGAAGCTGTTGTGAAAAACCCCTAAAAACTGTTGAAACCCTAAAACCATCATCTTTCTTGTAACTCTGGTTGGAGATAGATTTTCTTTACAATGTTCCCTTGTTGCGACATATCTATCCTTTCTTGTCTGTATATCCTTGCCCATATGAAAGTTACCTCTATGCGCTTGCATTAAATGCTTCTCTTGTATGATTAGCTATCATCTTGCGATGTTTGATCATCGGTATCTCGAGAGAGTAATATCACTTCTATCTGTGACGTAGAGCAGCATGAATGCACGAGAGTGTTAGATTGCTGGTGATTTAAACCGTATGTTTTTCCGTAAGGCTCTTGAGTTGTCTTCTCGAGAGAGAGACTTATTTTAAGTCTAATTCTTTCCTCATATCGAGAGAGAGTGGAATGAGGCTTTTCATGGTTGCTCGTAGTTTTGATATGTGCATGCAGGGAAGAGGGATAATATGTTGGTTAAGGGAATGGTTTAGTTTATTCTCGTTGCAGTTTGTTTTCTTTTCGTTTCTTTTCTTTGACCCTTTTTGACTTAAGTTTTTCGTTCCTTGGGGAACACATTTTAATCCTCTCCTTTTTCTACCAGAGTATAGAAGTGTTGATTCCGCGTTCTTGGCACTACCAACCTCTTCCATGTGTTCGACCCCAATCACTACATCGGACCCCGTTATCGTTGCGGGGGCCTGAGAGTCGGGTTATCTCTTTAAAAGTCTGACTACTTTAAATCCGCTCTTTTGGACGTGTGATTTAGTCCGGTCAACTTTTTGGTGCCGTTGCCAGGGACGAGGTAAAACGATACTGTTAAAGAACCTGAGTCCACTTACTATATTCATGTGCCTCAAGCTTAGTAATAAACTTGACAACACAACTACTTTAAGTCTTTTAATCTAAATCTGTGCAGAATAGTTCGCTTTATCAAGCCTAGTTTTCTAACTTGATCTTACGATTCTATTAAGGTACCTAGGGGAAGCATTTTGTTCAAATTTAACTTCATTCATCATGTCGCCTCGCATGGAGCCACCCCTTTCTGTAGACGAGTGGAATGTGAGAGTTGGACCACACCCACCTCTTCCAAGAAGCGATGAAGATAGACATGACCATTACAATGACGATCATCATTATGAAGAACAAGAACAACCTGAGGATGACCACCACCATGAAGGACATCGTCATCGCCGCAGGAATAGAAGGAATCATCACAATCAAGAGAGACACCACAGAGACAGTGGCAATGAAGATTCTGAACAAGAAGAAAAGACTCTTCGAGAGTTGGCAGCCACGAAAGCCAACAACTCTAGATGCCCCGTGGTAATTCCGAGGTTCGATGATGAAAACTTCGAGCTAGAACCAACTGTGATTGCTATGATCCAGAATATGAGTTTTCGAGGGAGTTCCAAGAATGACAACCCTTATCATCATCTTGATGCTTTTAAAAATATATGTGACACCATAAAAATGAGGGGGGTACCGCAAGAAGTGATCTACTACAAGGGTTTCATTTTCTCTTTGGAGGACAAGACACTATCATGGTACCTTGGACTATCGCATCAATCCCTAAACGGATGGAATGCCTTAGCAGAGGCTTTCGTAAACAAGTTCTACCCTACTGAAGAGACTATCACGAGTAGGCAAAAGATCACATCTTTTACACAAAAACCAGGAGAGAATCTGCATGAGGCCTAGGAGAGATACTAGGAGTATCAGAGGGATTTCTCTCACCACAATTACAAGAAAGGTTTTTTGATAACAACATTCTATAATGGCCTAACTCCTGAAGAGAGAGTATCACTAAACGCATCTATGGGAAGTGACTTTCTTGGGAAGAAGCCTAGTAGATCTAAAAAGATCATTGAGAACATGGCTGAGCTTCAAGCCGAGACTGAATATGATAGGACTAATAGAGGTTATGTGAAGAAAGAAGTTCAAGACGAACCATCAGTTGAGTCTAAGGCTCTGGAGGAGATTACATCCCAGATACAGAAGATAGCTACAGATGTCATACAGCTAAAGGAGTCAGAGGGAAAAGGCAAGAAGCAGAGGGAGAAGGTAATGAAATGTGTCACCTGTGGTGAAGGAGGCCATGGAGTAGACAACTACGTGTATACTCGACCTGAAGGGTCAAGTGAAAGTGATTCAGAGGATGATGAAGCTGCAAATGTATCCTACATCAACTTTAAGAGGTCGGACCATATGGGCTTCAATTATGGAAACTAGGATGCTACAGAGAACTCACATCAGTTGAGCAACCCACCCAAGCCACCATCTGGCTTTGAGAAGAGAAACGGGCAGGGATAGTACTGTGGTGGAGTGGATTTTTGAAATCCATAAATCTCCAATAACATATTAGAATCCATATCTTGAGTTATAATGAGGGTCCCTGATGAGTGCATACTCATCATAATTTTCAATTACCTTTTTGGAACAATTTAATATCTTTTCCACATCTTTTCACCCTAATATGAATCATAATGCACAAAACTACTAAGTAATCCAATAATCAAGGTCTTAACTAAATATCTTTCATTTTATGCAGGTACAGCAGGCAACTCCATGCAAACGGTCTCAAGATCGTTTGGATCCATGCGGTCTCAAGATCGTTTGCTGGAATACACAAAGAAGCCCATACGGTCCCAAGACCGTTTGGTCCCATACGGTCCCAAGACCGTTTGGTCCCATACGGTCCCAAGACCGTTTGGTCCCATGCGGTCCCAAGACCGTTTGGTCCCATGCGGTCCCAAGACCGTTTGGTCCCATGCGGTCCCAAGACCGTTTGGTCCCATGCGGTCCCAAGACCGTTTGGTCCCATGCGGTCCCAAGACCGTTTGGTCCCATGCGGTCCCAAGACCGTTTGGTCCCATGCGGTCTCAAGACCGTTTGGTCTCATGCGGTCTCAAGACCGTTTGGTCCCATGCGGTCCCAAGACCGTTTGGTCCCATGCGGTCCCAAGACCGTTTGGTCCCATGCGGTCTCAAGACCGTTTGGTCCCATGCGGTCTCAAGACCGTTTGGTCCCATGCGGTCCCAAGACCGTTTGGTCCCAAGCGGTCCCAAGACCGTTTGGTCTCGCGCGGTCCCAAGACCGTTCGATGCAAGCACAAGGATCGTTTGAAGAACTAAAGCCGCGCGACCACACCAAAGCCAGACTGATCAAAGCAAGACCGTTCGGCGCTCAAACGACCTCCAAACCGTTTGATGCCCAAACGGTCTCAAGACCGTTTGGTGCCCAAACGGTCTCGAGACCGTTTGGCGCCCAAACGGTCTCAAGACCGTTTGGCGCCCAAACGGTCCCCAGACCGTTTGGCGTCAGATCTAAAACTATAAATAGACCCCCAGGGTCCCCATTTGAGGCATCGGTTCCGGACACCGAAAGGCTGCCAGAGCACCATCCCGATCAAGTTCCACTCCACCTACAGCTGGTGTTGCGTCCAAGGAGGCTAAGAAGGAGAAGAAGACGGAGCAAAGAGCGCATCTTCTTCACCGGGCTGCGTCCACCTTCTGCACCGAGCTCATGGCGGATCTATCTTCTTCTTCTATCTTTCTTGTACCTCGCATCATGAGCGAGTAGTCCTCTTTCGCTGGGGTGCGGGGACTAGCCCCGCTGCCCATGCAAACCATGTTCTCTTGTTAAACTTTCCATGGCAATGTATATAAATCTTCATTTTGTCGTTTATCGTTAAGCTTGTGAGTTGGTTATGTGCGTGTTTCCATCTTTGTGCTCCCTATGTTGCGAGAACTTCAATGCATAGGTATGAATGTCGTTTAGCATGTTAGACTCCTTGACGAGAACTTCCGATAGGATTCCTTGAGGTAGTAGGTGTAGGATCCGCGAGGGGACGGTCCGCCTAACCTTCGGTGACACTTGTGTGCGCCTGACGCCCGAAAGGGGGGTTCACAGCCTTAGTTGGATTTTGTATCTTTGTGCTTTTCGTCGATGTTTACACGTACAATAGTCGCTTGTTTGCTTTGCGGTTTGCGCGGTTGACTCCCTGATTAGAAATAGGATGGGATTTCATCGAGGTCGTAAGTGTATGATCCGCGAGGGGACTGTCCGCCTAACCTTCGGTGACACTTGTGTGCGCCTGACGCCCGAAAGGGGGGTTCACAGCTTCCGTGGATTTCTGTATCTTCAGAGCCGTAAGACGTATGATCCGGATGGCGATGAGAAATCGGCTGCCTATGGTGACGCTTACGCGGACCTGACGCCCGTAAGGGGGGTTCTGCAGCAGCTCTACTTGGAGTGTTATTTCGTGCCTGGATTGTTCGCAAGAGAGTATGATTGTGTGTGTAGCGGTGGTCAAACCCGGTACCATCCCAGCGACTTCGTATCATTAATCTAAACCCATCTTTTATTCCACGTTTACTTTCTTGCAATTAGTTTAATCAAACCAAAATCAACCTATTGTTCTAAATATTAGTTTTACTTGAGCTAGATCTAACTGACAAGGATTCTTAAAAACGTTGTCCTTTGGGTTCGATCCTAAACTATACTGCGATAAGATCCGTCCGCTTGCGGGTGGTATTGTTGCACTTGGTTTTGGTAAAAGCTCGGGGATATAAACCCCGAGTGAATTTGTTAGTGCATTCAAAAGCCACATCAAATTCTGGCGCCGTTGCCGGGGACAACGGAATCAGTCAGTCAAATCAAGTTCTTTTAAGACTAATCTAGGATTTTGTTTTTTTCTTTTTGAAACTATCGCTTATCTACTTGATCTTTATTCTACTCCAAGGATCTCACTTTCAAACCTTTTTAAGTTTCAGGTGCTCTTGACGATTAGTGTATGCACCGTTCGGATAGTCTCGGACTGACTGCGAGCTTTGATCCCGAGATCGATAGAACCTTCCATCGTCAGATCCGAGAGAATCAAGCCAGAATGGCGCAAGAAGAAGAAGTAGCCCGTAGGGTAGCTCAAGCCATCAATGCGCAGAGAGAGAGGTTCATGCAAGAAGCTAGAGCTGCGGTTCAACAGGAGATCTTAGCAGCACAAGCAGTAGCGCAGGCAGCGGAACTTCAGAAGGATCTTAGAGAGTTCTCTATCCCAAAGGCCGCAAATGTATATCATCCGGTGCAGCCTCCTCCCATCGAAGCTGCCAACTTTGAGATTAGAGCACATTGGATAACCTTGCTTCAGAACAACCCATTCTACGGTAAACAAGCTGAAGACAGCCAAGGTCATCTTCTCAGATTCATTGACCTGTGTGCCATGACGAAGCAAAATGGAGTCTCTGATGATGCTATTCGACTCCGTCTCTTCAAGTACTCTCTGGCTGACAAAGCCATTAGTTGGTACAACTCACTGCAGAGTGATGTACCCATCACCACCTGGGAGCAGCTTCAAAACGCCTTTCTGGAAAAATTCTACCCCCCATCTCTTACATACGAAATCAGGGGACGAATCACAAATTTCACTCAAGTCCCAGGTGAAACTCTTTCCGAAGCTTGGGATAGGTACAAGGAGCTCCTACGAAAATGCCCACACCATGGAATTCCTAAGAACCAGCTGATCGAGATATTCTATAGGGGTGTGGAAGATGATGTTAAGATGTTCCTTGATTCCTCGTCCGGAGGGAACTTCATGCGGCAAAGTTACGACAGCGCATGGAGAGTTGTCACCCTGGGAGCAGAAAACCAAGCCAACTGGGGTAGATCTGTTGGTAAAGGAGTCCTAAAGGTAGCTATGGCTGATGCTATCCCAGAATACAAATCTATAGCTGAAACTTTGAAAGTCTTGGTCGCAAAGCAAGATCACATAGAATCATCCCTTGCTGCAATTGGAAGAGGACATTCTCCAACTAGGCAACCAGAACAAGTCAAGTCCACTTCTTTGTTTTGTGAAGCGTGCAAAGGCACTGACCATTCAACACTATCATGCAATGTTCTCTATGATGTTGTTTTAAGCAATGCCTGTGGACAAGGAGATAGTTGCCAGATGGAAAATCTTAATGCTATTAACACCAACCCTGGGCAGAACTTTTACAATCCAAATCAAAATAGGAATCATCCAGGCTTCCAGTACGGAAATCCTTCAGGAGCTATGAACTCACATCAATTTGTTCCAAATAATCAACCAAGAGGCCCATCTGGGTATCAGTTTAATCAGCAACAGAACTTTGGGAATCAAGGAAACTTCAAGGGAAACTTTCAGAACAGAAACTATAACAATTATCATAACAACTCTCAGTATCAAAACTTGAACCAACAACAGGGTCAAACAGGACCTATCCCTTCTGATGACAAGCTATCTACCATCGAGAAGTTATTGCAAACACAACAAACGATGATAGCCAATCAACAAGCCCAGCAGAAGGCTATTGAAACTCAACTAGCTCAACTTGCTGCTAGTATTAAGCCACAAGCTGGGATCTTCGCTGGACAACCTGAGAACAATCCGAAACATCCGGAGCAGCTGAAGGTTATCGCCACAAGATCAGGGAAAAGTTATTCGGATCCACCAGCAAAAACAACTATGGATATCCCCGAGGAGAATGAACCCTAGACTGATCAAAACTCAACAACATCAGAACCGCAACCGAAGGAGAGAAATAATGATAAGGGGATTTCTGAGAAACCTACCAATGAAGAAGTAGAGACTCCTGAACCAGAAATTCCTGTATATAAGCCTCGTGTCCCTTTCCCATCCCGTCTGAGGGAAACCAAGTTTGATACTAGATTCATCAAATTCAAAGAAGCTATGAAGAAGCTCCATGTTGATATACCATTCTTGGATGCTCTTAATGAGATACCAGCCTGGACCAAATATCTAAAGTCGCTTCTCACCAAGAAGTACATCACGGAAGAGTGTGAAACTGTGAAATTGGCTGCAACTACATCAGATATCATATTAAGCAAGATGCCGAAGAAACAAAAAGATCCAGGATCCTTCGGAATCTCATGCCACATTGGTGATTCATCATGTAAGAAAGGATTGGCAGATCTTGGTGCAAGTATTTCTATTATGCCGCTGAGTCTATGCAAGAGATTAGGATTCGAAGAATTGCTTCCAACTGCTATGACAATCCAACTTGCGGACAATTCAATAAAAAGACCGCTAGGAATTCTCGAAGACATCCCGGTCAAGGTAGGCAAGGACGCATATGTCCCATGTGATTTTGTTATCATGGACATAAAAGAAGACACCAAATACCCTATTATCTTCGGTCGTCCATTTCTCGCTACTGCTAGAGCTCTTATCGATGTTGAAGCCGGAACCTTACTGCTCAGGTTAGGAAAAGAAATTCTGGAATTCAAGGTCTTTGAAAGCATGAGAAGACCAAGTATACAGGAGGAAGTCTATCTGATAGATTGTGTTGAGCAGATGTCACAACTTACTCAAGAATATCACGAGTCATGCGATCCTTTGGAAACTTCTCTATATGACCTTTTTAATGATGAACCTACTGACCAACAAGATAAGGATTGCGCCAAACCTCCCGACTCTGCTGAGGAGAATCATGAAGCTACCTATGAGGAATTAAAGGTTACCGAAACCCCAGAAGAAATCAGTAAAAAACCAGAACCTCCTGAAATGAAGCCCCTACCTGAAGGGCTGAAGTATATGTTTTTAGACAATCTCAAAGTTTGTCCTGTCATTATAAACTCTGATTTAACAACCAAACAAGAAGAGCAACTTCTGGAAATATTAAAGGATAGCAAGAAAGCCATAGGCTACAGAATGAGTGACCTCACAGGGGTCAGTCAAGCTTTGTGCATGCACAGAATTCCCATGATGGAAGACCATAAGCCAACAATCGAGCATCAACGAAAATTAAACCCGAATATGAAGGAAGTGGTCCGTCGTGAGATCATCAAACTCCTTACAGCTGGAATAATATACCCGATATCGGACTCACCATGGGTGAGCCCAGTTCATGTTGTACCCAAGAAAGGAGGTACCACTGTCACAAGAAATGAAAACAATGAGCTCATCCCCACCCGAACAGTGACTGGGTGGAGGATGTGTATTGATTATAGAAAATTAAACAAGGCCACTCGGAAGGATCATTTTCCTATGCCCTTCCTCGATCAGGTTTTGGAAAGATTGGCTCACCAAGAATACTTCTGTTACCTGGACGGTTACTCTGGATTCTATCAGATCCCCATACATCCAGATGATCAAGAGAAAACAACTTTCACCTGTCCCTTCGGGACATATGCTTTTAAAAGGATGCCATTTGGCTTGTGTAATGCCCCTGCAACTTTTCAACGTTGCATGACTGCCATTTTTGCAGGGCTTACTGAAACAGTTATGGAGGTTTTCATGGACGACTTTTCTGTGTATGGTGACTCCTTTGATTCTTGTCTTAAGCACCTCTCCATGGTACTCAAACGCTGTGAAGAAGCACATCTGGTGATAAATTGGGAGAAATGCCACTTTATGGTAAAGGAAGGCATAGTTTTGGGCCACAAGGTTAGCAACAAAGGAATTGAAGTTGATAAAGCCAAGATAGAAGTCATATCTAAATTGGCAATACCCACAAATGTGAAAGAAGTTCGTGCTTTTCTCGGTCACGCTGGATTCTATAGAAGGTTTATACATGATTTTTCTAAGATAACAAAGCCGATGACCAATTTACTTCTCAAAGATGCTAATTTCAATTTCAATAAGGAATGCATCAAAAGTTTCGATACGCTGAAGAAAGCCCTTACGACTACCCCCATTATTAGAGCTCCAAATTGGAAGCACCCCTTTGAAATTATGTGTGATGCCAGTGACTACGCAGTGGGTGCAGTCTTAGGACAATGCATTGAGAAGAAACATTATGCTATCTATTATGCATCGAAAACCCTCGACGAAGCTCAAAGGAACTATGCCACTACTGAAAAGGAACTTTTGGCAGTCATCTATGCCTTCGATAAATTCAGATCCTACCTTACTGGTTCAAAGGTAATCGTTTACACAGACCATGCTGCCATCCGTTACCTTATGGCAAAGAAGGATGCTAAGCCAAGGTTGATCAGATGGATACTCCTTCTACAAGAATTTGACCTAGAAATACGAGATAAGAAAGGAACGGAGAATGTCGTAGCAGATCACCTGAGTCGCATCCACACTCTGGATGCTGAAGGAATTCCGATAAACGACTCTCTACCAGACGATCAACTTATGAGAGTCTCAGAATCTGAACCATGGTATTCAGACTTAGTAAACTACCTTGCCGCCGGAGTCATCCATCCTCAATACACAGGGAACGGTCTGAAGAAATTTATGCATGATGTGAAGCATTACTATTGGGATGAACCATATCTCTTCAAACTCTGCGCGGATGGATTGTATAGACGTTGCGTCGCCAAAGAAGAAGCCCATTCCATTTTGGAACAATGCCACTCAGGACCCGTGGGTGGGCATATGAGCTCTAAAAAGACTGCCTTAAAAGTTTTGCAATGTGGATTTTTCTGGCCAACTTTATCCAAGGACTGTTATGATTTTGTCATATCATGTGATAAGTGTCAAAGAGCTGGCAATATAACCAAGAGAGATGAAATGCCACTGAATCTATGGCAAGAAGTAGAGATATTTGACGTCTGGGGAGTAGACTATATGGGGCCATTCCCATCTTCTAATGGATTCTCTTACATCCTTGTGGCGGTGGACTACATCTCCAAATGGGTTGAAGCTATACCAACCGTCACTTGTGATTCGAAACCAGTCATCAAACTATTCAAAGATATTATCTTCCCACAGTTCGGAGTGCCGAGAACCGTGATTTCTGATGGAGGCTCCCATTTCATCGAAAGAAGCTTCGAAGCTCTATTAAATAAATATGGCGTCTCACACAAGGTAGCTTCTCCTTACCATCCACAGACCAGTGGACAGGTAGAAGTCTCTAATCGACAACTAAAGGCTATCCTTGAGAAAACCGTTGGGCGTAATCGAAAAGATTGGGCGACAAAAATCAACGATGCCCTATGGGCTTATCGCACTGCTTATAAAACTCCCCTTGGTACTACTCCTTTTCGTTTGATATATGGAAAAGCTTGTCACCTTCCGGTCGAATTAGAACATAAGGCATGGTGGGCAACTAAACAATTAAATTTCGATATGAAGGAAGAAGGGCAAGCCAGGATTCTGCAACTCAACGAGCTGGATGAACTTAGAATGACGGCCTATGAAAATGCTCGAATCTACAAGGAACATACAAAACTTTGGCACGATGGACATCTGAAAAGAAAAGACATTCAAGTGGGAGACCAAGTTCTGGTTTTTAACTCAAGATTAAGGATATTCCCAGGAAAACTTCGCTCACGCTGGTCTGGACCGTACATTGTCAAAAGCATCTCTCCTCAAGGCACTTTCTCTTTATGGAGTGCAGAGTCGGGTGAATTCATAACCAATGGCCACCGCCTGAAGAGATATTTCACCACAACAGACATAGGCACCAATTCAACGATGGAACTCACCGATCCTAAGGATCCCACATGACGACGAAGGACTCTGTCGAGCCATCGACATAAAACAAAGGCGCTTGTCGGGAGGCAACCCGACCAATAAATCTGTTTTACCTTTCTTTTCCCAATTTTGTTTTATAGTTAATTTTCCTTAAATAAAATTTGCCTTATGGATAGTTTTCTTTCAGGATACGAGATCGGATTGGTGCTGATCACAACAAATTCATTCTCGGCAGTCATACCTGGTGTTTCCTTTCCCCTCCATCTTGAATTTAGGGTTTGCTCGAGGACGAGCAAATCTCTAAGTTCGGGGTGGAGGGTGGGTGGTACGTATTTCCACTTCCACATACACACCCTCTTTTATACTCAATATGTCTCTATCATAAAATTTTTCAAAATTGTGAACAGATACTTGATGGAATTTTGTCTTTTATTGATAAAAATGTAACTAACTGTTTGCTATGCATCTTCTATCATAACATCCTCCTTATTCGAAACAAATCCCCAAGAGGACTGACTTTTGAAACTTGCCTGAAATCATCCTGTGAAACTTATGATTCCTAACATCATAATCCTTTTTACATAATAACAAGTATCTGTCAAACTGATAGGGATCAAACACGTTGTGCTTCCTAAATGACTAATGGAACAATGGCTCAGAAACCCCACCGGACCCGCACCAAGTCATTATTTGAGCAGAGTATGACAAAGAGAATAACCCGGTTTTGAATTGTAAATCAAGTTGCATCCTGATCTGAACTCTCTTCTACACTTCTTCTATCATCTTCGTATCCCTCCATCCATAAATACCACCAAAATAGCCAAACTTGTGCCAAATCCCTAAGTTCGGGGTGGCACGCCACTTTCCCCATATCCGCTTCTTCCATACCCCTTCCAATAAGTAGGGGCGTACCACCAAAAATGCAATCTCGAGTCGAATAGAGGAGAGATCTGCAATAAAAAGATGCCAAAGTGCACACAAAATAAATGCAATCTCGAGTCGAATAGAGGAGAGATCTGCAACAAAAGATGCCATAGCGCACACAAAAAAAAAATATATGCAATAAATGAAATTGCAAAACAAATAAAAATCTCGAGTCGAATAGAGGAGAGATTTTCTTCTTCCTTTCATACCACCTTTCACTCATTTTTCTACCTAAGGGCACAATACATGCCCTACCATCCTTAACAATACCAGTGTCAGATCAAATGCATACTTGTTGATTCTGCAGGTATCTCAGAACTCCTACGACACTCTTTGACATGCTTGGTGTTAGAAAAGGCGGGGAGGAAGCGTTGTTGGGAAACGAACTCAGGAACGAAGCTATGGAAAGACGTGTTTAGTGGTCCCAGGAAGTTGAGGTACTCATTCATACTGAGCAGAAAGAAAACACTTGTGATGTGAAGATGAAGAAATCACATGGATCGAAAGTATTTCATTAGGCAACAGTTTCAAATTTTATGTTACTCGAGGACGAGCAACGATTTAAGTTGGGGGTGTTTTGATGAGTGCATACTCATCATAATTTTCAATTACCTTTTTGGAACAATTTAATATCTTTTCCACATCTTTTCACCCTAATATGAATCATAATGCACAAAACTACTAAGTAATCCAATAATCAAGGTCTTAACTAAATATCTTTCATTTTATGCAGGTACAACAGGCAACTCCATGCAAACGGTCTCAAGATCATTTGGATCCATGCGGTCTCAAGATCGTTTGCTGGAATACACAAAGAAACAAGACGAAACCAGCTGCCCAAGAAGCCCATACGGTCCCAAGACCGTTTGGTCCCATGCGGTCCCAAGACCGTTTGGTCCCATGCGGTCCCAAGACCGTTTGGTCCCATGCGGTCCCAAGACCGTTTGGTCCCATGCGGTCCCAAGACCGTTTGGTCCCATGCGGTCCCAAGACCGTTTGGTCCCATGCGGTCCCAAGACCGTTTGGTCCCATGCGGTCTCAAGACCGTTTGGTCCCATGCGGTCTCAAGACCGTTTGGTCTCATGCGGTCTCAAGACCGTTTGGTCCCATGCGGTCCCAAGACCGTTTGGTCCCATGCGGTCCCAAGACCGTTTGGTCCCATGCGGTCTCAAGACCGTTTGGTCCCATGCGGTCTCAAGACCGTTTGGTCCCATGCGGTCCCAAGACCGTTTGGTCCCAAGCGGTCCCAAGACCGTTTGGTCTCGCGCGGTCCCAAGACCGTTCGATGCAAGCACAAGGATCGTTTGAAGAACTAAAGCCGCGCGACCACACCAAAGCCAGACTGATCAAAGCAAGACCGTTCGGCGCTCAAACGACCTCCAAACCGTTTGATGCCCAAACGGTCTCAAGACCGTTTGGTGCCTAAACGGTCTCGAGACCGTTTGGCGCCCAAACGGTCTCAAGACCGTTTGGCGCCCAAACGGTCCCCAGACCGTTTGGCGTCAGATCTAAAACTATAAATAGACCCCCAGGGTCCCCATTTGAGGCATCGGTTCCGGACGCCGAAAGGCTGCCAGAGCACCATCCCGATCAAGTTCCACTCCACCTACAGCTGGTGTTGCGTCCAAGGAGGCTAAGAAGGAGAAGAAGACGGAGCAAAGAGCGCATCTTCTTCACCGGGCTGCGTCCACCTTCTGCACCGAGCTCATGGCGTTTCTATCTTCTTCTTCTATCTTTCTTGTACCTCGCATCATGAGCGAGTAGTCCTCTTTCGCTGGGGTGCGGGGACTAGCCCCGCTGCCCATGCAAACCATGTTCTCTTGTTAAACTTTCCATGGCAATGTATATAACTCTTCATTTTGTCGTTTATCGTTAAGCTTGTGAGTTGGTTATGTGCGTGTTTCCATCTTTGTGCTCCCTATGTTGCGAGAACTTCAATGCATAGGTATGAATGTCGTTTAGCATGTTAGACTCCTTGACGAGAACTTCCGATAGGATTCCTTGAGGTAGTAGGTGTAGGATCCGCGAGGGGACGGTCCGCCTAACCTTCGGTGACACTTGTGTGCGCCTGACGCCCGAAAGGGGGGTTCACAGCCTTAGTTGGATTTTGTATCTTTGTGCTTTTCGTCGATGTTTACACGTACAATAGTCGCTTGTTTGCTTTGCGGTTTGCGCGGTTGACTCCCTGATTAGAAATAGGATGGGATTTCATCGAGGTCGTAAGTGTATGATCCGCGAGGGGACGGTCCGCCTAACCTTCGGTGACACTTGTGTGCGCCTGACGCCCGAAAGGGGGGTTCACAGCTTCCGTGGATTTCTGTATCTTCAGAGCCGTAAGACGTATGATCCGGATGGCGATGAGAAATCGGCTGCCTATGGTGACGCTTACGCGGACCTGACGCCCGTAAGGGGGGTTCTGCAGCAGCTCTACTTGGAGTGTTATTTCGTGCCTGGATTGTTCGCAAGAGAGTATGATTGTGTGTGTAGCGGTGGTCAAACCCGGTACCATCCCAGCGACTTCGTATCATTAATCTAAACCCATCTTTTATTCCACGTTTACTTTCTTGCAATTAGTTTAATCAAACCAAAATCAACCTATTGTTCTAAATATTAGTTTTACTTGAGCTAGATCTAACTGACAAGGATTCTTAAAAACGTTGTCCTTTGGGTTCGATCCTAAACTATACTGTGATAAGATCCGTCCGCTTGCGGGTGGTATTGTTGCACTTGGTTTTGGTAAAAGCTCGGGGATATAAACCCCGAGTGAATTTGTTAGTGCATTCAAAAGCCACATCAGTCCCAAGTATTTTAGTAAAGTTGGAATGTTGATTGAGATTTATATGATGATTAAGATCTCTCTTTTTATGACTTCGTGAGGAATTTAATTGGATGGTCTAACAATTCAGTTTTGGCACCAAATTCATGTACAAGGTACCTTTTGTAGCGAGGAAGATATGGTTAAAATTTGGTGGCAATCGGATGTCCCTAGAGGATGTTATTTAGGTTTGATAGTGGTGAAATAATGTGCTTGATTAAGGATTTATTAGACCTAAGTTTAATACCATAAGCCTAGATCAGGCTGTGTCACGCTTCCTTGGCTTGAGGAGCCACAGATCGCTGACGTGGCCATGTGGTGACCGTTGGATGGGTTGTATTTGATGACCTAAACCTTGTTTGCAAGATCAGTTAGTCAAGGTAGTGGGCAGACTGAAAATCCCATCTGGAAGTGTCGAGTTGTGAGGGATCGTGGCTATGCGGTAGTTTTAAGTGGATGGCTACGTCTGGAATGAGGAGAGAAGTTATATGACCCCTCACAGGAACATGCTTGTGGTAAAATCTGGGAGAACCACCAAGTCCACAGTGCTATGTCTCCACTACCCAAACAGAGGTCGAAGAGGAGGAAACGAAAGAAGAAGTAGGAAATGGAGGAATTTGAGGAAGGGAATACAATCCCAATAGATAGACACATCTAGCAACCAACCTAGCCAATCTTTTCACCACATCACCTTGGCTGTCAAAGCCAAGGAGGACAGGAGACATCTCAAATTTAGGGGGGGAGGTGTTTCAGGCTGTTACAACGCAATGGGTGAGTGGTCCCTAGTCTCTGGAGGTTGCTCGGAGATACTCGAAGCAGATATGAGCCAAGGGACAGATCAGGAGGCTAGATCCCTCTTTCACTGCATTGGAGTGGGAGCAAGGGTCGGCGTGCTTACGGTTGGCGAGGCCTGGGGCCGCAGATGAGGAAGAGAGGAGTCGTGGAGATCAGGGCAAAGCTTCCGAGGCTGATGGTTGTCTTAAGAGCTGATGCGGAGCATCTCCGCTCTGTTAATCCCTCACTGGAGGAGAGTCCAGGCGGCGGAGGATGGTTGCAGAGGAACAGAGTCCCGCTTGGGACTAATCGCGTGAGAAGAAGGGAGGATCGAGTCTACAACCCTGAACCTGGTCCAATCCCCGAGAACCAACTAAACCGCCCAAGAACCACACAACTAGAGCTGGAGTTGCGCAACTCAAGCCAGGCCACGTGGCATCTCGCGATTGGCCCAGATAAGGTAATTAACTCACATATACTCAGAATTTGTAAAATGCACATTAATTAGCTCGATGATCTAAAAAATACATATAATATACCAAAATTCTCAGAAAAAATGCATAGAACAAGATGGAAGCATAATATCCTGCTTTTGATGCATTAATAACAGTGATATAAAGTAAGATGTGAAATGCTCATATGATGGATAATAAATATCAAACGATTCCCTAAAATTATGAGAAAATACTTGTAAATCATATTTCATGTTTATAATGCATATGGTTTTAGTTATGGTCATGATGATGTACGAAATCATGTAATTTGCTTAATATGTCTAATTAGGGCTAATAACCCTAATAAAATGCAATAAATACATATGTGCTCTATAAATGATGAAATTTACAGAGAAAGCTCATATCAGTATATTGAACCTCAGTTTTAATTATGAGATCATAATGATGAACAAAATCCATGTTATATGAAGATGAATATTAATACATGTTATAAAACCCTAATCTAGGTTAATGATGTAACCTAGGGTTAATATGTGCACAAAAAGGATATGGAACCTAATGTTCAGATGATGAACTTTGATAATGAGATGTAATCTGGAAAATGAAATCAGTGAGATAATCATAAGATAATAATACAAGTAATGATGCACATATCCTAATGAACTAAGCTAAACCCTAATATGGATACGAATAGGGTTAAGATGAGAACCTGATGATAGTACATGGTCTTGTCTTAATCAGGGTTGACCAGGATGTAGATGATACCAGGAATATGTGATTAGGATATCTTGATCAAGGTATGCCATTACCTCTTACTTGGCTTATTATACAATATGCTTATGCTATATGTGTAGTAAAATACTTGGCATATGATATTGGATGAAATGATTGTTCTTGTATGATATGTTGCATAATTTTCCATACTTATTTCTTTGAACACATGAAACATAATATATCTATTCCATTATATCTAAGCACTTCAACTCTTTGGTAGTAAAGTGCTGGAAATAAGTACTTCAACTCTTTGGTAGTAAAGTACTTGAAAGTGATCCAACTCTTTGGTAGTAGATCACATTGTGAAATGATCCAACTCTTTAGTAGTAGATCATAAAGGCCTTAATGCATTCAACTCTCAGGTAGTAATTGCATGAATGCTATAATGGAAAATGTGCTTAAAATATGTTTCTCTTTTGTTAATGAACATCTTCATGCAAATATACACTTTTCTTATATTCTTCTATTACTGCCAAGTATTAGTTTTATCTTATTGCCAAGATATGATGAGAGGTATATAAAAAGACACGTAGGCATACTCAGTACAATATTCTTGAAATAGACGTGTACCACATGTAATCTTTTGTTTAGGTTGTGGACATATGTTCTTGAAGATCTAGGATAGTGAGAGTTGTGTGGCGAGCTGATGTACAGGTGGACCTGTTGTCTTAAGATCCTGCAGTTTAGTGGTAGTACATGTATATGTATAAGTTTGCTGTTCAATATATAATATTAAATGTTGTAACAATTCATGTTGTAATTATTTATTGAATGATGAACATGTGTGTATGGTTTTATTATTGTTCATGTGCATGTGCTACTGATTGTTTCCTTCTGACTCCCTTGATTTTCTTCTTCTTAGCCTAGTGTGTGGTGTTTAAATTGGGATTCTCACTGAGGTGAGGTTTCAATTTGGATGTCACACAATAGATTAAGTTTTAGAAAATTCGGGGACGTCACAGGTGGTATCAGAGAATGAACAATAGCAAAGCCTAACATTTCCTCATTACGCAACACAAAACTAAAGGACCTTGAACTTAATCATCTTTAGGGTTAGATTAGTCATCTTTTAGAGACTAGATCGGACCTAGCCTCTAGGTTAGCACCTAGATGTCTAAGAACTAGGTCTAGACTAGTGCTTGTTGTATAGAAAGTCCTTAGATGTTGTTCTTTCTTTGTAGTGTAGCGGTATGGGACGTTGCACTATTTGGAAATGACGTGCATCAAGGGAAGAGAAACCCTAGACATATTGCGCACGTTGTCTAGCGTAGCTACACTAGTCTACCCCTTGTTCTCACCCTTTTTGCTAGTTTTCATGACACTGTACTCTCTACTATGTGTGGGACACTCATTTTTTGGATTTGGTTTTTGATTCCAAACGGATCAAACCTCGATAGTTTTCTCTGACGATTGTTTTATCAGAAAAAACTATATGATATTTTATTATGTATATGTATTATAAAAATGTGTCCCCACACATGTATGAGTAGGAGGTGGTCAAGCAACCTATGGGAAAGTGTATGACATCACTCTAGAAGAGAGAGTAGTTCTAGATTAGATGTCTAGAGCCTTGTTGGAATGTATATGATAGATGGAGTAGATGATATAAGTTTTGATGATATGATGTAAGTCTTATATAGATGACACAAGATGATTATGATGACCTATGTTCATCTTTGAGGACCTGAGTTTAGATTTGAGGTTTTGAAATAAGTTCTGATGATGCAAGTATGCATTCTTTTATGAGATAAGGTATGATAAGTTAAGACAAGGTTGTGAGTCAGCATGAGCCTCAAGCTCTTTTACAAAGGAGGGCCTCTAGTGTTGGGACCAGTTATAGGGTTAACTCCATAGAGGGTGAGACCTAGAGGGAGAAGGTTAGAGAACCTAAACTCCAAGATATGAGAATCATGAGATATGCGATATGATATGTCCTAAACTAGAATACTCCTAAGTGATTGAGTTGAGTTGCTTTATGCATGATTCCTATAGTCTTCTTGAACCCTAGATGTCCTTGGGAGGACCAAACCCTAGATACAGAGAGAGGCTAGTTATATATACAGATGTGAACATGAATATGAGTGCCTACCATCTGGGTGAGGGAGAGAGCCCAAGACCCTGGAGGAGGTAGCTATGTTAGTTCTGAGAAGCCTCATGCTCAGGTTGGTGGTTTCCCACATAGGAATCTAGTGGTGTATATAAGAGAGTTTTGGGTAAGCATGTTTCTTGGGTAGAAAACCTATGAAGAGTATGTCATAGCATGTTTTGATTTGTGCTTTTGGTGGCTAGAGATAATGAAGCTATTAGCTAGTGCCAATGAGGAAATATGAGAACCCTAGATTAAGAGAGGAAAGATAAAGTTTGTGCCTAGGATATACTCATAGAGTTGAGTTAGCTCAGAGAGACTGAACATGACACCACCCTCAAGTATGGGTTAGGGAACCTCAATTGGACTTGTTGATGTATGTTGATAAGCCACTTGCATAAGTTTGTTTAGTACAAGTATGATATAACAAAGATAAAAATGTGATATGATCTTGAGATGTGATACATAGAAATGACATGATGAAAAACCTAGAGATGGTTTATTAGATATCAATGGAAAAATGGTTAACCATGTACATGAATAATGATGATAATTTGATATTGTTGGTTAGTCTTGCGATGAATTCATTAATAAATGTTTCAATTTATTATGAGCAATGGAAGAAGATCATATTAATGAAACATGTTATATGAGGTATTAATCTTAGTGCTTAACAAAGATGAAAAATATAGTGTGATAGTAAGCACAACATAATGATTATGACACCTTGATATGATCCAGATGGATAAAGTGGGTTAACTTTAGTTAACACCCACCTAAAAGGCATATGTTAATGTTGAACATGTTCTAATAATGAGCTCAATAAAATGTTGATGACACCTTGTTATGTTGGGTTAACTTTAGTTAACTCCTTTAGAACATGGTAATATGATGTGGGAACCCTTACGCGTGTGTAAAGATAAGGATGCAAATCCTATAACATGAAATATGACACGAGATAACCTATGCTTCTAAACCTTGAGTTCAAACTTGAATGGAGTGTTTGTGCACCCAAGATGGTTGTAAACCCCCCTAATAGTACTTTGGATACATGGTTCTAGGTAACCTTTGCAGATATGTTACACATAGAATGGTGCCTACAAGTGGATGAGGCAAGATAAAGTTTTCCCTAAAAGTATGAGTATGGTTTACTTTCAAGGACGAAAGTTCTTTTAATATATATATGATGTGACAAAGTGGATTTTGGCTTAATTTCGAGGATGAAATATCTTTTAAGGTGTGTAGGATGTGGTGGAGTGGATTTTTGAAATGCATAAATCTCCAATAACATATTAGAATCCATATCTTGAGTTATAATGAGGGTCCCAAGTATTTTAGTAAAGTTGGAATGTTGATTGAGATTTATATAATGGTTAAGATCTCTCTTTTTATGCCTTCTTGAGGAATTTAATTGGATGGTCTAACAATTCAGTTTTGGCTCCAAATTCATGTACAAGGTACTTTTGTAGAGAGGAAGCTATGGTTAAAATTTGGTGGCAGTTGGATGTCCCTAGAGGAAGATATTTAGGTTTGATAGTGGTGAAATAATGTGCTTGATTGAGGATTTATTAGACCTAAGTTTAATACCATAAGCCTAGGTCAGGCTGTGTCATGCTTCCTTGGCTTGAGGAGCCATAGATCGCTGATGTGGCCATGTGGTGACCTTTGGATGGGTTTTATTTGACGACCTGAACCTTGTTTGCAAAATCAGTTAGTCAAGGTAGTGGGCAGACTGGAAATCCCATCTGGAGGTGCCAAGTTGTGAGGGATCGTGGCTATGAGGTAGTTTTGAGTGGATGGCTACCTCTGGAATGAGGAGAGAAGTTATATGACCCCTCACAGGAACATGCTCGTGGTAAAATCTGGGTGAACCACCAAGTCCACAATTCTATGTCTCCACTACCCACATAGAGGTCGAAGAGGAGGAAACGAAGAAGGAAGAAGTAGGAAATGGAGGAATCTGAGGAAGGGAATACAATCCCAATAGATAGACAAAGCTAGAAACCAACCTAGCCTATCTTTTCACCGCTTCACCTTGGCTGTTAAGGCCAAGGAGAATAAGAGACATCTCAGATTTAGGGGTGAGGTGTTTCAGGCTGTTCTAACACAATGGGTGAGTTCTCCCTAGTCTCTAGAGGTTTCCCAGAGATACTCAAAGCAGATATAGGCCAAGGGACAGATCAGGAGGCTAGATCCCTCTTTTGCTCCACTACAGTGGGAGAAAGGGTCGGCGTGCTTATGGATGGCGATGCCTGGGGCCACGGATGAGGAAGAGAGGAGCCATGGAGATAAGGGTGAAGCTTCCGAGGCTGATGGTAGTCTTAGGAGCTGATGCGGAGCATCTTCGCTCTGTTAATCCCTCACCGGAGGAGAGTCCAGGCGGCAGCGGATGGTTGCAAAGGAACATAGTCCCTCTTGGGACTGATCGCGTGAGAAGAAGGGAGGACCGGGTCTACAACCCTGAACCAGGTCGAATCCCTGAGAACCAACTAAACCGCCCAAGAACTAGGCATCTAGAGCTGGAGCTGCACAACTCAATCCAGGCGACGTGGCATCTCGCGATGGCCCAGATAAGGTAATTAACTCACATATACTCATAATTTGTAAAATTCACAGTAATTCGCTCGATGATCAAAAAAATACATATAATATACCAAAATTCTCAGAAAAATGCATAGAACAAGATGGAAGCATAATATCATGCTTTTGATGCATTAATAATAGTGATATCATGTAAGATGTGAAATGCTCATATGATGAATAATAAATATCAAACGATTCCCTAAAATTATGAGAAAATACCTATAAATCATATTTTATGTTTATAATGCATATGATGTCAGTTATGGTCATGATGATGTACGAAATCATATAATTTGCTTAATATGTCTAATTAGGGCTAATAACCCTAATAAAATGCAATAAATACATATGTGCTCTATAAATGATGAAATTTACAGAGAAAGCTCATATCAGTATATTGAACCTCAGTTTTAATTATGAGATCAGAATGATGAAAAAAATCCATGTTATATGAAGATGAATATTAATACATGTTATAAAACCCTAATCTAGGTTAATGATGTAACCTAGGGTTAATATGTGCACAAAAAGGATATGGAACCTAATGTTCAGATGATGAACTTTAATAATGAGATGTAATCTGGAAAATGACATCCGTGAGATAATCATAAGATAAGAATACAAGTAATGATGCACATATCCTAATGAACTAAGCTAAACCCTAATATGGATACGAATAGGGTTAAGATGAGATGTAAGATGATGAGAACCTGATGATAGTACATGGTTTTGTCTTAATCAGGGTTGACCAAGATGTAGATGATATCAAGAATATGTGATTAGGATATCTTGATCAAGGTACGCCATTACCTCTTACTTGGCTTATTATACAATATGCTTGTGTTATATGTGTAGTAAAATACTTGGCATATGATATTGGATGAAATGATTGTTCTTGTATGATATGTTGCATAATTTTCCATACTTATTGCTATGAACACATGAAACATGATATATCTGTTCCATTATATCTAAGAACTTTAACTCTTTGGTAGTAAAGTGTTGGAAATAAGTACTTCAACTCTTTGGTAGTAAAGTACTTGAAAGTGATCCAACTCTTTGGTAGTAGATCACATCGTGAAATGATCCAACTCTTTGGTAGTAGATCATAAAGGACTTAATGCATTCAACTCTCAGGTAATAAATGCATGAATGATATAATGGAAAATGTGCTTAAAATATGTTTCTCTTTTGTTAATGAACATCTTCGTGCAAATATATGCTTTTCTTATATTCTTCTATTACTGCCAAGTATTAGTTCTATCTTATTGCCAAGATATGATGAGAGGTATATAAAAAGACACGTAGGCATACTTAGTACAATATTCTTGAAATATTGTGTCGACGTGTACCGCATGTAATCTTTTGTTTAGGTTGTGGACATATGTTCTTGAAGATCTAGGATAGTGAGAGTTGTGTGGCGAGCTGATGTACAGGTGGACCTGTTGTCTTAAGATCCTGCAGTTTAGTGGTAGTACATGTATATGTATAAGTTTTCTATTCAATATATAATATTAAAAATGTATCAAGGACATAAGTAACATTTATGTATCAATGATATGCAGCTTAAGATCCTGTTGTCTTAAGATCCTGCAATATGAAATTGAAGAACATAAGTAACATTTATGTATCAAGGACATGCTAAGAAAGATAACATCAACCAGTGGTTCTCATATTTCAATCTTAAGCAAATACGCTACATGTATGATTACATTATACAAACATACTTAAGCTCTGAGGAGATGAGGTATACCACTCATACTCCAACTGACCATTGTGAAGTCGAAATTGGTACCATACACAGTCAGTGGAAGAGCCGACTTCCATGACTTCCCACATCTCGGTCAGTGCGAGATCACATGCAGGACATCTTGTGTCTCTGCTACATAGCTTGCCAGGGTATAGTGGCATCTTCACTATAGAGCTACAGTGCCGACTGTACTCTCTTCTCAATTGAGAGATTTCATGTTTACCTCCATCGATTCGGCATTAACATCATCGGGAGATTAGTGATACATCCATCCTGGAACATATAATGAAGGATTGAGAGGTTTAATGTTTACCTTCCATCATTTCCCGCATTTGGACGTACGAATATTTTCGCCCATTGACCCCCACATATTAAAAAATATGCGAACTCCGGGAGATCCCATAGGAAAACATGTTTCACCATCACCAACTACTGACGATGATGGATCTATGGTCAGAGCACTACACGAATAGCTTTCAGTTGATTAATTAAGCACATTATCATATTCTTTTAGCATCTGCCAAGTTTTCAAACATAACTTATTAGGACAAATGCTATAAAGAAACATGTACTATTTTCATAAGTTACTTCTCATTCTTTAAAAGACATTGGGATCTCAATCCCTCATTTCAATACTGGGAATACTCATCCCTTCACAACTTAATGCCATAAACATATGGTTCTGGGTATTCAAACCCTTAACTCATCACTGAGCATTGTTACCACCTTTTTCATATAATTATCACCTTGAGGTCATCTGACCAAGGTAAACATGACACTTGCTATACAAGCATCTTTTATGGCACTTGAGGCCCATTAACTCTCTTGTTACCTTTTACTATGCAACAAGATATATCATGGCACACAAGGCCCAATAAATAATTTCAATAAATAAAGCATCATAGCTCATACCTGACTATGTTCATCATCTCAGTATACCTGCATGGTTAGTACACATGATAACAGATATATCAATCATATTTCAATTTCATGCTATTCAAGGGTAACACCACTATTCCCTTACCATGGTTAGGGTTTTCCATTTCATTTCAAACAGGGTTACACACCCCCCTTGTATAATTAGGACCAATGATTCATCATTTCATTGTCCAAGATTAGAGTTTCTTGTTATGTAGTATAATCCAGAATTAGGGTTTCACACACCACCACCCTATTTAGAATTAGGGTTTACTATTCACATCACATCACCCTAGATTAGGATTTATATTCAATAACCCACAATTAGGGTTTACTATTCATCCCAATTAGAGTTTTACATTAAAATACCCTGAATTAGGGTTACTCATGTCATTACTCTGAATTCATATCACATTATCCTCCTAGATTAGGGTTTGAGTTCATCAATTAATGCAATTAGGATTTCATTATCTCTTTATCAAGGATCATACCCTAAATTATTTATATCGCACCTATTATGAATGTGTTAGGCTTGATTGCTACATGATTATCTTACATGTATGAATCTCTCTCTCATCCTCTTCTAGGATATCCACTACTCAATCCTTGATTAGATTGAGCCTACTCTTTATTCAAAAACATGCATTTAGGGTTAGCATGATGTATTGAGTTATTGCATCCTTATGCATCAATGATTAATCCCACTAAGGGTATCAACTATCTAAATTCATTAGGTGTCCAGAAGATTTGATCAAATGAACCTTCAATTACATGAGGTGCTCAAATAAATTGACCAATTGAATCTTCAATTACATTGGGTATACAAGTTGATTAACCAATTGAGTCTTCAATTACATTATATATCCAAATGGATTAACCATGTTGAACCTAAAACGGTTTTGATTACTTGGACCTTGAACGGTCTTGGTCTTTCAAAATTCAAACGGTTTGAAACCGTTTCGGCACATTGCCCTTGAAACCGTTTAAGCAAGAAATGTGTTGAAACTGAATGGGCTTGGGTCTCCAAATGGTTTGGGATCGTTTGGACCCAAATGGTCTTGATACCGTTTGGACCCAAATGATCTTGAGACCGTTTGGAGTCAAATGGTCTTATGACCGTTTGGTCAAAACCCTCTCAAAACTGAATGGACCAAAAAGGTCTTCCAACACTTAAACAACTCAAGGTCTTAATCAAGGAACCGTCTATCAATTGACTCTTTGATGTATTCATCAACTGAACTATTGAATCATCCTTCAATTGGACGATAAATTAGGGTTTTGAACCCAATTGATCTAGGATTTATAATCAAGAAACCATCAATTAGGGTTTTGAATTTGGGGAACCATCAATGGTTAACATTGTGGAACTAATTCAATTGAAATCAATGAGTCATCATCCAGTTATGATATGACATGACCTCAAATGGTCTTGAGGACGTTTGGATGACCTCCAAACAATCTTGAGGTCATTTTCCTCATTATTCATTAAATTTTGTGAAATCAAATTAGGGTTTTGATCATTGGATTGATCATCAAATTAGCTATTGATTGCATTTTGATTTGATATCTATAAATCTTCAATTACTAAACCATACTCAACCCTAGACCTCCAAACGGTCTTGGTTGACCTCCAAATGTTCTTGAGACCGTTTGGGGTGACTTCCAAATGGTCTTGAGACCATTTGGGTTAGTTAACCCAAAAAATCAAATCCATCAATTGAAATTTCAGCACTTAACCCGATTAGGGTTTCTAATTGGAGGATTGTCCATATATTGAATTAATCAATTGGATACCTCAGATCATCATACAACACTTACTAGGGTCCTGACCTCAAATGGTCAACCTATCCAAATGGTAAACCCAACCAAATAGTTTGGGATCCAAACCTCCAAACGGTTTGCAAACTGTTTGGTCTCCAAACGGTTTGGTGAAACCGTTTGGACCAAGGTCTTCAAACCATTTGCAATAGAAATTTGTTGAAATGTGAACCTAAGTTGATTGAGAAATTGAATTCAATAATAATGAATAGGGGTTCAAGTTATATAACCTGCCTCCAGTTGAGCTTAAAAGCTTGGAGCTTCATGTCAACAATGGTGGAAGGATCTTTTTCACACCACAAGGTTCATTCCTCAAGCTTTAGAGTGAAAAGGAATGGTTAGAATTGAAGATGGGATCGAGATAAGAAGAAATCATGCATTGGTTAGTGATTTCCACCATGAAATCAACATGAACGAAGGTTAAGAAGCTTACCAAAAGGTTGGGGGCCGTCCTCCTGCTGTTCCTAGATTACTTGGTAATTTTTGCAAGAAAAGAGAAGAAGTGGATTCAAAAAAGTCTTTGGTTTGAGTTGTAAAGGGTATTTTTATAAGAAAAACAATGAGAGATAAAATGCCTCATACAAATCCTTTAATTCCGAAATTGTTGCCACCTCTTCCCCCTTGGTTCCTTGCATGCAAAGATATCTTTATCACCACCGAACTCCCTTCCATTATCCATGAATTAAGGGGAAATAAATTAAGCACCTTAACCTTTATAATATCATTATCCATAAGTTAGTGGATAATTCTTTTTAGTTTCTTAATGTGAGTGCGTTCTCCACTCACATTGATATTTAGTTTTCATTTGCAAGGCACAAGGACGTCCATATATGTGGATTTCAACCAATACAATTTTTGTTGAAGGGCAATCCATTTAATATAATTATTTTTGCATTATTTCAATTATACTAAAATCTTGATTATTTTAATACCAAGATTCTCTCTCCTTCAAAGTAGCTCAAATGAGATGCCCCTCTCAGTTTCTTTCCTATACAAGATGCCAAGAATATTAGGGACCTTATTGAAGTGGTAAATTGCATATTGAACCCTGGGTTTTGGGTAATTTGCACATTACACAAAAACTAGGTTTTAATGCACAAACATTGCTTTATCAGCTCTTTCTTGGTACTCAGGCTTTCACTAGCCATACATCTGCATCATCTTCATTCTCATGATGCTTCAACACATGAGGAACATATTATCATGTAATATTTACAATTTAACCCCTTAACTTGGGTAATTTGCACTTTAGTCCAAACAAGTAAAACATTACTTTCAACATTATTCAAAATGGACTAAGATAGAAATATAAGTTCCTGTTAAGCCTTAAATACTTTTCAAAAGATAATATTAAGCATATAATTATCTTTCTTAAACAAAACACCTAGGGTTAAAGCATAACCTAGGTCAGATATGTTAAAAGTTATCCACCCCTTACAAGGATTTCGTCCCTGAAATCATCAACAAAAACATCAAGAGAAAAGAGTAGGATATTTCCTCCTCATCTCTTCCCCTAGCTCCCACATAGCGTATTCAATACCACAGTGATTCCAGAGAACTTTTACAAGACAAATGTCTTTCTTTTTCAGCTTTTTAATTCTTCTGTCAAGAACCCACACAGGTCCTTCAACATAAGATATATCATCACTTAGTTCTACCTCCACAGGTTGCAGAACTAACTCAGTGTCAGGATGACACTTTCTCAACATGGAGATATGGAATACTTGGTGCAATCTATGAAACTCAGGTGGTAACTCTAGCTTATAGGCTATCTTTCCCATCCTTTCTATGATCGGATAAGGCCCCATAAATCTAGGAGCTAAATTCCCCTTCTTTCCAAATCTCAGAATACCTTTCCAAGGGTCTACGATGCTTATCAGCATAAGATTTCTGTCTATCCTTGTTGTATGACTTTAATCTTCTCAGTTGTTGACTGTACTATCTCATGACCTAAAAGTTGATACTCTCTTATTTCATACCAACATAAAGGAGATCTACAACGTCTTCCATATAAAGCTTTATATGGTGTCATATCAATATTGTGCTGATAACTATTATTATAAGAAAATTCTATCAAGCTCAGGTGTAGATCCCAACTTCCTACAAACTGAAGGACACATGCCCTAAGCAAGTCCTCCAAGGTTTGTATGGTCCTTTCAGATTGTTCGTCTGTCTGTGGATGAAAGGTTGTACTAAACCTTAACTATGTACCCAAATCTTTATGAAGTCATTCCCAAAAACGACTCGTAAACTGGGGACCTCTATCAGAAACAATTGTAGCCAGAACCCCATGCAACCACACTATCTCATCTATGTATATCTATGCAAGCTTCTTAGCTGTGTAGGTTGTTTTGACAGGAAGGAAATGTGTTGTCTTTGTCAACCTATCAACTATCACCCAAATGGAATCATGACTTTTGGCTTTTCTAGGCAAACCAACCACAAAGTCCATGGTCACATGATCCCATTTCCACTGCGGTATAGACAGAGGTTGCATTGTTCCTACGGGATTTTGATGTTCAGCTTTAACCTGCTGACACACCAGACACCGCATAACAAACTCTGCTACATCTTTCTTCAATCCAGGCCACCAATACTATTATGACCCACTCCATGATTAACTAATAATTACCTTGAATTACGTGAAGACATCTCAATTAGTGTTGAGCATCAAATTAGAATATCATGGTTAATCAAGATAAGCTACGTCGTGAATAAATAGTTAAGTTTGAATCATCTGAGATAATTAATGAAAATATCAATATTGATTGTTGAATTAATTAAGTCGAGTTGAGTACTCACTGTTGCAATTAGTGGTTTGACCAGTTGAGACAAGCTAGATAACATAATTTTATGCCTTGGGATGATAGAGAATCTCGTGCTTGAGAGTTTGCAAGAAGAATTATTTAAATCAGACCCTCGAGGTAAAAGTTACGACCTTTTTGGTTTTCTTGGACTTGGATGCAATTTTACCATTAATTGAGTATGTTTTAAGTGAGTCGGCTATTCTGTTTCTCGCTTATCCTCTCCCCTCTTTCTTCCCGATAGAATAGGGAGCGACTGCACAGCTGCGCGCGACCTACTGCAGGTGGCCAACGGCGATCCTTGGGGCGATTTTCTCGGGAGTTCTTGAGCTTCTCACCTCCGACCAGCCAGGGTGCTCCACCTCCGCCCTCCTTTCACCCTTCTCCTTCCTCCCCTCCTCCATTTCCGCCCTAGCCTGCAGCCTTGGCCGGCGGGCAAGCTGCAGTTGCAGCTGCTACGCACGGCCAGGGAGGCCACCTTGGGCCGCCCAGCAGAAGGGGAAGGCTCCCTTGAGCCCAGACCTTGAGTTCTTGGCGGAATCCGCAGCATCCCACCTCCACTTTGCGTCGCCGTACCTTCTTTTAACAGGGGCGCTACCCCATTTGGATCAAGCAGAAACTGCTGCACTAAGCATGGATCAAGAGCATGTAGGACGTGAGTAAGCACCAAGCAACGCCCTCGATTACGACCGTGAGCTCGAAGCACAAACCCAAAGTCAAAAGCCACGATCAAGCAGCCTTGTGTGAGCTTGTGCGAGCTTGTGAACCTGTACTTAAGAAGTTACTGTTGGATTGAACAGGTCCAAACCGGAGCTCAATTGGCACACAATAGAGCAAGGTAAGACCAGCACGCAGTTCAGTTTTGAGAATAGAATTAGAATCCGTAGCTTAAGCCTAGACTTAGTTTTGATCGAGTTCATCTTCAAAGAGTTTTCCGTTTCTGCACAGGTTGCACGGCGTGCAAAGTTACAGATAGCGGAACGAGTTTCTACCCAGGTGCACGGCATGCAGCCCAGGTGCACGGCGTGCACTCTGCTGTAAAGGGCAGAATTATGCGTGGTTGTGGACGTTTTTCGGTGTATACGAACACACCGAAGTGAGTGAGTAGTAGTTCATTTAGAAATCATTATTTAACTCAATTTTAATGCTTAATTACTTCTGTATCAGTTAGTATAACTTTTAAACAGTGTAGTACATACAATAGAGTATGTTAGTTTCATTGGAACTTGAAATACCTAATATGCTTAGTGAAAATGATGAAATTTCCTGTATTATACTTCCAATGTATTTGTTGATTTAAAAATAGATGTTTAGCATCGAAAGTGAATAAATGAGATTGAATCATGTTTAATGATGATAAAGGATATATATTTGCTTCGTGTGATATTTAGATTGTGCAATATGCATGAAATGTGATATTCCTGTTTAATGTTTATTTGTTAATCGGTTAATAGACCTAGGTGCCCTAACACCGTAGAACCCCTTAGACGGGTCTGCAACTTTGGGGTGAAACTCGTGTTGCAACATCATCCATGCTTGTATCACGGACAAACGAGGAAAGAGAGGCAGTGTCCAACAACAATCGTGCTTGTGTCACGATGGCACTACGATAACAAAAGAAAACATGGTTATCTAACACCATTCGTGCTTGTGTCACGAAGGTAACCCTGTGACTCTCCGCCGGTGTACTCAGGTTAAAGGAGAAGTTGGGAGCACACGTGGTTGTGCAGCACACGTGGTTGTGCGTTGAGGCCGTAGAGCCTGGGTCCTGTGCAGACCAGGACGAGTAGTCAGACTTAGCACTTCCCGGGTGTGTCGCTAAGTCTTGTACGGTGGGACCGTAGCATGGACTTGTTGCGGATCTTTATATGCAGAGTACACTGCATATATTTAGGGCATAATAATAATAAAATGAATAAATAATAATGTAGGTTCACAGTAAATTTATATAACTGTTTATTTACCTGAAATACCCGTTGATGCTTAGAAATGTGGTTATTATCTGTATATTTGTTATGTTATTAGAACTGCCTTGCTTAGTTCTGCATTTATGTTTATTTTCAGTTTATAAACCTGATGAGTTGTTTAATGATAGCTAAGTGAAATGCTATTCACTGAGCGAGTAGGCTCATACCTCTACTCAAAACATTTTCAGGTTATCATCAGCAGTAGGAAATCAGAAGGATCGATTTATCCTTACGCCTAGTCGATAGAAGGTTCGTAGTTAGTAGTTAGAGGTCTCTTAGTCCTTTCCCCTCGATCTTTGGGACAAGGTGTGAGTGAGAGAGTGAATGTGTATAAGATGTAAATTATCTGTTATGCTTTATTTTTATGTCAAACAATGTAATATGTTGTAGACTCTGTTTATATTGCTAGTCAGTTAATAAAGATGCTTCCGCAGTTTGTTTAGTTTCATTTGACAGCATAAATCAGATTTTCCTATTAATATCTTTAAAATGTTTTAAAAAGTGAAGAGTGGTTGGCTTATGTGTAAATCTCATCCTGTCGCGTCTTAATCTCGTGGTTTGTGATTAATGTGAGATTGGGGCCTGACAATTTGGTATCAGAGCTTTGGTTTGAGTACATAGTTACTCAAGGTCAGGGGACGATAAGAGACCAATAGGATTAAGGTTTAGGTATCTTTCTTCTATCTGTAATTTTCTAACAGGAAGTGTTCTGTTACATTATTGCAGATAGCAGGAAGAGGATGTGGTCACGAGAATCAAGTAATGAGCTTAAGATGAGTCGTTAAGAATCAATAAGGTCAAAGAATAAAGTTATAAGTAAGGCAAATAATAAATGATGTGTTTTAGCTCTGGAAGGTCTGAGTGTTTAGATACCCTGGCCAGGTGTCTGAATACTTAGATTGACCAGTATCAAGCTACTCTGTCTGTTCTTCTCTGGATGCCCTGGCCAGGTATGCAGAGGAAGGATAGGCTAGAGAGAAAACCCTAGAAATCTTAGGGTTAAGAGATCAGAAATTAATAAAGGAATAAGAGATTACATATAAGATGCGATTCGACTCTTGTTTATCATTGTTTATCTGATTTAAAGATCACTGGAAATGCTTTTATATGCATGAAATGAAATTTTCAGTTTGCAAAGTAAACATGATTCTTTTATATTGTTGTGACATGAAGTGAATTGTTTAATGTTTGTTTTCTTTGTATTAAAGTAGATCCGAAATCATGTATAAGTAAGTTGCCCTAAGTGGATATTCTTTCCACATGTGTAAGGTTAATAGGGGTTGATTAATCTCGAGTAGCTCTTGGCTTCAGGACTACAGGTTCGGCCTGGTCCGGCTGGCAGGATGCGTTACTGGGATCTAATGACTCCTATTAAAAGTAATATAAGAATAGACTCTGGATGATTTAGACCCGTAATATAGTGAGAATGTATATACACTAGAATGTTTTAACTAAGATAAGAAGTCTAAATGTTCTTTAATCTTGAGAATTAGGGCTTGAGAAGCATAGACCCTAATCGGCCCAAAATAGGGTTTTGATGATACATAAATACAAATTTGACAAGTAAAGTGTTTTAGTAAATGATTTTTAGTATCTTATGTGTAACTCTAATTTGGATAAAATTGGGATATGATTTGGATATATAAAATTTGAACAACATTGGAAGATATCAGAATTTTTGAAGAATGTTCTGACATGTTCATCGGCTGAGTTTCAAACTCGACCGATCACATTTTCTGAATGATATAGCAGTGTGGTAATTGAATTTTATCTTTTTATTGGTATATCCAATTGATCTCAAATTTTAACTGTGTTTGAAAATCACAAATTCTAGACACTCTATTAATTTGGCGTAATTTTTGGATGACTTTTGATCTCTACAGTAAGGTGTCGGTCGAGTTGCAACTCGACCGAATCTGCTGCAGACTGCTATATAGCAGCGCACTGTTTGATTTTTATTTAATTATTGGTAACTTGAAATGATCTCAAATTTTTACTGGAGGTCTGAAACTTCATTAGGGACAACATATAAAATTTCCAAAATTTTTGGAGCTTCTGTTAGATGTTTAATAAACGAATTACAGAAACTATTATGAAAACTGAATTTTCAGCTAATGTAATTAATGTTGAGTGCTGGGTTAATATGTTATTGACCCAAGCAACTCAATTTGATCTATATGATCGATCACACATACACACAATAATTCTATGTTACTGATATAGACCAAAACCCTAGAATGATTAAAGTTGTAGTAGTTCAAGGGATATCATTAGTGATGTAACCTTGAATACTAGTAACTTTGTAAAATAAGACCTTGAGATTTGTTCTATGAAAAGTAAACTGGCTTTGATAGTGACCTAGGGTTTTAAGGTAGTTAATCTAAACAGTACATGAACGACATGAAATTACTTAGAGAAAGGAATAGGACATAAACTTGAAATATAACAATAAGAAAGTAGCATAGAAATCGGAGTATTACCTGATATATGATCTGCAGATAGCCGATGTAGTTCATGTTTTTAAGACATGGTGTCATTATCTTTATGATGTGGCAATAGATTATCACCCTGGCAGGGAGAATGTGGTGAATAATGCTTTCAGCAGAAAGTCAAGTTCAACAATTAATGCATTCTCTATGACATGTTTCAATAGAGACCTGTTAGTAGAAATGTGGAAGTGGAACTTAGGCTTAGGGGTGACAACACAAAGTGATTTGATTGTATAGATGTAAGTTAAGCCTACCTCTTATGATCAGATCAAGGAACTACAAAAGGGTGATAGTGAATTAAGCCAGACCATGCATGACCTGATAGGAGGAAAGAGACTAGAGTTTAAGTTTTTAGATAATAAGATGTTGTATTAGCATGACATGTTGTGTGTACCTCGAGATAGAGTAAAACTCTTTTAAGGGGAAAAGGCTGAAAGAAAAGATTCTTATGGAAGTGTATGTATTGATGTATGCTATGCTTTCAGGAAACACTAAGATGTATATGAATCCCAAGTAGTTGAAACGAATGGTCAGATATGTAGAAGGATGTAGCCAAGTATGTGGTTAAAAGTAGTGTATACCAGTAGGTTAAAGCTGAACCCTAGAAAATCCATAGTTACCTTGCAATCTTTTTCTATGCCTGAATGGGAATGGGAATTTACCACAATGGATTTTGTGATAAGATTTACCCAGGACACCTAGAGGTTGTGATTTGATATGAATGATTGTGGATAGACTAATTTAGTCTGCTCGCTTTCTTCATATTAAGTCGACCTTTGATGTCTTGATACATGACTAAGATATACATGGATAAAATAATTAAGTTGCCTGGTAATCCAGTTCCAATTATATCATATTGAGTTTAGAAATACACAACTGATAATGGTACGGTTTGAGAATGAACCCAGGAAACACATATTTGGTAAATCATCAGGTGCATGATTTCAAGAAAGTACGATAACATTAAAATATGCAAATAAATCTAGTTGCATGCTTCCTATTATGTTAATGTGTGTGACCTGACACTTTACATGAATTGGTACATTTCTTTGAGATATCATTAGAAACTCTCAAGTACGATTAAATATTTGTGTTATGATATGAAAATAACTCTTAATTGAGTTATGTGATGCATTAACCAGGAATTTGGTTAATATGCATGCACTTCGAGAAATTTCAGATAATCGATAAATATTACAGATGGTTTCTTATAAGTGGAGTAAATTACTCTTGTTGGTGTAATAAAATGTTCAATTACATGAAATTCAGTATGTATGTGCCAAAATTGATTTGAGTTTTGGGATATTTATGAATTTTTAATCTGTCTACATGCATGATATAAACATTACTCAGTAATTACAATGATTTGAAATATACTGCTCTGCCAGTTCCAGAATAATACTGTATTGTGATTTGAACTGCAATCAAACAGATGAGATAACGGAAACCCTAAGAGTAGGGTATTGCCATGTGACTAGCAAATGAGATAACCCTAAGAGTAGGGTGTTGGCATGTGATGAATGAATAAGGCAAATGAAACCCTAAGGATAGGGTGTACGTGGAATCAAGTGTTTTGATATCAATTCTCAGTATGAGATGTAGTGATGTGTAACAGTTAAATTGCATGATTTTAGTATAAACTGCCAAATTGACATGCATTCTGTTTATTTAAGAATTAAAATGTTTGTCTGCATGAATAGTATGATAATTTCTTAGTAGTTATCATAAATTGAGATACTGCTATAACAGTTCTGGAAAGACAATGTTTTATGGGTCGATCTAGAATCAGATTAGATGTATCCTAGGTTAAGGGACCTATACAGATGGTTGATCAGAGGATCAAGAAACTCACGAATTGTGAGATGTCATTAGTGATAATTTTGTGGAGAAATCTTAACCTAGAGGGAGCTACGTAGGAATACGAGTCAGAAATGAGTAACACATTTCCTTCCTCTTTTAGGAATTTCGGGACAAAATTCTTTTAAGGGGAAAAGGTTGTTATGACCCACTCCATGATTAACTAATAATTACCTTGAATTACGTGAAGACATCTCAATTAGTGTTGATCATCAAATTAGAATATCATGGTTAATCAAGATAAGCTACGTCGTGAATAAATAGTTAAGTTTGAATCATCTGAGATAATTAATGAAAATATCAATATTGATTGTTGAATTAATTAAGTCGAGTTGAGTACTCACTGTTGCAATTAGTGGTTTGACCAATTGTGACAAGCTAGATAACATAATATTATGCCTTGGGATGATAGAGAATCTCGTGCTTGAGAGTTTGCAAGAAGAATTATTTAAATCGGACCCTCGAGGTAAAAGTTACGGCCTTTTTGGTTTTCTTGGACTTGGATGCAATTTTACCATTAATTGAGTATGTTTTAAGTGAGTCGGCTATTCTATTTCTCGCTTATCCTCTCCCATCTTTCTTCCCGATAGAACAGGGAGCGACCGCACAGCTGCGTGCGACCTGCTGCAGGTGGCCAACGGCGATCCTTGGGGCGATTTTCTCGGGAGTTCTTGAGCTTCTCACCTCTGACCAGCCAGGGTGCTCCACCTCCGCCCTCCTTTCACCCTTCTCCTTCCTCCCCTCCTCCATTTCCGCCCTAGCCTGCAGCCTTGGCCGGCGGGCAAGCTGCAGTTGCAGCTGCTACGCACGGCCAGGGAGGCCACCTTGGGCCGCCCAGCAGAAGGGGAAGGCTCCCTTGAGCCCAGACCTCGAGTTCTTGGCGGAATCCGCAGCATCCCACCTCCACTTTGCGTCGCCGTACCTTCTTTTAACAGGGGCGCTACCCCATTTGGATCAAGCAGCAGCTGCTGCACTAAGCATGGATCAAGAGCATCTAGGGCGTGAGTAAGCACCAAGCAACGCCCTCGATTACGGCCGTGAGCTCGAAGCACAAACCCAAAGTCAAAAGCCACGATCAAGCAGCCTTGTGTGAGCTTGTGTGAGCTTGTGAACCTGTACTTAAGAAGTTACTGTTGGATTGAACAGGTCCAAACCGAAGCTCGATTGGCACACAATAGAGCAAGTTAAGACCAGCACGCAGTTCAGTTTTGAGAATAGAATTAGAATTCGTAGCTTAAGCCTAGACTTAGTTTTGATCGAGTTCATCTTCAAAGCGTTTTCCATTTCTGCACAGGTTGCACGGCGTGCAAAGTTATAGATAGCGGAACGAGTTTCTGCCCAGGTGCACGGCATGCAGCCCAGGTGCACGGCGTGCACTCTGCTGTAAAGAGCAGAATTAGGCGTGGTTGTGGACGTTTTTCGGTGTATACGAACACACCGAAGTGAGTGAGTAGTAGTTCATGTAGAAATCATTATTTAACTCAATTTAAATGCTTAATTACTTCTGTATCAGTTAGTATAACTTTTAAACAGCGTAGTACATACAATAGAGTATGTTAGTTTCATTGGAACTTGAAATACCTAATATGCTTAGTGAAAATGATGAAATTTCCTGTATTATACTTGCAATGTATTTGTTGATTTAAAAATAGATGTTTAGCATCGAAAGTGAATAAATGAGATTGAATCATGTTTAATGATGATAAAGGATATATATTTGCTTCATGTGATATTTAGATTGTGCAATATGCATGAAATGTGATATTCCTGTTTAATGTTTATTTGTTAATCGGTTAATAGACCTAGGTGCCCTAACACCGTAGAACCCCTTAGACGGGTCTGCAACTTTGGGGTGAAACTCGTGTTGCAACATCATCCGTGCTTGTGTCACGGACAAACGAGGAAAGAGAGGCAATGTCCAACAACAATCGTGCTTGTGTCACGATGGCACTGCGATAACAAAAGAAAACATGGTTATCTAACACCATTCGTGCTTGTGTCACGAAGGTAACCCTGTGACTCTCCGCCGGTGTACTCAGGTTAAAGGAGAAGTTGGGAGCACACGTGGTTGTGCAGCACACGTGGTTGTGCGTTGAGGCCGTAGAGCCTGGGTCCTGTGCAGACCAGGATGAGTAGTCAGACTTAGCACTTCCCGGGTGTGTCGCTAAGTCTTGTACAGTGGGACCGTAGCATGGACTTGTTGCGGATCTTTATATGCAGAGTACACTGCATATATTTAGGGCATAATAATAATAAAATGAATAAATAATCATGTAGGTTCACAGTAAATTTATATAACTGTTTATTTACCTGAAATACCTGTTGATGCTTAGAAATGTGGTTATTATCTGTATATTTGTTATGTTATTAGAACTTCCTTGCTTAGTTCTGCATTTATATTTATTTTCAGTTTATAAACCTGATGAGTTGTTTAATGATAGCTCAGTGAAATGCTATTCACTGAGCGAGTAGGCTCATACCTCTACTCAAAACATTTTCAGGTTATCATCAGCAGCAGGAAATCAGAAGGATCGATTTATCCTTACGCCTAGTCGATAGAAGGTTCGTAGTTAGTAGTTAGAGGTCTCTTAGTCCTTTCCCCTCGATCTTTGGGACAAGGTGTGAGTGAGAGAGTGAATGTGTATAAGATGTAAATTATCTGTTATGCTTTATTTTTATGTCAAACAATGTAATATGTTGTAGACTCTGTTTATATTGCTAGTCAGTTAATAAAGATGCTTCCGCAGTTTGTTTATTTTCATTTGACAGCATAAATTAGATTTTCCTATTAATATCTTTAAAATGTTTTAAAAAGTGAAGAGTGGTTGGCTTATGTGTAAATCTCATCCTGTCGCGTCTTAATCTCGTGGTTTGTGATTAATGTGAGATTGGGGCCTGACAAATACATATCTTTTAAGTTATGATACATCTTTGTGCTCCCTGGATGCATAGCATACATTGAAGAATGAGCTTCTTCCAAAACTAACTTTCTTAAGTTATCAGCATCAGGTACTACCATTCTACCATGGTAATAGACTACCTACTCATCTAAATCATGGAAACCATCTCGTTTCTCGCTACCATACTCTGACCTGATCTGTTGAATCACAATATCAACCTGCTGTGCTTCTTTAATCTGCTATCTTAGAGTGGGTTTTACTTGCATCTCAGCTAACAACCTGGCTAACAATGATACTTTAAGTTGTACATTATCTTTCCTTAAGGAGATAAGCATATCTCTCTTAAAGCACACTAAGGAATTTAATTGTGCTTTATCTAAGGTTGGTGTTGCTGATTTTCTACTTAATGCATCAACAACCACATTAGCCTTCCCTGGATGATAATCAATAGTACAATCATAGTCTTTGATTAATTCCATCCAGCAGCGTTGCCTCATGTTCAACTCATGCTGTGAGAAGATATACTTTAGGTTCTTATGGTCTGTAAAAATATGAAATGTCTCTCCATAGAGATAATGTCTCCAGATCTTCAAAGCATGGACCACAGCAGCTAGCTCTAGATCGTGTGTCGGATAATTCTCCTCATGTTTCTTAAGCTGTCGAGAAACAAAAGAAATCACTTGTTTATCCTGCATCAACACACATCATAGACCGTTCTTGGATGCATCACAGAAAACTATATACCCCTTTCCCTGCTCAGGTAACACCAACACAGGTGCACTTGTTAACCTTTCCTTCAGCAAATGGAAGGAATGTTGACACTTGTCATTCCAGACAAAAGGAATATCTTTCCTGGTCAACTTGGTCAGGGGTAAAGCTATAGAAGTGAAGTTCTTGATGAACTTCCTGTAATAGCCTGCCAACCCAAGGAAACCATGTATTTCTGTTGGTGTCTTTGGTTGTTCCCATTGCAGGACAGATTCTACCTTCTTAGGATCAACATGAATACCTGAAGCAGATATAAGGTGTCCTAGAAAAGAAACTTCTGGTAACCAGAACTCACATTTTGTAAACTTAGCATATAGCCTATGCTCTTTTAGCAAAGTCAAAGCCTGACAGAGGTATTGCTCATGTTGTTGAGCATCTCTACTGTATATCAGAATGTCATCTATAAAGACGACTACACACTAATCAAGAAAAGTTCGAAAGATTCTATTCATGAGATCCATGAATGCAGTTGGTGCATTAGTTAGTCCAAACGACATAACTATGAACTCATAGTGACCATACCTTGTCCTAAAGGAATACTTAGGTATATCACTCTCCTTAATACGTAACTAATGGTATCCTGATCTCAGATCTATCTTAGAAAAGATAGTTGTGCCACACAACTGATTAAACAAGTCATCAATCCTTGGCAGAGGATACTTGTTCTTTATAGTTACTTTATTTAACTATCTGTAGTCAATGCATAACCGCATCGACCCATCCTTCTTCTTAACAAAGAGAATCGGAGCACTCCAAGGTGAAATGATCGGTTAGATAAAACCCTTCTCAAGCAACTCATGCAGTTGTTTCTTGAGCTCTGCCATTTCAGCAGGTGCCATTCTATACGTGGTTTGTGCTATGCGTTGCGTGCTCGGGATTAGATTAATTTCAAAATCAATCTCTCGGGATGGAGGTACACCCAGAAGTTCTTCAGGGAAAACATATTCACACTCCCTAACAACCAGAACTTCAGAAAGATGAGGGCTCTCCATTGTGGTATCTACCACATGTGCCAAGAATGCAAAGAATCCATGTCTCATCAACTTCTCAGCTACCATAGCTGACACAAGACAAGTTGGAAGAATATTTCTATCTCCCTAAAAGATCCATGTCTCACCGTTGTCTGTGAACACAGCCTGCTTGGAACCACAATCCAAGACAACCTTATACTTTTCTAAGGTGTCCATTCCTAGGATTATATCAAAACCCTACATCTCAAGTGGTATAAGATCCACTTGAATGCAATGTTCAGAAAAAGAAAGAGTGCAGGGAGAACACACCTCCCGCAATACTATAGATCCCAACAAAGGGGTTTCTAGCATCAAGCTATCTGCTCTATGACTGACAGTCATGTCGCAGTCATGAATCACTTCTCGTGTGATAAAAGAATGTGTAGTACCCAGATCAATTAACACATATACGAAGCAGGACGAAGACATATCAGAATACAATATTTCCATCTGACCTGTCACAACCTGAGGGTTGACTACCGCTTTGGGCTGATTCATGGCATAGAATCTAGCCGTTGCTTGTTGTTGACCCTGTGCTTGGTTGTTGGGTGCCGACGATCTAGCTTGGGACGCTTGTCCACATCCTCTAGCATTATTATTGAACTGTTGCCTCTGTGAGCCTTACTGACTCTGCCTCTGGGGTTGAGTTATAGTTCTAACTTTCTCAGGACAATCTCTCTTCAAGTGTCCTGACCTCCCACACTGGAAGCAATTATGACTTCCCAAACTCTGTCTGGGTGGTCCTGTCACTGATGCTGATGCCGTACTGGGGGCTCTATTTTGAGGAAAACTACGACCCCTACCCCTACTTGACGTCCACTGCGTCGGGGTATTAAACCTTGGTGGTGGTGGTGGTGTAGAAAACCTCGACTTTTTGAAAATCTCAGACCTCTATCCTTGAAACTGAGGATACATTTTCTTATTACTGGTCTGCCGCTTCTCGATAACATACCTCTCAATCTGCCTCATGAACTCCACAAAAGTGGCAAATCTTTCCCTGTTCTCCAGAGCAGACATGGGAGTGGTCAATTCAGCGTTCAACCCCTTCTTGAAATGCCAAATCCTCTCTTCATCAGTAGCTACCATTTGCAGACAGAACCGCAAAAGATCCATGAACCTAGCTTCATATTCGCTAATGTTCATCTATCCTTGCCTCAACCTCTCAAATTGAGAGATCTTCTCATCTAGATACATCTTGGGAAAGTATCTAGAAACAAATTCATGTCAAAATTCATCCCATCCGACTTCAACTCCTGATATTTTGCCTTCCTCGATGGTCCACCAATTACCGACACTCCCCTTCAAAAGGTATGCAGCATGCCTCACCTTCTCAGCTTCTGCAATGTTGGGGATTCTAAAAGCTTTCTCTAGCTCCATCAAACATAAATCTGCATCAGATGGGTCAGCTATACGAGCATAGTATGTGGTTCCCACCCTGCGAAGCCTTTCAAAGGTCTTGCCAGCTCCTTTTCCTTCATTGTGGACTGGTGCCCTTGGTGCAGGTGGTGGCATCCTATCCACCATATGCGTCATAGTCGCCATAAACTTCCCGAATAGGGTATGGAAAGATGGGTTCTCTAATGCAGCTTGATCAAGTTGACGAATCTCAGGCACATGTTCCTCCCTAGCTTGATCCCTTACACCTCCTCCTGGTGCAGCAATGCTACTCTCAGCAGCATGTTCGTCATGTGATCCAGACATCTTCAAGTTCTTCTTCTCCTATATGAGAAGAAGACACTATCAGATAAATTGGAAGACACTTAGAACAGACTCAACAAACTTAATCCTATGTCTCTATAGAATCAGCAAACCTAGAGCTCTGATACCACTAATTTGTGACAAACAAACCGGTCTTAACTAATATAACAAGATTAACTAAAGCGGAAGCGGTCGTTAGCAGCGGAATTACTGAAAATCACTAAAAATTAAAACCATTTTATAAAAATATCCATTACCAGAAAACTCTTTGAACAAGAACCACAGTATTATATTTACATACTGGTCCACATTGTACATTTCATGTACCATCTCTTCTCGAGGAATATATATCCATCATTACTTTGCTAAAAAGCACAAGTAACAAAATCCTCGAAGCACCAAACCCAAAATCTCATATTGATTATAAAAACACTATCTACTGACTCCTAGGACCTGAGAGTACAAATATGACACATAGGACTATCTATTCCAAAACTTGATCACCAGTATCCCCACCTGGGATATCATCGTTGTCCCTGTGGTTGCTGCTGTTGCTCTTCCCCTGCTACAGAGGTTCTGCCTCTTTGTCTATGTCTACCTATAAATGTTGGATCCCATGGGGGTGAGACAATTATACAATTTCCCTAGCGAGAGATATAACTCTCTGCCAAAAACATTATTATTGCAGTTTAATAGAAATAAACTGAGCAGTGGGATAATATATTTCAATGGCAGATAAATCAATATCTATGCAGATTAGAGCAAAATTCCTATTCAAGTATTTTAGATATAACTTGATAAGGCAACATGTCTCTTATTCAATATGGAATTGAAGAACATAAGTAACATTTATGTATCAAGGACATGCTAAGCAAGATAACATCAACCAGTGGTTCTCATATTTCAATCTTAAGCAAATACGCTACATGACTGATTACATTTTACAAACATACTTAAGCTTTGAGGAGATGAGGTATACCGCTCATACTCCAACCGACCATTGTGAAGTCGAAATCGGTACCATACACAGTCAGTGGAAGAGCTGGCTTCCATGACTTCCCACATCCCGGTCAGTGTGAGATCACATGTAAGAAATCTTGTGTCTCTGCTACATAGCTTGCCATGGTATAGTGGCATCTTTACTATAGAGCTACAGTGGCGACTGTACTCTCTTCACAATCGAGAGATTTCATGTTTACCTCCATCGATCCGACATTAACATCATCGGGAGATTAGTGATACATCCATCCCGAAACATATAATGAAGGATTGAGAGGTTTAATGTTTACCTTCCATCATTTCCCCCATTTGGACGTACATATTCAAAAATATGCGAACTCCAGGAGATCCCATAGGAAAACCTATTTCACCATCACCAACTACTGACGATGATGGATCTATGGTCAAAGCACTACATGAATAGCTTTCACTTGATTAATTAAGTACATTATCATGTTCTTTTAGCATCAGTCAAGTTTTCAAACATAACTTATTAGGACAAATGCTATAAAGAAACATGTATTGTTTTCATAAGTTACTTCTCAGTCTTTAAAAGACATTGGGATCTCAGTCCCTCATTTCAATACTAGGAATACTCACCCCTTCACAACTTAATGCCAAAAACATATGGTTCTGGGTATTCAAACCCTTAACTCATCGCTAGGCATTGTTACCACCTTTTTCAGATAATTATCACGTTCAGGTCATCTGACCAAGGTAAACATGACACTTGCTATACAAACATCTTTTATGGCACTTGAGGCCCATTAACTCTCTTGTTACCTTTTACTAAGCAACAAGACATATTATGGCACATAAGGCCCAACAAATAATTTCAATAAATAAAGCATCATAGCTCATACCTGGCTATGTTCATCATATCAAGATACCTGCATGGTTAGTACACATGATAAAAAATATATCAATCATATTTCAATTTCATGCTATTCAAGGGTAACACCACTATTCCCTTACCAGGGTTAGGGTTTCCCATTTCATTTCAAATAGGGTTACACACCCCCCTTGTATAATTAGGACCAATGATTTATCATTTCATTGTCTAAGATTAGAGTTTCTTATTATGTAGTATAATCCAGAATTATGGTTTCACACACCTTCAACCAATTTAGAATTAGGGTTTACTATTCACATCACATCACCCTAGATTAGGGTTTATATTCAATAACCCACAATTAGGGTTTACTATTCATCCCAATTAGGGTTTTACATTAAAATACCCTGAATTAGGGTTACTCATGTCATTACTCTAAATTCATATCACATTATCCTCCTAGATTATGGTTTCACTCAGACTTTCCCTAAATTAGGTTTTGAGTTCATCAATTAACTCAATTAGGATTTCATGATCTCTTTATCAAGGATCATACCCTAAATTATTTATATCGCACCTATTATGAATCTGTTAGGCTTGATTGCTACATGGTTATCTTACATGTATGCATATCTCTCTCTCATCCTCTTCTAGGATGTCCACTACTCAATCCTTGATTGGATTGAGCCTACTCTTTATTCAAAAACATGCATTTAGGGTTAGCATGATGTATTGAGTTATTGCATCCTTATGCATCAATGATTAATCCCACTAAGGGTATCAACTATCTAAATTCATTAGGTGTCCAGAAGATTTGATCAATTGAACCTTCAATTACATGAGGTGTTCAAATAAATTGACCAATTGAATCTTCAATTACATTGGGTATCCAAGTGGATTAACCAATTGATTCTTCAATTATATTAGATATCAAAATGGATTAACTATGTTGAACCTCAAATGGTTTTTATTACTTGGACCCTAAACGGTCTTGGTCTTTCAAAATTCAAACGGTTTGAAACTGTTTGGGCACATTGCCCTTGAAACTGTTTAAGCAAGAAATGTGTTGAAACTGAATGGGCTTGGGTCTCCAAATAGTTTGGGATCATTTGGACCCAAATGGTCTTGAGACCATTTAGACCCAAATGGTCTTGATACGGTTTGGACCCAAACGGTCTTAAGACCGTTTGGTCCAAACCCTCTCAAAACCGAATGGACCACAAAGGTCTTCCAACACTTAAACAACTCAAGGTTTTAATCAAGGAACCATCTATCAATTGACTCCTTGATTCATTCATCAAATGAACTATTGAATCATCCTTCAATTGGACCATTAAATAGGGTTTTGAATCCAATTTTACTAGGATTTATAATCAAGAAACCATCAATTAGGGTTTTGAATTCAGGGAACCATCAATGGTTAACATTGTGGAACTAATTCAATTGAAATCAATGAGTCATCATCCAATTATGATATGACCTGACCTCAAATGGTCTTGAAGTCGTTTGGATGACCTCCAAATGGTCTTGAGGTCCTTTGCCTCATTATTCATTAAATTTTGTGAATTCAAATTAGGGTTTAGATCATTGGATTGATCATCAAATTAGCTATTGATTACATTTCAATTTGATATCTCGAAATCTTCAATTACTCAACCATACTCAACCCTAGACCTCCAAACGGTCTTGGTTGACCTCCAAACGGTCTTCATACCATTTGGGGTGACTTCCAAATGGTCTTGAGACCGTTTGGGTTAGTCAACCCAAAGATTCAAATCCATCAATTGAAATTTCAGCACTTAACCCGATTAAGGTTTCTAATTGGAGGATTGTCCATATATTGAATTAATCAATTGGATACATTAGATCATCATCCAACATTTACTAGGGTCCTGACCTCAAACGTTCAACCCATCCAAATGGTCAACCCAACCAAATGGTTTGGGATCCAAACCTCCAAACGGTTTGCAAACCGTTTGGTCTCCAAACGGTTTGGTGAAACCGTTTGGACCAAGGTCTTAAAACTGTTTGCAATAGAAATTTGTTGGAATGTGAACCGAAGATGATGTCATCATCATCAAGACTTAGTCCATCGAAATATACTACCATTATCATGGTAGTTGCATCGTTTAATAAAAGGAATTGAAGAAAGAGCAATTGGACATAATTGATTGAGAAATTGAATTCAATAACAATGAATAGGGGTTCAAGTTATATAACCCACCTCCAATTGAGATTCAAAGCTTGGAGCTTCACATCAACAATGGTGGAAGGATATTTTTCACACCACAAGGTTCGTTCCTCAAGCTTTGGAGTAAAAAGGAATGGTTAGAATTGAAGATGTGATTCATATAAGAAGAAATCATGAATTGATTTGTGATTTCCACCATGAAATCAAGACGATCGAAGGTCAAGAAGCTTACCAACAGGTTGGGGGTTGTCCTCCTGCTTCTCCTAGATTCCTTGGTCATTTTTTCAAGAAAAGAGAAGAAGTGGATTCGAAAATGTCTTTGGTTTGAGTTGTAAAGGGTGTTTTATAAGAAAAACAATGAGAGAAAATGCCTCATACAAATCCTTTAATTCCAAAATTATTGCCACCTCTTCCCGCTTCGTTCCTTGCATGCAAAGATATATTTATCACCACTAAACTCCCTTCCATTATCCATGAATTAAGGGAAAAGAAATTAAGCACCTTAACCTTTATAATATCATTATCCATAAGTTAGTTGATAATTCTTTTTAGTTTCTTAATGTGAGTGGGTTATCCACTCACGTTGATATTTCCTTTGCCTTTGCAAGGCACAAGGACGTCCATATATGTGGATTTCAACCAACACAATTTTGGTTGAAGGAAAATCCATTTAATATAATTAATTTTGCATTATTTCAATTATGCTTAAATCTTGATTATTTTAATACCAAGATTCTCTCTCCTTCAAAGTAGCTAAAATGAGATGCCCCTCTCATTTTATTGCCTCTACAAGATTCCATGAATATTGGGGATCTTATTGAAGTGGTAAATTGCATATTGAAACTTGGGTTTTGGGTAATTTGCACATTACACCAAAACTAGGTTTTAATGCACAAACATTGCTTGATCAGCTCTTTCTTGGTACTCAGGCTTTCACTAGCCATACCTCTGCATCATCTTCATTCTCATGATGCTTCAACACATTAGGAACATATTATCATGTAACATTTGCAATTTAACCCCTTAACTTGGGTAATTTGCACTTTAGTCCAAACAAGTAAAACATTACTTTCAACATTATTCAAAATGAACTAAGATTGAAATATATGTTCCTCTTGAGCCTTAAATACTTTTCAAAAGATAATATTAAGCATATAATTATCTTTCTTAAACAAAACACCTAAGGTTAAATCATAACCCAGGTCAGGGATGTTACACCACTAATCTTGAGAGAATGCCACTCTTCACCCTATGGAGGCATCATAGTGGAGACAGGACCGCCGCAAAAGTGCTACAATCCAGATTTTACTGGCCTTTGCTATTCAAGGATGCCACCGCTTATGTAAAGGTTTGCAAGGAGTGCCAATCAACTGGTAATGTCAGAAAGAGGAATGAAATGCCTTTGTCAGACTGGGTTGAAGTTGTGATCTTTGACGTTTGGGGAATTGACTACATGGGTCCCTTCCCCTCGTCAAGGGGTTATCAATACATCCTTGTGGCTGTAGACTATGTTTCAAAATGGGTTGAGGTAGTTTCTACTCAAACTTGTGACTCCAAGTCTGTGATTAAGCTTTTCGAGAAAACTATTTTTCCATGGTTTGGAGTGCCTCGCATAGTGATAAGCGACGACATGTCACACATTGGAGAAAAGTAGTTTGAGGCGCTACTAAAGAAGTACCAGGTCAAGAATACCATTGCCACACCCTACCACCCCCAGACCTCTGGGCAGATGGAGGTATCAAATAGATAGATTAAGAAAATCTTAGAAAAGATTGTCAGCCGCATGCGAAAGGACTGATCCATGAAACTCGATGATGCTCTCTAGGCCTATAGAACTACGTACAATACGCCCATATGAACGACACCTTACAGGTTAATCTATGGAAATTCATGCCATTTACCCTTGGAGCTTGAGCATAAAGCCCTCTAGGCGATTAAGTTTCTAAACATGGATATGGAAAAAGTCAGGCAAAAGAGATTTCTATAGTTGCAAGATCTTGAGGAGCTAAGATTACATGCTTATGAAAATGCAAGGATTTACAAACAAAGGACTAAGGTGTGGCATGATGCCCACCTAAGAAGCAAGGATATTAGGGAAGGTGACAAGGTCCTACTCTTCAACTCTAGCATTTGTCTTTTCCTTGGGAAGCTCAGAACCAGATGGTCAGGCCCCTTCTCTGTGGTAAAGAGTTATCCATCAAGAATGATGGAAATTCAAAGAGAAAAGACCGGGATTTTCAAAGTCAATGAGCACAGGTTGAAAAGATTCTATGAAGATGAATCATTTGTGAGAAGGTCAGAGCTAACATTGCAAGACGCCGAAGAAACAACCGAAGGATTGAAGTGAAAGGAGTTTGAAGATTATCGAGTTGAAGACGAAAAATACAGCGCTCTTCGGGATGCATCCCGAAATTTTACTTTTCCTAGAATAGGATGTTATTTACCTTTCATTAAAAAAAATTATGAACATTATCATTGTAATAAGGCCCGAGTCAGTGCATGCGCCACATGCATATACTCTCTTGTTTTATGGGCCACTGGTTAGGTTTATGAAGCTTCGATGGGTAATACTGTATGAGGCAGAGAGTCTTCTTTCTTGCCAGTGATGTTTTACTCATCAACACTCTCTTTACCTCTATTATTTGCCTATACTTTCGATCTAAGTTTTACTCCTTTTTAAATTTTTGTATAGAATGTTTTTCCTAAGGTTTTTCTACCTTGCTTCTTTAGCAAAATCCCGCCTTTTCTATCTGTATCGGGCAAGGATTACACGCGACATGCCAGGTGTGTTGGGTAGGAAGCCCCATCTCACGCGACTGCATGTTTCATATCAGGCAGACATTATTGTACCAGGCAATGTATCACGCGACACACATTGTGTGGCGTGAGGCTTGATTAGGAAGCCATTTCGACCCTTGAAGTGACGGATTAGACTATGCATTGGGAATGATTTGTCTCTCTGGATGACACGTGCCTTGTTTTTACCTGATTTACCCTGACACGACATGGCTATATATAGCAAATGCAGTTTTACCATGTCGGGCATTGACATTCACTTTTCACCTACTCACGTATCACACATTCTACTCTCACTCCATCTCTCATGTCGGCCAACCTTCTGTTAGCTCCCGTGTCACCCATCACGACCTTTAGACGACAAAGGTATAACTCGATACATGTATCATGCGGGTTACCTGACACGCCTATCGTGTCGCGCAACCCGTGTCAGGCACAAGACTTTAGTTCTTTCTGTATAGCGCGACACACGCTTGTCCCGAGCAACATCTCGTATCGGTTTTTGTATGCCGGGCTTCCTGTCTCTTTTGACCATGTCGCACGGCTCACATCCATCGCATGCCTGACCGATACCTGGTATCGGGTGAGACCCTTGTTGCCTAGTTTTAACAGAGTTTTATCACCTCACATTTTTCCCATGATGGGCGACATCTTTTCTCACGAGATTGTATCGAGCGGGACAACAATTCATAATGATGACCCGGTGTCGCGCGATAGACTTGAGGCCATATCAGCCTTTGACCCTTTACCTGACACAAGTGTATCGGGCAAGGCACCATATCACCCAGTTTTGTTAGACAAAGGGGCTTTAAATCGTGTTGCCCTATACTTTATCGTATCGGGAAGCGATCATATCAAGCGGACATTTGGTTTTTCTTATCGCACATTTCACCACCTTAAGACTGTACCAGACTTGAACCTTGTCGCGCGACACAAGTATCACACTTGAACCCTTATCGGGAATGAATATTAGGCAAGGTCTGTTTAGTGTAGCGTCCCAATATCGGTCAGACCCAATATCGGGCAGCACGGTGTGTTTTCTTTCTCCCGACATCCACTTGCTTGTATCTGGATTCGTTTAGTTAACCAATTTTTTTCAATCATCACCTACCTTATATCGGGCATCATGACTCCCTTGGTCTGCCGCCTGATATCAGGTAGTGTGACACATTTTAGTAATCTAGTTAATTACCATGCACTTGTTTGATGATAATAGAAATGGCCTGCACCAAGAAAACTGTCATAGAAGTAGACGACCAAGGTCGGAGGATCAACCCTGAGCACACAACAGAAGCCACCACATTCGGGTAGAAGAGCCCAAACCTCGATGCAGCGGGGCCATCCAGAGTCAAGAAGCGGCCCAGGATGGAAGAAGCAACAACCCCAAAAATTGTCTCAACCACGGCGGCCGAGCCAGAGCCTCTAGATCACTCACCAGTCCGGTTCGTGCCCAGAGACGATGAGCACAGGTGACAATACACAGAATTGGCAGCCAAGGTCTACAGGCCAAGTCGCTTCTGCCACCAGTCGTCCTTCCACCAGCTAGGCATTTTCGAAAGGATGGAAAATGTCCTAGCAGCTGCTGGGCTGAGGAAAATCTGCTTCAGCCACTCCACCTCTTACACATAACTCACAAGGGAGTTCATGTCGTCCCTCCCAGAAGAAGTCGAAATATTTGGCGGAGCGGACAGACTATAAGGATGACTATATAACGCTGAGCACGACATATCTGAAAAGCTTCTCAATGAGATCTTCTCCTCCAGTGAAGCAGAAAAAGAACTACTCAACAACGGTGTCAGAATCACTGAAGGCGATGGGTTCAACCCGGTCGCACTCTGGAGGAAGCTGACCGGCGAGTCAACGTTCAAGATAGGAAGTAAGGTGGCGGCAGTGCACTCCAATTTCTGGAGGATAGTGCACAAGATCATTGCGTGCCTACTCTTCAGCAAATATGAGTCTAGTAACCTTTACACTGAAGAGCTCCACCTCATATGGCACATGATGGAAGGACGCACAATCAACTTGGGGAGATTCCTCCTCAACTGTCTTCATCTAGTAAAAGACGCCACCAAAGACTACAACATGGGCAGACTGGTGAATCTGATTGCGGTAGGGTTAGGATACCCTAGGGAGCCGTGTAGCCTCTCAAGGACGAGAGGTGATGACAAGATTGACCTCAAATTCCTGATGAGGGCTACCATCATTAAGGAGGGGCGCTGCTACTTCTATAAGTTCGCAAGAACAAACACCCTCCTACTGCTCCCACGCTACACCAACTACGACGAAGAAAAGCTAGTCTTCACCACAGTGGAGATTGAAGATGTGGTGGTTGAAGCAGCTTATGCCGCCACCATGAGGATATAAGAGAGGGCAACTGTGACAGGAAGACCTATCCCTCTTGACGCCTGGCAAGACAAGGCGACAATTGATGTCGCCCCCGCTCCCGAGCCGACTGCAATCATCACTGCAACAACAACTGCAGATGCTGAGGAAATAATGGAAATTGTAGAGGTCGCCGAAACAACCGGGGTTGGAACAACGACAATAGCCCCCGGGGAAGCAACCACAGAAGATATGGCCGCAGCTCTCGAAACTTCTGATGTGCCTTCAATGGCAGAAGAAGTGGTGCAGCCAGACGCCAACAACGGTGCATTTGTTGAGCTCCTTGAGGCCGAACTCAGATCTTCGCAGCCCACACCGCCGCCAACATCGCCAGTGGTAGTTGCGGAGGAGGTTGCCGCCAACCAGTTAGTGGACCAACCCCCACCTTCTCTGCACCCTTCCCCACCACCAAAAGCAAGCGAGGTGGAGGCGGCCACAAAGGTGCCAACGCCCCGCTCTGAAGTGGTGCCCTCATGAACAATCTGCATGGATTCGGACACGAGTGGAGACGCACACTCGTCGAGCCAAACTTCTCGCACAAGGGACGTCAGGAGGTCAAGGGGCAGATCATCCACAACCCCTCCATCATTGGGGCAAATCTTGGGTCAAGAATTTGACCACTTACGGGAGGTAACAGACAACCACTCCATTACTTTTTCTTCCCTCACCCGCAAGTTCACTATTTTCCAGTAGAGGATGAATGACCAGGATTGGCAACTGTTGACCCTAGTTGGCCTTCCTGACCAAATAGAGTCCCTCAATAAGACAATGCATTTGGCGCTCCAATGCCTAGATGCAATAGAAGAAAGGTTGGACCAGAGAGACGACCACCCCCATTCAAGGCAGCTAAGGAGGTCTCCATCACATCTAAGCTCCAGCTCTCTGCCTTCCTCATTAGCATCCTCCTCTAGGACGTCATCTCCTTCCTCCTCCAGCGGGCCCTCCACAACACCCAAGGAAGGGGCGACGTACAAGTCAGCTGACGGAGCTGTAGCAGGACAGGAGAGTTCCTGTGGCATAGAAGAAGCTGCTCCCTCAGCCTCCCTTGACAAAGCTGAAGACAATGACAAATCAATCTGTGTCGGGGAGGACTCTTCTGAAGAATCAGAGGGAGAAGGGGGGGACATCTATACTGCTAACAACAGACACCCCCCAGAAGAAAGAGTTCGACGACAGATGCATTTTCTGCACCGTCTGAAATCCCCTCCTTTGAGATGGAAGACTTTGACAGAAGAGCCATCAGATACCTGACGATCAGAGACTAGGAATTGTTGAACAAGTCCTAAGATCGCGGGCATATGAGGAAGATGTCATCTGGAGCGACGACTACTTCTTTGTTCGATGGGGAGTGTTGAGGATCATGTTCCACTCACCAGCCGTCATCGGAAAGAAACTCTTCAGGGTCCTACAAGGTGTCGTGATCGAGAACGCGGGCATCAAGACAAGCCGGAAGCTCATTTACAATGCCACCCCGGCTTTGGCAAGAAGATTGATAAAGGGGCTATAAAACTCTACACAGGTGGCCATCATGTTGGAGTACATCGAAGATCACAACCCCAACCTGGTGCTAGCCCCCTACAAGCATCGAAGAAACTGGTTCCTTTGCGTGGCAGACCTCCGGAATCACGACGTCCAACTCCTCAGCTGCTACAACAAAGAGGTCCCACACTCGGGAAACACCATCGTTCACCCCGAAGATAGATATCTGAGGCTTATCCCATTGCATCTCCACCGCACAATCAAGTATGGAATCCAACATCACAACAACGTCTGGAATTTCTTTACACTCAGTGACTTCCCCGTTCAAGAAGAAGAGGGAAGTGGAAACAACGCCTTCACCGTCCTGCACGCCATTGGGATGCTACACATCTTTGGATACCTAAGGCATCTCAAGGGACAAAATTTCTATCAGTTCAGAAGCACTATGCTCTACTACTGATCAAGGATGGGCGCTATTTCCGAGACCTAGACATGCCAGAGAAGTTGCTGGACAACGATCAAGATGACAAATCCTCCCAACCCAGCAACCTTCTATAGGGAGAAGTCGAAATGGTCGCGGACGTTTACGGGGCAGGCAAGCAGATGGAAATTCTACGCAATATTCTTACAACTGAAAACCCCACTTTACCTGATGCTTCAGAAGAAATAGTTAGCAACTTCGACCATTCTGCGTGTTCTTCACTAACCCAAGAACATGTCAACAAAATTCTGCATAAGCTGGCTGATTCTACCCTCGTAGAAATCATCTATGAGGCAGAAGATTTCATTGTCCCAATGGATGATCTTTGGGACATGATAAAGGCAGGAGGATGTCTGGCAATGTGTAACATCCCAACTTTTCTAAAAAGGATTTATTTTCTTTATTTCATCAAATATACATTCTTGAACATGAGGGGCCTTTATATAAACTATTTCATACCATTGAATTTCTATCACTCAAAATATGGTCCCAAGTGATGTCTTGGTTGTAGTTTAGTAATAAGAGTCCACTAAGGGACCTAGTAATTTTATCCATTGTTAAATATGTAAATGAATTCGTAAAAGACGTATTATATGTAATCAATACCCACATCATAGCTTAATATGTATAATTGATAATATAAATGATTGTTTCATAGAAACAATAAGTTGACCAATAGATATAGTGTTATAAAAAAAGGGGGGGGGGAGAAACTAATAAGGAATCTAGCTTATATAACTAGAGTCTTGAACATCGGTGCTAGAATATTGATAAACCAAGTAAGAGGAAGAAGAGTTAGTGACTCGGAAATTAGGACTTGTGCAACCACTATGGGTACTATCTTTTGGTTCTATACAGTTTAATATGTGAGAGTGCATCTGATAGTAGGATTCATAATATGATCACTTTTCTGCCTAGATGAGGAGGAGCTTGCTTAGCAATCCTAGTAGTATTGGATTTATACAAGTCTCCTATGACATTAAGATTTCCTAGTCAGGATAGTATTCGGATGGAGCCGCTCATGGACCCTCAAACTCCAATGCAATAAAGGAAGGGCTCGTCAAGTGCTAATGCGAAAGACTAACACCTAAGGGTTTTAGTTATTTGGATCTTGGAAGAACTTGACCCTATATAAAGGAGTAGATGGTTGATATCGTGTCGAGGGATTTAGGGCTAGCGCCGTCTTTGTAGAGGCTCTCCTTGTCATTTTGGAAACACACTGAAGGACAACTATGCTCAGAACTCAGCTATGATTGTTGTGGAAGGATCAACCACCGAGACAACCTCTTAGCACTAGTACAATGGCTAGGGAAAGCGAGGTCAAGGTTGCGCCGAGGTAAAGGGCCATCCTCCAAGTGATATGCGGCGTCAAGGCAGTAGGGAATCACCACCCCACCTGGGCGGATGCCCTGCTCCTGCCGTGGAAATAAGGGAGGCAGCGCCCCTAGTCACACCATGTTGGTGAGCACTCAACTGCCTAGATTTTGTGTTTGTGCATGCGTCATCATCAAGGGGAGTCACAGCAGCGATGTGGCCCTGAGATGGCTGTCAGATCGATCTTAGACGGTCGGTCTTTGCCGGAGAGGAGACCAAGAAACACCACTCTGTTTCCACAGTAAAATAGGGGCTCGTGATCCTATGTTGCGCCCCGCTAGAGGAGGAATACGGGGTTCGAATCATCCTTTTAGGGCCGCTATCCAGTAGGACCAATTAACCTAAAAGCAAAGGAAAATTAGGTAAATATCAATGATCATATTTTAATTGGTTCTAAACTTTAAGGATTCGTAGATATTGATTCGATTGTCGGAATATGGTGTATAAGGGCTCATTGGAAACCTTGAGATACAAAGAACATCTTGAAGGAGATTACAAACTCTGGAAATACATGGATAAGGTAATTTTATTTATGGAATCTTAGATAGGTGGATTAAGTGCATATATGATGGTTCTTTGTTAAAATAATGATATAGGTGTGGACCTCATCATTGAAATTCAAGCAAGTGTTACACCACAATCTTAATAGGTATGATGAAATGACCACTCATGATTTAGAGGTTTTGTTGATACTATATGATGTATTGGGTATGCATGCGTGCATGCCATAAGATTGTGTAGGATGTGATTTAAAGATGAAGATGTGAGTAGATGGATAGTTGATATTTACAAGAAGTGTCTTTAAAAGAATTTAGACCTGATTAGAGGAATCCAAGATGAAGATTTTATACTCTATGACACAGGTAAGTGGTCCATGCACATGAGTACTCATAGTTTATGTTCAATATGTTTACATGTCTCCTAATAAGATTTTCATGATCTATTTGGTTTAATGTTATAAGACTTCAAAGTTAATATGTGCAAACAATATTACTCTCATATTTATACCATTATATAAGTTTAGATACCCAAAATATCGAGTAGAGATATGTTGTCCAAAATAGTTGTGACTCATGGGCCAAGTCCATGAGAAAGTTGAAGAATCATGTTCCTATCAGTTATCTTAGAAATGTTTGGAACTAATAAGTAAGATTTCAAGATAAGATATTGAAGTAATGCATCCATACTTAGTTTATGATTAGAATTAGCTTTGGATTAAGAATGTAAGTACATATATGTTATTAGGATTTCCCATCTTTATAGGCATAACTATGTAGTAAGATTTCAAGCAGAAACATGTCATTAAGATTTCATGCATATGTATAGATATAACAACTAGATTCCTTAGAATGAATAATATCTAGAATTTAATTACAATATAAGAATACAGACTTCAGAATATCAAGACATGGTCTACTTTTAGAAATAAAGGTACTTTTGGGATCACAATGTATTATAAAAATGAGTTCATGATGGCATCATAAAATAATGACACATTAAGTTATGATTAGGTTGCAATACAATATTTTATAAGATTTCTATTTTTATATTTAAGGTTTAATATGTAAGTTCAGATGTAAAGGTTCAAGGTAACATCATATTTTATAAGAAGGATTGAACCATCTTGTCAGAATTGATATTTTTAGATATGTGGTACTTATGATACTTTCATAAGCTTGACTTAAGATACTTTGTATACTTAGTATTTCTATATTCATGTCAGATCCTTTCTCATAAGGCATTAGACTCATTTATGATATAATTGGTATAATAAAGTAATCTTACCAAATCAGATTTTTAGAATAAAGTTTACCTAGATAATGAGATACATGTTCAAATCCAATAATGGATTCAGTTTAGAAGTCAAGAATAAGAGATTTATATTCAGACTTAGACTACTCACTGTGTGAGTAGCCAGATTTTCATTAAAGATACATGATAAGGGTTTTAGACCCAATCTCATTTATAAAGTAATTGAGATCCATATTCACATTTAGTTCTAGATTAAGTTTATCACATAAGAATAAAAGATTCAGATTCAGATTCAGATTTAGAATTTGGTACCTGCTCAGTACTCAGTAATCAATTTTAGATAAGTCAGTTATCAATGTTCAGTTTTAATATAACATAAGTTCAGATTCAAAATTTAGTAAAGCTATCAAAATTCAGCTTCAGTTCAGATTAAGGATTAAGTAAGTTTAGACTTAAGATAAATAAGTCGAAACCTTCACATAAACATTATATGATAAGTCCTCATTCAGTAGTCCTGGGACGATGCAGAGGCATCTGTTGCCAATTCAGAGGAGTGTTACTCCAATTCAGAGGTGTTGCAGCACCAATTCAGGGCGTAATCACGCCAATTCAGAGACACCTCAGTGTTATTCAGAGGCATGTAGTTCCAATTCAGGGTACTTTAGTACCAATTCAGGGTGTAGATACACCAATTCAGGAGGACTTATTGTATGATGGTGGCCACAAATAGATAAAAATCGTAAGTAAAAGATACTTAAGATTAGAGCATGTTTGTAATCTCATCCACAAGTGTGATGAGAGGAATTTAGATAAGATGTTTATGATCTATACACTTTGGCGTAGGCCATGAGACCCGAAGTATAGGTCTCCAGAAAGAAAGAATAGAAGATAAGAGTTTGAGTAATGAGAGATAATATGTTTCTAGATTTAATCAGAGTTAAATGTTTGTTTCATATTTATGATGTTCAAGAATCTTTTGTAATATTTCAGTTCTTTAGCAATGTATATTTTAGAATACTCATGCCACTTACTCTAACGATTGTTTTTCCCAATGCTTGGCTGGGGAAGCGATGTCCGCAGGTTTTGGAGCAGCTGAGAATCAAAGGAACAAGTAAAGGTCTAGGAGATTTTCACACTTGCCTAGTGGGGTGCCAGCTACCGAGACGATCTAGAGTTTAGACATCTTTTATTATGCATAGTCTTCTTAGTAGAGTATATTAGATGACTTGTCTTTCTTTGTCAAAACTATGTATGAATCAGTTTTCCAATTATGCAAAGTGTTTCATTTGCTTTTATTGCAATGATTATCATGTTTGTGACACTCCCAGATGAAGAAAAAAATAGCTTCCGCTCATGTGTTATAAAATTTTGGGTGTTACAATATGGTATCAGAGCAATTTGGTAAATGGCCACTAGGCAAACATGATTCTCATAGTCATCCTAGAGTGAAGAGGTAAGATTAGGGTTTAGGGATATATTCCAGAAGAAGAATACCATGACCTAGAGTGATTATGGGTCTTAACCTTAGAATAGATAGATATCTTAGAGGTAGAAGTCATCCTTGTTTAGATCTAAAGTAGCAACCTAAACCTGGCTGATGAGGTTTCTTCTCCATTCTCAGTGGTTATGGCCAGCCAATTGAGAATTGAAAAGGAATGTCATAAGCACTAGACTTTTATGCATCTCTCCTTTCTTACTAGTCCATGTGGTATGAGACACATGTGTTAATGGGTTAGTGAGAGATAGCCCATCAGGATCCCACATCTCTGGGTATGTTCCTGATCACCACATATCTAGGAATGTAGGAGTTACCTAAGGAACTTAAGATTAGTCAGTCATCTACACCTAATGTTAAAAAGTATGACAAGGTTGAGTTAGATGCCTAAGTATAGTGCCAAATTTAGTTTCATATACCTTAAGTATGAGTTGAGCAGTAGACTAAGGTAGTAGTTAATGTTTACACAAATATTTTGTGAAATTTAAATGTCACATATCCTTTTTTTATGCAAAATATGAACATAAGGGTACTTCAATTTAGTGAATGAAGAAGTAAGCAGAAACCTAAGGTGGGTAGAATAATTGAATTTCGGGGATGAAATTCCTATAAGGTTGGTAGTATTGTAACATCCCAACTTTTCTAAAAAGGATTTGTTTTCTTTATTTCATCAAATATATGTTCTTGAGCATGAGGGGCCTTTATATAAACTCTTTCATACCATTGAATTTCTATCACTCAAAATATGGTCCCAAGTGATGTCTGGGTTGTAGTTTACTAATAAGAGTCCACTAAGGGACCAAGTAATTTTATCCATTGTTAAACATGTAAATGAATTCATAAAAGACGTATTATATGTAATCAATACCCACATCATGGCTTAATATGTATAATTGATATTATAAATGATTGTTTCATACAGACAATAATTTGACCAATAGATATAGTGTTATAAAAAAGGGGGGGAGAAAATAATAAGTAATCTAGTTTATATAACTAGAGTCTTGAACATGGGTGCTAGAATATTGATAAACCAAGTAAGAGGCAGAAGAGTTAGTGACTCGGAAATCAGGACTTGTGCAACCACTATGGGTACTATCTTTTGGTTCTATACGGTTTAATATTTGAGAGTTCATCTGATAGTAGGATTCATAATATGATCACTTTTCTGCCTAGATGAGGAGGAGCTTGCTTAGCAATCCTAGTAGTATTGGATTTACACAAGTCTCCTATGACATTAACACTTCCTAGTCAGGATAGTATTTGGATGGAGCCATTGATGGACCCTCAGACTCCAATGCAATAAAGGAAGGGCTCGTCAAGCGCTAATGCGAAAGACTGACACCTAAGGGTTTTAGTTATTCCGATCTTCGAAGACCTTGACCCTATATAAAGGAATAGATGGTTGATATCGTGTCGAGGGATTTAGGGCTAGCGCTGTCTTTGTAGAGGCTCTCTTTGTCATTTTAGAAACACAGTGAAGGACAACTACACTCAGAACTCAACTATGATTGTTGTGGAAGGATTGACCACGGAGACAACCTCTTGGCACTAGTACAATGGCTAGGAAAAGTGAGGTCAAGGTTCCGCTGAGGTAAATGGTCATCCTCTAAGTGATATGCGGCATCAAGGAAGTAGGGAATCACCACCCCACCTGGGCGGATGCCCTGCTCCTGCCGCCGAAATAGGGGAGGCGGCGCCCCTAGTCACACCATGTGGGTGAACACTCAACTGCCTAGATTCCATGTTTGTGCATGCGTCATTGTTAAGGGGAGCCACAGCAGCAATGTGGCCCCGAGATGGCTGCCAGATCGGTCTCAGACGGTCGGTATTTGCCAGAGAGGAGACCAAGAAACACCACTATGTTTCCACAGTAAAATAGGAGCTTGTGACCCTACGTTGCGCCCCGCTAGAGGAGGAAGATGGGTACCAATCATCCTTTTTGGGCCGCTAGCCAGTAGGCCCAATTAACCTAAAAGAAAAGGAAAATAAGGTAAATATCAATGATCAGATTTTAATTGGTTCTAAACTGTAAGGATTCGTAGATATTGATTCGATTGTCGGAATATGGTGTATAAGGGCTCGTTGGAAACCTAGAGATACAAAGAACATCTTGAAGGAGATTATAGACTCTGGAAATACATGGATAAGGTAATTTTATTTATGGAATCTTAGATAGGTGGATTAAGTGCATATATGATGGTGCTTTGTTAAAATAATGATATAGGTGTGGACCTCATCATTGAAATTCAAGCAAGTGTTACACCACAATCTTAATAGGTATGATGAAATGACCACTCATGATTTAGAGGTTTTTTTGATACTATATGATGTATTGGGTATGCATGCGTGCATGCAATAAGATTGTGTAGGATGTGATTTAAAGATGAAGATGTGAGTAGATGGATAGTTGAGATTTACAAGAAGTGTCTTCATGATCTATGTGGTTTAATGTTATAAGACTTCAAAGTTAATATGTGCAAACAATATTACTCTCATATTTCTACCACTATATAAGTTTAGATACCCAAAATATTGAGTAGAGATATATTGTCCAAAATAGTTGTGACTCATGGGCCAAGTCCATGAGAAAGTTGAAGAATCATGTTCCTATCAGTTATCTTAGAAATGTTTGGAACTAACATGTAAGATTTCAGGATAAGATATTGAACTAATGCATCCATACTTAGTTTATGATTTGAATTAGCTTTGGATTAAGAATGTAAGTACATATATGTTATTAGGATTTCCCATCTTTATAGGCATAACTTTGTAGTAAGATTTCAACCAGAAACATGTCATTAAGATTTCATGCATATGTATAGATATAACAACTAGATTCCTTAGAATGAATAATATCTAGAAATTAATTACAATATAAGAATATGTACTTCAGAATATTAAGACATGGTCTACTTTTAGAAATAAAGGTACTTTTGGGATCACAATGTATTATAAAAATTAGTTCATGATGGCATCATAAAATAATGACACATTAAGTTATGATTAGGTTGCAATAAAATATTTTATAAGATTTCTATTTTTATATTTAAGGTTTAATATGTAAGTTCAGATGTAAAAGTTCAAGGTAACATCATATTTTATAAGAAGGATTGAACCATCTTGTCAGAATTGATATTTTTAGATATGTGGTACTTATGACACTTTCATAAGCTTGACTTAAGATACTTTGTATACTTAGTATTTCTATATTCATGTCAGATCCTTTCTCATAAGGCATTAGAATCATTTATGATATAATTGGTATAATAAAGTATTCTTACCAAATCAAATTTTTAGAATAAAGTTTACCTAGGTAATGAGATACATGTTCAAATCCAATAATGGATTCAGTTTAGAAATCAAGAATAAGAGATTTAGATTCAGACTTAGACTACTCACTGTGTGAGTAGCCAGATTTTGATTAAAGATACATGATAAGGGTTTTAGACCCAATCTCATTTATAAAGTAATTGAGATCCATATTCACATTCAGTTCTAGATTAAGTTTATCACTTAAGAATAAAAGATTCAGATTCAGATTCAGATTTAGAATTTAGTACCTTCTCAGTACTTAGTAATCAGTTTCAGATAAGTCAGTTATCAGTGTTCAGTTTTAATATAAGATAAGTTCAGATTCAAAATTCAATAAATCTATCAGAATTCAGCTTCAGTTCTGATTAAGGATAAAGTAAGTTTAGACTTAAGATAAATAAGTCAAAACCTTCACATAAACATTATATGATAAGTCCTCATTCAGTAGTCCTGGGACGATGCAGAGGCATCTGTTGCCAATTCAGAGGAGTTTTACTCCAATTCAGAGGTGTTGCAGCACCAATTCAGGGCGTAGTCATGCCAATTCAGAGACACCTCGGTGTCATTCAGAGGCATGTAGTGCCAATTCAGGGTACTTTAGTACCAATTCAGGGCGTAGATACGCCAACTCAGGAGGACTTATTGTATAATGGTGCCCACAAATAGATAAAAATCATAAGTAAAAGATACTTAAGATTAGAGCATGTCTGTAATCTCATCCACGAGTGTGATGAGAGGAATTCAGATAAGATGTTTATGATCTATACACTTTGGCGTAGGCCATGAGACCCGAAGTATAGGTCTCCAGAAAGAAAGAATAGAAGATAAGAGTTTGAGTAATGAGAGATAATATGTTTCTAGATTTAATCAGAGTTAAATGTTCTTTTCATATTTATGATGTTCAAGCATCTTTTGTAATATTTCAGTTCTTTAGCAATGTATATTTTAGAATACTCATGCCAATTACTCTAACGATTGTTTTTCCCAATGCATGGCTGGGGACGCGATGTCTGTAGGTTTTGGAGTAGCTATGAATCAAAGGAACAAGTAAAGGTCTAGGAGATTTTCACACTTGCCTAGTGGGGTGCCATCTACCGAGACGATCTAGAGTTTTGACATCTTTTATTATGCATAGTCTTCTTAGTATAGTATATTAGATGACTTGTCTTTCTTTATCAAAACTATGTATGAATTGGTTTTCCAATTATGCAAAGTGTTTCATTTGCTTTTATTGCAATGATTATCATGTTTGTGACACTACCACATGAAGAAAAAAATAGCTTCCACTCATGTGTTATAAAATTCTGGGTGTTACACAATGTCAGTGGCGGCTGCCTACATCCAAGTTCTACAAAGAAAGTTTGAACACGCATACATCGCCCATCCTATGATGTTCAACAATATCTGCCTAGCTGACAAGTCAGGAGAAAAGAAATCATTTCTAGCAAAGATACAAAGCATCATGTCATGTATCATCTTCTTTCTGATCTTGCACTACAATCACTGGACCATCCTGACGGTGTACACTCACCCACGAGCAACAATCTTCTACAACAACTCAGACAATAATAAAGATCATCTGGTGTAGTGTACATCAACCGTGTTGACACCCCTTGAGCACTTAGCCATAAAATACTACATCGAGGTGGCAACGCTGATCCAGCTGTTCCTGGAAAACACGGCGAACGCATGGCACGAGCTTCAATTCTGCCACAACAATCCATAACAAGTTCCACAATTAAAAGGCTATGACATCTACGTGCTAGAATGTATCTCCAGCTCGGTGGCTCTACAACAAATGCCTGAAAAGCTCCACCACATTGACTACCACAGTAAACATGGAGAATATGTGTGGGAGCTTATATCTGAAGGAGGCGCGCTCACCAGCTAAACCCTCACTGACTTATAACTATCCTACCTTATTTATCTCACAACTTTGGGACAGAGTGTGGGTTAAGTTTGGTGGGGTACTATATATCAATGAGGGAGGTATTAAAAACTCTTCCATTTTGTCATTCTTTCTTCTTTCTCTTATATATATCATGTGTACATATACATATACAAGTCTAATACAAAACAGTGCATATACAACTCCTTGCCTCTATACAATTGTACATATGCTTTCTATAGTAAATATCAGATACATCTTCTCCCAGATTGTCCTCTTTGTGTCTAAGGTGGTGCACGCTTTTGTTATGATCATTTTGAAAACGTAGTCTCAAACGAAAAAAAGGCTACAACTTTTTCTACGCCAATTTTGAAAAAAATAATCTCACAACAACTAAGAGATGTGCATATGAAGGAAAAAACTACCTGAACAACAAAACTGTTTTTCTCCTTATCTGCCAAAATCCCAAAATGAGAGAAAAGCCTTATGAGAGTGAATAAAAGCATGAGAGTTGTGCCTAATGAAAAAAAAAACAACACACTTGTTCTTCCAAAAGTACCCATCTTTAGGCATGGTAGATCTGAGGCAGTGGTACGTAGGATGTGAAATCACTACTCTAAAGCCAACTGACTTGGACTATAGGGACCACTTGCTCACTAACGGACCCATACCTAGATGGACCAATGGGAAACAAGAAAAACCCAAAAATCCTTTAGCCTTCCCAAAAACCCAACTTCTTGCTCCCAAAAGTTGTTCGGTGTGAAAGCTAACTTCGAAACCATGCACCAAAGTCTCGCCGAAGCTGAAGAGAATATTTTTGCATAAATAAGGCAATGAAAAACAATAAAGCCCATTGCTCGTGAGTAGATGTAATTTTCCCAATGAATGTCTCAAAAAGCACACTTAAACCCCTTGTCCGAGGACAATGTCTGGTCATGAAGTAGTATCACGAACGAAACATTAAAAATAGGTATAGTTTGATTGAGGACAATAAAAATGCTATGTTTAGGGGAGTTGATAACACTGATTTTGTGGCTATTTATAGCATTCATTTCCTTGTCAAAACTTCCCTCTAAACTATTTTTCCTCTCAATTTTGTCATGTTTTGCACAAAAGTAAACTGCGCTACGCCCTTAACTCTTTCTCCATCTTTTGTACAAACTTTTCCCTATTTTAAACCTAAAAGACCGCTAAAGGCCCATCCCGCCCCATGAACGATGCTTACCTTCATCGACCCTTCTACCAGCCACCCGACACACCCACCTACCCGTCGTGGCTCCAGCCTGATATAGCAACAACGCGACATGGGCATGTCATGCAAGGAGGCCCTGACGGGCAGTATGCCACTAACCCGACAGAGAGCTCGGCCCGCCATAACTAATCAGACCGTAATGGCATGTCACGCGATACGAGCCACTCATCGGAAGCTTCTGCCTGTCATTGTCACACAATACACTTGCTGCCTGGCATGTCGTGACGACCTGCTGAGCCAGGTGACACACACGCATCGATCATCCCCAAAGCCACGTGTGTGGAGCCGATCAAGGATATGTGGCACCTAGAGAACTGCAACTTCCTCCAACCACTACCTATAAATAGAATCTATAGGACTCTGATGGGATGGGTCGAAAGCTCGCAAAAGCTAACTTTGGAAAGCTTCAGGAGCTAGTGTGTCAACAACCAAGGTGTGCCGGGCGACACTAGGTGAGCACACCCCCAACCTGAGAGGGGCATGAGTGGTTCACTTAGAACCCATCCCGATAGCCGTAGTAGACCGATATGACAAAGACGGCCACCCAGCGTGCCGGGTCCCTAGATGGGCTTTAACCCGATACGGCTCGCCCTTTACAGAACCTGAGAACCTAAGTCCCTTCTAACCGGACAGAGCACCAAACCCGATACGGATCATCGTCATGGCGTGGTGCCCGATAGGATGGTTGTCCGACATGACTGTACTGGGTAGGAAGCCCTGGTCGATATGCCTGCTCATCATGGTCTGCCTCCCAACAGGGTGGCTACCCGACATGGGCATATTGAGCAGAGCTTCAGCCCAGTACCAGGTTAGTTGTGCCTTAGGGGTCTCTGTTGTCTATCACCCTCCTACATAAAGGAGGCGATACCTATCTTTCCTTTTTAGCATTTACTTTTGTTTAATACGCATTGTTACTAAACCCCTTTTATACAATATCTATGCTTATAGAATCTGTGGAGTTTAATACATGTTGTTCTGTGGTTGGTCCCCTTTTGTTGGATGATTTCTTATATAGCATCTAAGTTCTAGCTTGTATGTTTGGATCATGTTTTGACTGGCTATCTAAATGTGTTTCCCTTTTCAACTCCTCCGAGAGAAGGATGTTGTAACTCTAGAGCTTGGTCTGACCTGGGAGTATGAGAGTACCCAAGGTTGGAGCTACTTCGGGTTGTTTTCCTATTCCAACCAATGTCCCCTACCCTTGAGAGAGGGTGTTGGCATTTGGTTGGAGGTACCCTCTTTGAGAGAAGGGGTGCAGGGTGTTTTCCACTATTGCTTGTTATTCTTAAGTTTTCTTCCTTCATGCCTGGCCTTGACAATAGTTTTTTCTCCTTGGAAGTTATTGCGCAAAACCCCTAAAAACTGCTAAAACCCTAAAACCATCATCTTTCTTGTAACTCCAGTTGGAGATAGTTTTTCTTTACAATGTTCCCTTGTTGCGGCATATCTATCCTTTCTTGTCTGTATATCCTTGCCCATATGAAAGTTACCTCTATGCGCTTGCATTAAACACTTCACTTGTATGATTAGCTTTTGTCTTGCGATGTTTGATCGTCGGTATATCGAGAGAGTAATATCGCTTCTATCTGTGATGTAGAGCAGCATGAATGCACGAGAGTGTTAGATTGTGGGTGATTTAAACCGTATTTTTGCTGTAAAGCTTTTGAGCTATATTCTCGAGAGAGAGACTTCTTTTAAGTCTAGTTCTTTCCTCATCTCGAGAGAGAGTGGAATGAGGCTTTGCATGGTTGCTCATAGTTTTGATATGTGCATGCAGGGAAGAGGGATAATATGTCGGTTAAGGGAACGGTTTAGTTTATTCTCATTGTAGTTTGTTTTCTTTTCGTTTCTTTTCTTTGACCCTTTTTTACTTCAATTTGTCGTTCCTTGGGGAACACCTTTTAATCCTCTCCTTTTTCTACCGGAGTATAGAAGTGTTGATTCCACATTCTTGGCACTACCAACCTCGTCCCTGTATTCGACCCTGATCGCTACATCAGACCCCATTATCGTTGCGGGGGACTGAGAGTCAGGTTATCTCTTTAAAAGTCTGACTACTTTAAATCCGCTCTTTTGGACGCGTGATTTAGGCCGGTCACTATCCTTACAATCTCTCAGTAGATGGAACATTAATTCCACTTCTTTCTGACATACAAGGCACAAGTCCACATCGGTTGAGCCCCTAATTTTCCTATTTTTTTGGTCATCAATCCCTCATTGTAGGCACACCATAGGGTGCTTTTAACTCTCTGGGCAATAGGAATCTTCCATATCCTCTTCCAACATCCTGGAGACTTGATCATGTAATCCTTGAGAAGCTTCTCATAGATGAAGGATGTTTTAAAACATCCATTTTTCTCCCTATGAGCCGCCACAAATCCATGCCCACAGCAGCAACCACTGGTATCATTCCTAGAATCTTTGCACTGGTCTCATCATTGAACCGATGTCTAATGAAAGACTCATCCCAATCTCCCTCCAAATTAATCATAGAGGCCACCTTAAGGTCACTGAGTTTTCCCGGTACTTCCCTCCCAACCCTAAGAAGGGGTTTGGAGGTATAATTGACCCAATGATCCTCCTAAACAGACGTATGCTCTATTCATAATAACTTTCCTTGCCATGTCTTTTAAAGTTTGACCCTTTTTTCCTTATAAATTTCCATAGTCAGGATCCCACCCTAGCCCCTTTGTCTTTCAGATGCAGATACTTAGATGCCATGGTATCCCTCCAGAACACTAGTTTGGTCATCATGAAGTCCCAACAAACTTTAGATAATATGGCCTCATATAGAATGCATGCATGTTTTATGTTCAGACCCCCATCCTTGCCTTCTGCTACTAGTTTCTACCAAGCTATCCCTCTGAACTTCCTCTTCTCAGTGTTGCGCCCCACCCCCCTCCCCCAAAAAAAATCTAATAATTTGATCCATTCTATTACATACTGCAATTGGGATATGTGTTGTTTGCATCAAGTACACAGGACATGCGTTGAGCACCGATCGAGAAACAGTAACTTTACCTGCAAGAAATAAAGTCCAATTAGACCACACTTATATCTTTGCTTCCATCATGCTAAGTGTGTCCAGATACACAACTTTGTTAGCTCTGGTGTGGAGAATCAAAATTCCCAAATGTCTGTCGAGATTCTCAGTTACCTCTATGCCCAAAATTTTGCTCACTCTCTTACTCAGGCTCCTATCCGTATTCTTAGAGAAGAAAACCACAAACTTCTCTTTTGGAAGCACTTACCTTGAAGCCCTACTGAATTTTCTAATACAAGAGTTAACTATCTTCTCCTGTGCAATGGAAGCTTCACAAAAGAGCACATTGTCATCAGTGAAACATAGGTGTTGTGACAAAGTGGTTTTTCTGGCCTAATTCCGAGGACGGAATTTCTTTTAAGGTTTGTAGGATGTGATGGAGTGGACTTTTGGAATCCTTAAAGGTCAAGGACATAAGTGAATCAATATGTTTAGTTTTTATATTGGAAGTTACAAGCTTTTTGATAAAGTCAGATTATTGATTGATGCTGATATCATGTTTAAGATCCATAAGTTTATGCCTTTAAGGAATTTAATTTATTGGTCATATAGTTGAGTTTTAGCACCAAAGTTGGATGTGAGATATCTTGGATGATGATTAACTTTTTGATGTATGTTTGACCCATGTTCACATATAGAAGCTTGGGCTTTGATAAAATACTATGTCACGCTCATGTGTGATGCTTGGAGAAGATTTGAGCTGGGTAGTCTCGATCCTATAGACAAAGCCTTGACATGAGCAGCCACGGATCAAGTTTTGTTCAGTTCTTATCAGGACCCTTAGATAGAATCGAATGGCTAAGGAGTTAGGAAGTTGTCTTCATCGCAGTGGTTACATGAGCAAAGGCGCCAGCTTCATTGGACTCCCACGTCCAGGTCGTGACCTGAGGAAGCGAGAGTGGTGAGCGGTTTGTTCGTGTGAAAAGAATGGGGGACCAGTCCTTTTTCCTTGGGTTGCCGATTGCATAGTTCAAGCACTTGTATTAGGCAGCTGGATGCGGGAGATATACAAACCCCACCCTCTATCTCTCCATCATCTGTTGTAGGTGGGAGGTAGAAGTTACAGAAGGAGGAGATCGGGGGATGATCACGGCACCAGAGAACGACGATGAGGACCTCGTCTAACTGGATCAACCTCATACAGGTCCATAGGGAGGAGTTATACAATGAGATAGGAAGTGGGATAGAGGAAGATCTGGAGAAGTCTGTGAGGAGTCGAGTCTCCCTGAGTGCTTGCCGGAGATCCAACCACCAGCGGCATAGGGATCAGACCCAAGCTATCAATGACGGCAGCCAGAGGTATAGCTCGTGTTTGACTGGACGGGGCGCCAGTCAGGCGTTGGGATGTGAAAATGGAAGCCAAGGAAGGAGGGAGAAGCGACTGACTCCTCGTCGGAGCAGACCCAGCCTTGTCGCGACACCATGTTTAATGATCGCTCGCATGCGATGGAGCTAGCTCGACTTGGAGAGCCTCCTCGGAGAGGCGACCGTTTCCAGTAGAACAACTTCAGGCGTCGCTGAGGGCATAAGTTGATGATCCCATGGCAGAGATGCTTCTACCTTGCCGGAGCTCATAGTCATGACGATGATGCCGGTTGTCGAAGAGTTCATGGAGGACAAGTTTTGGAGCTGCTGCTTCACCTCGTATGAGTTCCATGCCGAGGTGCGCCGGCACTTTGGGTAGGTCGCTGAGAAAGTTAGCAGGCGCAGAGAAACGATGCTGGGGAAGATGGATCCCAGCGGCGGTGCTAAGGGGTGGGAGTTCTGTGTGTCTGAGTCTGGCGAGGAGCCCTTGCGGCGGCCCCTGCCTAACAGATTCGTGGAGTCCACGTTATGTGAGTGTGCGTGAAGGAAGGGGGAGGCCTGAAGCGGTCCAACACCAGACCGGAAGAATGGATACAGATCGGCCGGCTCGACACAAAACAAGGAATGCCCATGAGTGAAATCAGTTGGAGCAGCGAGGCCACGTGGCGGTCCCTGTTTGGTCAGAAAAGGTAAAACACTCAAAAATTCCCAGATGTTGTTTAATTCATAGAAAATTGCATAGTTATCAGAAAAATACAAATAATATACCGAATTGTTCAGAAAAATGAGTAGAATGCATTAGAATGATAATACCAGTCTTTTGATGCATTAATATTAGGGATATCATGTAAGATGTACTATGCTTGTTTGATGTATAATAAATATCAAACAATGGCCTAAAATTATGGTAATGCTTCAGTAACTCTGAAATAGATATATAATCCATAATATATCAGCTATCATGATGTTGATGCACGAAATCATGTAATTTGCATAATATGGCTAATTCGGGCTAATAACCCTAATTAAAATGCAATTAATGCATACATGCTCAATAAATGATGAAATTTACAGAATACCCTCATATCAGTAACTGGAAGCTAATGTGGAACTTTGATATCAGTTAGATGCATAGAATTCATGTTACATGAGGATGACCCTAATACATGGATTAAAACCCTAATCTTGGTTAATGGTGTAACCTAGGGTTAATTAATGTGCACAAAAATGATATGGAAGATAATGTTCAGATAATGAATCATAATCTGGAAAAATGACATCAGTATGATAAATCTAAGGCAAGAATGCAAGTAATGATGAGAATATCCCAATGAACTAAGTGAAACCCTAATATGAGCACGATTAGGGTTAAGATGAGATATAATAAGATGAGAACCTGATGATAGTATATGGTCTTGTTTTGATCAGGTTTGACCAAGCTTATAGTTGACATCAGTGATATGTGTTTAGTATGATATATCTCTTTGGAAGGTACGCCATTACCTCTTACTTGGCTTATTATACAATATGCTTGTGTTATATGCATAGTAAAATACTTGGCATATGGTATTTGATGAAATGATTGTTCTTGTATGATATGTTGGTTGGTTTTCTATACTTACTGCTATGAACACATCAAACATAATATATTTGTTCCATTATATGAAAGCACTAACTCATTGGTAGTGTGCTTGGAAGTGACCTAACTCTTTGGTAGTGGTCACATTGTACATATGACCTAACTCTTTGGTAGTGGTCTGACCTAACTCTTTGGTAGTGGTCACCTTGTATAAATGATCTAACTCTTTGGTAGTGATCATAAAGGCCTTGAGATATAATGGAAAATGAGCTTAAAATATGTGTTCTCTTTTGTTAATGAATATCTTTGCGCAAGTATACGCTTTTCCTTATATTCTTCTGTTACTGCCAAGTATATTAGTTTTATCTTATTGCCAAGATATGATGAGAGGTATATAAAAAGACACGTAGGCGTACTCAGTACAATATTCATGAAATATTGTGCTGACGTGTACCGCATGTAATCTTTTGTTTAGGTTGTGGTTACGCTCTTGAAGATCCAGGATAGTTGAGAGTTGTATAGCGAGCTGATGTACAGGTGGACCTGTTGTCTTAAGATCCTGTAGTTTAGATGTAGTACATGTATATGTTATAGTTTGCTGTTCAATATGTAATATCAAATATTGTAACAATTCATGTTGTAATTATATGTTGAATGGTGAACATGTGTGTATGGTTTTATTATTGTTCATGTACATGTGCTACTGATTGTTTCCTTATGACTTCCTCTGATTTTCTTCTTCTTAGCCTAGTGTGGGATGTTTAAATTGGGATTCTCGCTGAGGTGAGGGTTTCAATTTGGACGTCACACATCAGATTAAGTTTTAGAAAATCTGGGGACGTCACAGGTGGTATCAGAGCATGAACAATAGTAAAGCCTGACATTTGCTCATTATACAACTTGAAACTAAAGAACCTTGAACGTAATAATCTTTTAGGGTTAGATTAGTCATCTTTTAGAGACTAGATTTGACCTAGCCTCTAGGTTAGCACCTAGATGTCCGAGAACTAGGTCTAGACTGGTGCTTGTTGAATAGCAAGTCCTTAGATGTCATTCTTTCCTTGTAGTGCAGCGGTATGGGACGTTGCACTATTTGTAAATGATGTGCATCAAGGGAAGAGAAACCCTAGACATATTGCGCACGTTGTCTAGCGTAGCTACACTAGTCTACCCCTTGTTCTCACCCCTTTCACTAGCTTTCATGACACTGGACTCTCTACTATGTGTGGGACACTCGTTTCTGGATTTGGTTTTTTATTCCAATCGGATCGAACCTTGGTAGTTTTCTCTGACGCTTGTTTTATCGGAGAAAAACTATATAATATTTTATTATGTATATGTATTACAAAAATGTGTCCCCACACATGTACGAGTAGGAGGTGGTCATGCAACCTAAGTGAAAGTGATGACATCAGTCTAGAAGAGAGTAGTTCTAGATTAGATGTCTAGAGCCTTTTTGGAGTATATGATAGATAGAATAAGTTTGATGATATGATCTAAGTCTTAGATAGAAGATATAAGATGATTTATGTTTGTGTTTGATGAATTCAGTTCTGTTTGTGGATTTGAGATAAGTTTTGATGATGCAAGTATGCATTCTTTTATGAGATAAGATATGTTATGTTAAGACAAGGTTGTGAGTCAGCATGAGCCTCAAGCTCTTTTACAGAGGAGGACCTCTAGTGTTAGGACCAGTTTTGGGGTTAACTCTAGAGAGTGAGACCCACAAGGAGAAGGTCAAAGAACCTAGACTCCAAGATATGAGAACTATGATATATGTGATATGATATGTCCTAAACTAGACTACTTCTGAGTGATTGAGTTGAGTTGCTTAATGCATGATTCCTATAGTTTTGTTGAACCCTAGATGTCCTTGGGAGGACCAAACCCTAGAGTCATAGAGAGGCTGCTATATGTGCATTTGTGAACATGGATATGAGTATCTACCATCTGGGTGAGGGAGAGAGAGTCCCAAGACCCTGGAGGAGGTAGCTATGTTAGTTTCTGTGAAGCCTCATGCTCGGGTTGGTGGTTTCCCGCATAGGAATCTAGTGGTTGCATGTATAAGAGAGTTGAGAAATAGCGTGTTTCATGGGTAGAGACCTATGAAGAGGATGTCATCGCATGTTTTGGTTCATGCTTATGTGGGTAGAGCTTGTTAAGATATCAGCTAGTGCCAATGAGGTATACCCGAGAACCCTAGACTAAGAGGGGCAAGATAAAGTATATGCATACGAGTTACTCATAGGGTTGAGTTAGCTCAGAGAGAATGAGCATGGAACTACCCTCATGATATGGGTCAAGAGAACCTCAGTTGGACTAGGTAAAGTTTTAATATATGACTAATGAGCCACTTGTATGAGTTTGTTAGCACAACCATGATAAAATAATTGTAAGGATGCAATCTAATATCAAGATGTGATATATGGCGTGATGGAAACTTCGAGATGCTTTAATAAATATGAATGCATAAATAGTTAACCATACACATGAATAATGATGCTAAAGTGATATGGTTGGTTAATCTTGTGATGAAATCACTAGTAACTGTTGCAATTTAAGATGAACAATGAAATAAGATCATATGAATGAAATATGTTACACGAAGTGTTAAGCTTAGTGCTTAATAATGATAAAAATATAGTTTGAAAGTTAGCACAACATAATGATGGTGACACCTGAATATGATTCAGATGGATAAAGTGGGTTAACTTTAGCTAACTCCCTCCTAAAAGGCATATGTTAATGTAGAACATGTTCTAACAAATTAGCTCAATAATATGTTTATGACACCTTGATACAATCGGTTAACTTTAGTTAACTTCTGTGGAACATGTTAATATGATGTCAAAATCCTAATGCACGGGTTAAGGTAAGGGTGCAAACCTGATATATGAGATACGTCATGACATAATCGAAGTTTCTAAACCCAGAGTTTAACCTTGAATGGAGTATTTGTGCACTAAGATGGTTGTAAACCCCCCTAATAGTGCTTTGGATACATGGTTCTAGGTAACCTTTACGGATATGTTACACATAGAATAGTGCCTACATGTGGATGAAGTCATGGTAGTTTTCCTTGGAGTACGAATATGGTTGACTTTCGAGGACGAAAGTTCTTTTAAGATGTATATGATGTGACAAAGTGGTTTTTCTGGCCTAATTCCGAGGACGGAATTTCTTTTAAGGTTTGTAGGATGTGATGGAGTTGACTTTTGGAATCCTTAAAGGTCAAGGACATAAGTGAATCAATATGTTTAGTTTTTATATTGGAAGTTACAAGCTTTTTGATAAAGTCAGATTATTGATTGATGTTGATATCATGTTTAAGATCCATAAGTTTATGCCTTTAAGGAATTTAATTTATTGGTCATATAGTTGAGTTTTAGCACCAAAGTTGGATGTGAGATATCTTGGATGATGATTAACTTTTTGATGTATGTTTGACCCATGTTCACATATAGAAGCTTGGGCTTTGATAAAATACTATGTCACGCTCATGTGTGATGCTTGGAGAAGATTTGAGCTGGGTAGTCTCGATCCTATAGACAAAGCCTTGACATGAGCAGCCACGGATCAAGTTTTGTTAAGTTCTTATCAGGACCCTTAGATAGAATCAAATGGCTGAGGAGTTAGGAAGTTGTCTTCATCGCAGTGGTTACATGAGCAAAGGCGCCAGCTTCATTGGACTCCCACGTCCAGGTCGTGGCCTGAGGAAGCGAGAGTGGTGAGCGGTTTGTTCGTGTGAAAAGAATGGGGGACCAGTCCTTTTTCCTTGGGTTGCCGATTGCATAGTTCAAGCACTTGTATAAGGCAGCTGGATGCGGGAGATATACAAACCCCACCCTCTATCTCTCCATCATCTGTTGTAGGTGGGAGGTAGAAGTTACAGAAGGAGGAGATCGGGGGATGATCACGGCACCAGAGAACGACGATGAGGACCTCGTCTAACTGGATCAACCTCGTACAGGTCCATAGGGAGGAGTTATACAATGAGATAGGAAGTGGGATAGAGGAAGATCTGGAGAAGTCCGTGAGGAGTCGAGTCTCCCTGAGTGCTTGTCGGAGATCCAACCACCAGCGGCATAGGGATCAGACCCAAGCTATCAATGACGGCGGCCAGAGGTATAGCTCGTGTTTGACTGGACGGGGCGCCAGTCAGGCGTTGGGATGTGAAAATGGAATCCAAGGAAGGAGGGAGAAGCGACTGACTCCTCGTCGGAGCAGACCCAGTCTTGTCGCGACACCATGATGCATGATCGCTCGCATGCGATGGAGCTAGCTTGACTTGGAGAGCCTCCTCGGCGAGGCTACTGTTTCCAGTAGAACAACTTCAGGCGTCGCTGAGGGCATAAGTTGATGATCCCATGGCAGAGATGCTTCTACCTTGCCAGAGCTCATAGTCATGACGACGATGCCGGTTGTCGAAGAGTTCATGGAGGACAAGTTTTGGAGCTGTTGCTTCACCTCGTCTGAGTTCCATGCTGAGGTGCGCCGGCACTTTGGGTAGGTCGCTGAGAAAGTTAGCAGGCGGCAGAGAAACGATGCTGGGGAAGATGGATCCCAGCGGCGGTGCTAAGGGGTGGGAGTTCGGTGTGTCTGATTCTGGCGAGGAGCCCTTGCGGCGGCCCCTGCCTAACAGATTCGTGGAGTCCACGTTATGTGAGTGTGCGTGAAGGAAGGGGGAGGCTTGAAGCGGTCCAACACCAGACCGGAAGAATGGATACAGATCGGCCGGCTTGACACAGAACAAGGAATGCCCATGAGTGAAATTAGTTGGAGCAGCGAGGCCACTTGGCGGTCCCTGTTTGGTCAGAAAAGGTAAAACACTCAGAAATTCCCAGATGTTGTTTAATTCATAGAAAATTGCATAATTATCAGAAAAATACAAATAATATACCGAATTGTTCAGAAAAATGAGTAGAATGCATTAGAATGATAATACCAGTCTTTTGATGCATTAATATCAGGGATATCATGTAAGATGTACTATGCTTGTTTGATGTATAATAAATATCAAACAATGGCCTAAAATTATGGTAATGCTTCAGTAACTCTGAAATAGATATATAATCCATAATATATCAGCTATCATGATGTTGATGCACGAAATCATGTAATTTGCATAATATGTCTAATTCGGGCTAATAACCCTAATTAAAATGCAATTAATGCATACATGCTCAATAAATGATGAAATTTACAGAATACCCTCATATCAGTAACTGGAAGCTAATGTGGAACTTTGATATCAGTTAGATGCATAGAATTCATGTTACATGAGGATGACCCTAATACATGGATTAAAACCCTAATCTTGGTTAATGGTGTAACCTAGGGTTAATTAATGTGCACAAAAATGATATGGAAGATAATGTTCAGATAATGAATCATAATCTGGAAAAATGACATCAGTATGATAAATCTAAGGCAAGAATGCAAGTAATGATGAGAATATCCCAATGAACTAAGTGAAACCCTAATATGAGCACGATTAGGGTTAAGATGAGATATAATAAGATGAGAACCTGATGATAGTATATGGTCTTGTTTTGATCAGGTTTGACCAAGCTTATAGTTGACATCAGTGATATGTGTTTAGTATGATATATCTCTTTGGAAGGTACGCCATTACCTCTTACTTGGCTTATTATACAATATGCTTGTGTTATATGCATAGTAAAATACTTGGCATATGGTATTTGATGAAATGATTGTTCTTGTATGATATGTTGGTTGGTTTTCTATACTTACTGCTATGAACACATCAAACATAATATATCTGTTCCATTATATGAAAGCACTAACTCTTTGGTAGTGTGCTTGGAAGTGACCTAACTCTTTGGTAGTGGTCACATTGTACATATGACCTAACTCTTTGGTAGTGGTCTGACCTAACTCTTTGGTAGTGGTCACCTTGTACAAATGATCTAACTCTTTGGTAGTGATCATAAAGGCCTTGAGATATAATGGAAAATGAGCTTAAAATATGTGTTCTCTTTTGTTAATGAATATCTTTGCGCAAGTATACGCTTTTCCTTATATTCTTCTGTTACTGCCAAGTATATTAGTTTTATCTTATTGCCAAGATATGATGAGAGGTATATAAAAAGACACGTAGGTGTCTCAGTACAATATTCATGAAATATTGTGCTGACGTGTACCGCATGTAATCTTTTGTTTAGGTTGTGGTTACGCTCTTGAAGATCCAGGATAGTTGAGAGTTGTATAGCGAGCTGATGTACAGGTGGACCTGTTGTCTTAAGATCCTGTAGTTTAGATGTAGTACATGTATATGTTATAGTTTGCTGTTCAATATGTAATATCAAATATTGTAACAATTCATGTTGTAATTATATGTTGAATGGTGAACATGTGTGTATGGTTTTATTATTGTTCATGTACATGTGCTACTGATTGTTTCCTTATGACTTCCTCTGATTTTCTTCTTCTTAGCCTAGTGTGGGATGTTTAAATTGGGATTCTCGCTGAGGTGAGGGTTTCAATTTGGACGTCACACATCAGATTAAGTTTTAGAAAATCTGGGGACGTCACAGGTGTGATACAGACGGTCGATTTCTGGTGATCTTCATAGAAACCAAGTGTCCTTTATGTTCCTCCTCCACTAACGCTTGACTGAATCTGTCTAGACATAACACAAAGAGATCGGGCAATAAAGGGTCTCCCTGTCGTACCCCTCTACTCACCTTGAAAGAAGGAAGGACCTTACCATTCCACAGATAGATATATCACTAGTAGTGACAATGTTCATGATCACCCCAATAATAGAATCATGGATGTCAGTTCTTCATAAGGTATCCAGTAGGAATTCCTAATCCATACTGTCATATGCCTTTTAGAGGTCAAGCTTGATCACCATTGTCTTCTTCCACATTTACCTGGTCTTCATTGAGTGCACCGCTTCCTGCACCATAATAATATTGTTTGTGATGCTTCTACCAAGTATGAAACTACTTGATGTGGCGAGACCCAACTTGGTAAATATGGCTTGATCTTTTCAACAATGATCTTACACATGAGCTTGATGCTAACATTATTGAGTACAATCGGGCTAAGTTGACCACATCATTTAGGTATCTTCGTCTTTGGAATTAAGACCAGATTGGAGTTAGCCATCTTCCCCGGTATCAGTTCTCCTACAAAACACTTAGTTATTATTAGGCATAAGGATTTCCCCATGGATCCCCAATTTTGTTGGATAAAACAAGCATCCACTCCATATGGACGAAGTGCTTTCCGCGCATTCATCATCTTTAATTCCCCATAGATCTCAACCTTCAAATCTATCACAACACAAAGGTTATGTTGTTCTACTGATAGCTTGGGGAAACTACCCAGATAGTTCCCCATTTGCCTAGTGTCTCATTCTTTAGAGAACTAGTTTTTGAAGTGGCTCAAGATAAGGTAGTAGACATTAATATGATCTTAAATCCAGATACCTTCATCATTTTCAATTTCATGATTCTCATACAAAACCTCTTAATTCTCACTACAGCTTGGAAATACTTAGTATTAAGATCTCTAAGCTTCATCGAATCACATCTAGCCTTTTGTTTCCATTTAGCTTCCTCTGTGGGCATATTCTACAACAACTCCTACTTCAAATATTAGATCTTATCATCAAACTCCTTGTCATACCCCCTACTCCAGACCGCCTGAAGGTTTGTGATAGACCCAACAATGTCTTATTTCTTTCTTTTACTCAGCCTTCTCTCATCGTTGTCCCACTTATTTTCTTTCCCCATGAAAACATCCACCGCCTGAGTGAAGTCTCTATCCTCTGGCCATGCCTCAGTGAAGAAATCGTTGAAAGAGCACCTAGTCAACCACGTGTTGCTAGTTTTTGTGGTCACTTTTCCAGTTAGCTGAGTTCTATCTATGCGGATGAGAAGGGGGGCATGGTCCGAAGAGATTCTAGCCAACACCTCCACATGAGTTTGAGAGAAGGAATGTATCCATTCAAAGTTAGCCACCGTGTGGTCAAGCCTTTCATGAAGTGTCCCCCACTTCAAGGTCATCCTCAACCCCGAGGCTCCTAGATCTTATAGACCACTGCTCGTTAACGCATGAGAGAACTCTCTACATCTACTCAAGCTCAGTTTGTTACTGACCATTTTCTCAAAACCATCCATAACTGTGTTAAAATCTCCCCCAACCATCCAAGAAAGGTTGGATGTCTCCACAATGGTGTTCAATTGGATCCACAAAATCCTCCTCATAATTTGATTCGTACTAGCATACATGAAAGTAATAAGGAACTTGTCGTTGATGAGACACTGGATAGATTTTTTGTGTAACATAATCACCTCCACTCTTCCAAGCCAAGCTTTGTACATCACCCAAATACCTCCATAAAACCCTATCGCATCTACCCTGTATGACGCATAAAACCCCAGACTCCTCATGATCTGGTCTGCATTGACCCCACTTGTGTGAGGCTCTAAACCTACAAACAACTCGATATTGTGCTTCCTACTCAACTCCTTTATTTTGTTCTAGACATCTGTCGAGCAGATTCCCTACACATTCCAGCAAGCAACTCTCATTTAAACACTCATAGAGGGGGTAGGTAAGCTTATCTCGCTTGCCCATCCCTAGTCAGGGGGTTCCTCTTGCTCTCCTGGGCTGGTCTTGACACTTTGAAGACACTTACCATAAAACTAATAATTACATAGAAGAAGAAAAAGTGGCACCAGATCAATTTAGGGAAATTTACTGAATTGGGAGACATGATAATGTGTCTTACGTGCATGTTCACTCTGAGACCTGATGACGAGTCCCCATACATCTATAAGGTTTGTGGTATATCAAAGATGAAGAGGTTAGTGTGATTCCATAAGGCAAGATGGATAATTTCAAGAAAGATTTTAAGACCTACAATAGGAACAAGGTTATGAAGAAAAATAAATGTATATTATGACAAGAACAATACATCAACAATATATTTTGAATACTAGTATCTTACAGACTAGTTACATCATTTTTTGAACTAGACCTAACTTTCTCTTTGAGGTAGGTATCTTTGACCCAAAGTGGAGATTCTTTTCAGGGGCTCATGTGTTCATGTTTCTTTTGGTAAGTCTTCATGAATTGGTCGGTCAAGTAGTTTTGATTTCTTTTATTGTAGATCACTAAAGTAGTTCTAGCTATGTGCAAGAACCTTAAACTTTCCTAGATGAAAATTTTATATTTGGCAGGAAAGCCATTGTGTTTCTTGTTCACAAGTTGAAACCACTCTACTTGAGTCACGTCTAAAAAAGCAATTCTTGATTTCATGTTCATCAGCTTGATTCACTCCATTTAGTATAGCAAGGAGTTTTCCAAAAAGTGGTTCAAAAATAGGAAATGGATGATAATTGCCATCAATCCCTTCTCCGTAGTAATTTCCAATGACAAAGTTTGTGGTTGGATGTTGGTTCATGTTAATTGGTGTATCCAAATTTAGATCTAGTTCTTGTTGACATGTGCCTTCCAATAGTTATTTACAGTGATCAGGCTCATATCATTGATATTTGACATCTTGGTAGGAGGAAAATTGAATGTCTAGTGATGTGCATTGGTATCTTGAAGATATTATCAAAGAATTTGTCAATTCTGGTCTTCATATCTTTCATCAGGTCACTACAAATAGGGTAGCACATCCTTGGTTGTCTTGATTAGTAGATAGGTTGTGTTTCAGCCAAGCTTCCACATATGTGTGGGAAATGAAGAGATATATTGGTAAGAAGTGTCTAGATACTAATAGAATATCTATAGTCTTACAACACCTACAAAGTAGTTTTTTCAAATTCACCACATCTGGAGCATGTACAATCTTATGTTATTTGTTTTCTAAAGTGGGGATTATATTTCATTAGTCCGTTGTGGTGTGTTAACCAGAGGTGGGTTGGAATTTGGTAAGGTATCTTTGTCTTCCATATCATGTCATATTATCCAAGACTCTAAGTGGGTGTATCGTCTTCATCAAGTATTTTGTTTGTTGAATTAGTATTGAAGCTTCCATATGGAGTTCTCTTCCATATTATTTCATCTTTTACTGAGCTTGCAATAGATGTTGGTATGATACATATTGTGGGAATTGTACCCTTGGAGAACCATTTATTTAGAAAATAATCATTCTAAGGCCCTTCACTTACCAAGCTACTAACTTTCAGGCCATGAATTTTCTGAGGTATTATTTTGTTTGGTTTCAGGTTTGACATCTTACCATTTCTAATCTATTCTTTTAACCATACAGTACTTTCTATACCAGATAGGATGGACATTCTTTAGTTATCTCTTGGCTTCTAATGCATTCTTTAATGATCCACCAAGTGTTTAAGACAATGGAGTAAAGTGTTTGGTTGAAATTGTATTTACCTTTCATAAGCTTCACCCATGAAGTGACTTTATCAATCATGAAATCCCATCTCATCTTCAAGATAAGTGCTTCATTAAGGTTACTTGTTTTTTTAATATACAATCCTCCTTTTGATTGAATCTATATGACTTTATTTCATGAAACTCAAATGTGTCTTTATTTGTCTGTTATCCTAAACAAAATGAAGTTTCTTATCAACTAGTCAATGTTTTTGTAGATTGACACTGGTAACTGAGTACTTTGCATAGTGAGGATAGCTTGGGGTATTATGATATATTTTTCTAGTATAACTCTTCCTACAAGTATAAGTAGATGATTTTTCCTTTGTATCTATGTGGTTCTATAAGAAAAGCTTTGTTTCCTTTTTCCTCAATCAATAATAAAGACCCCCCAAATATGACCCATGTTGGTTATTTATTGAATTCTTGATAACCAACATTTTGTTACTTCTTAATAATTGACGAGTGTTATGAGAGAAGAACATAGCATATTTTTCTTCTGAAACCATTTGATTATGCATTACTGAAGATCTTTGTATGCCTAATGCTTTCACCAGGTCAAGTTTTATGGTCATTCAGTTTTTGTTATGTGCTTACCTTTCCATAGAATGGAAAATCTCATGCTCCAACACAATGTTGTCACCAATTTGATGATGTGACTGAAAGGTGATATACAACTATTGAGGAGGGTTGATTCTTGAAACAACTACTTTCCAGAGATGTTTGAGGCAGATATTACTGAGCGAGGTTGGTCAAAGTCGAGAGCAGGTTTTAGGCTTCTAGACTTTTCAGATGAGCATGATAATGGAGTTAGCTAGTCCACTTCAAAATAGGATGCCTATTTAGGAATTTTGGATGATACTTGTTATTTGTATATTGACAATTGACTATTTTTTCAAAGAAGGATGCATCTATGTTATCAGGTCCAGATGGTTTTAGTATTGCCATTCTTTTAAGATTGTTGTAAATTTCTTCTTTAGTTGAGATACTAGCAAGATAATCTGTCCTCGTGATCAATGTCAGGGAATGGCGTGATGAATTATCAACTTGCTAGTAATCTAAATTGTGTATTAGATTCTTTGTATAGGTTATCCTAGAAGGATAGAGTTGTAGTTTTTGATTGTGTGGTGTCTTGCACCCAAATCCATTAGTGTTTTTGAGCTTAACAATCTTGCTTTTTCACTCCTTGTTTTAACTAGAGAGTGATGATATTTGTATTACAATCTCCTAATTTGACCAGTTCACATTGAGATATTTTCTACCATGTTATTTTTGTTTCTTAAAATTGTGTCGAGTTGTGATTGTATATATATGATCATTTCTTTTGTGTAATGGTTGTGATGGAGTGCTACTTTAAGTTGCAACATTTGATTTTATTCATGAGAGCTTCTTTGATTTTCTGTTCTTTCTTAATGTTTTATAGATCATGTGACATGGACTTTTCTTAAAAGTTATTAGCTGATGAAAGGAAGTTTTCATTTTGGTTCTAGTTTTATAGTAGGAAAGAATTTAAAGTGGTATTGTAGTGCAAACTTTCTAAACATAATGATTTTCTACATATTTGATAACAAGGTATTGACTTCAGAGATGACAATAGGTGTATGGTATGAGTGAATGCATTCTACAACTTTATTTGATTTATTACCAAATTGGTTTATCCATTTCTTGGTTTTCGAGCACTCAATCTAGTCTTTCTTGTAGGATGCCTCTCATAAATGTCATATGTGGTTTGTTGGCTCAAAGGTTAAAAAGGTTGCAATTTTTTGCAACCTCTGGTAAATTCCCTTCTATTACCACTATCAAGAGAATCACTTCCTATCTTCTTGGCTAAAAACATTATGACGTTGATATCTCCTACAACAGCCCGAGCATCATATATACCAAGACTGTAATGACCCCGCTTCTTGGTAACCCCCAATTAAGGAAGACCAAGAAGTTAGATGCATTATCCCAAAAATAGGATCAATGGTTTTGCAAATAATCAAAACATAGTAATAAATTCTACAAAAGTCTAAACTAAACACTGGAATAAAAATTTACTTTCACATACCTTCAAAAATAGGCAACTAAGACTTCTACCCATAGAAGAGTTCTATCTAACTAAATCATCCTTCATAATTTAACTTTAACCATTCATAGGTTCCACTTAACTGTTTGTCCATTTTTAGATATTTCCTAAAACACCGACATACAAAATGTCGGTAAGTATAAATGAATATACTAGTATGTGGGGACAAATAAAACGTTGCACATAAGATTTAACAACATAATCATATAAAGTAGTTGTTAAAAATTCAAAATTATGTTTTCAATGTGACTTCCCAACCTCTTTTACTCATCCTCTGGGATACCCTCTCTTAGGGTTTAGTCCTTACAAGGGACATAAGGCTACCTTCTCCATCCTGAGCTTGGTACCTGGGGTCACCTCTCTGGGTGCCCAGTGGTATTCCCTCCGGGGATTGACCACTTTAGACCTTCCCTCTGGGGCTTGGTCTTGCATCATACATCCATAGATGGTATGTAGGTTTGAGGCAATCACATATATACTTAATTTGTGATAATCATATTCACTTTAAAGATTACAGAAATAAAAACATCTAAACAGTTTATTTCCATGCAATTGATAAAACATCGGGGTACTCATAATTAACCACATACCTAATTTGGAGATCTCATAGGAAATAAGCATAATCCAATCCAATCAGGCAATCCAAACAAGCAAGCAAGCCAATCACACAAAAGCACAAAATCATAAAAAGTATGTACAACCTATTTACTACATACTCATCAAGAATCTACTTTATCGACTTGGATTCAATTTTTAGGGTTTCTAATCCAAATTAGGGTTTCATTATGGTTCCTTTAGATCTATTTAAAACTTTCTTCTTTTATGTCTACAAAACCCTAAAATAGTAGTTCTAGGTACAAAAACCCTAATTATCCACTTTATACACATTAAAGCCTTCTTATCATCTATTATACTTAGGACTAACCTAGTATCACTTTTATACAAAGAATCTCAAAATATAATTCATAAAACCCATTAACACTTAGATTAGGGTTTCTAAGACCATTAATGTACTTTACATACATGAAACCCTAAACTATGCACAAAGATCCTCTTTTTAGATCTAGATCGTTCTTTTATTAACAACAGGTTAGGGTTGGCTCAAATTACCTGAAGAATCTTACTAAAACCCACTAACATCAAAATTAGGGCTTTCCTTTCATAAAAACATTAAAGGTGACGACTTTGAATATTTTAGAATTTCAAAAAGAAACAAGCTTCAATTATATTTTTAGTGGATTCCTTACATTTTTTTATCAATTTCCATATATAGTTTGTCTTAATCAGAGTTACCAATCATTAGTTATGATTTTCACATCATATACTTAACTCTGACCAATCAAAGATTGTCAAGTCAGAAGATCAGGCTCCAATGGCCTACTGCCTCATTGGCAATTCATTAGCACGGTCCACTTATGAAAAAAAGGTTGAAAGTACAACTTTCCCTCCTACTTGAAGTGTAGCGCTTGGTTCAGGGATGTCCTTTCTCCCATCTTTCTTCTTCTTCCTCACAACGTCAAACTATATACACTGCTGCTGAGCCTACCGCGTGGCCGACCCGTCCCCGTGGGCTCTGAAGATGTGACGAAGCTTGGAGTGACTCCCCTTGGCACTGACAAAGTTGATTAGGGCCTTGTTCACGGCCAAAGCCAGTCAGAGATGATTACTCCGGTGACTAGGGTTCTGCTGGATGCAGCACTGTCGCTACAACTTCCTAGACACGTCGGCCTATGCGGCTGTAGTTCATTCTCTTCCAAACTCCACCCCGAATCATGACCCGACACTAGGGTGAGTCGGTGGCATCCGTAAATGGGGAAGAAGACATGACACTCTTTTAGGGAACCTCTCAAATATCCCACACTGGTGTAGGTTGTAACCACAGAGTTCTGTGGTCTATAGAGGATGAGCACCATACTCTTAAATGTGGAATATTGGGTCCCTATTTTTACATTTTTCAGGGAACCCTAGTGGCTACTAAGGGAAGGGAAGGAAGTGATTGAGTATGATGCCCATGTTCTAGAAGAGGAAAATGTCATTTCCTTCCTCCTCTTACTCACAGTTGAAACAACGTGGTATATGGATATAGAAGGGTCACCGTCCACACACCTTCCCAAAAACTCTTTTCTCGATTTCTTTTGCCCTATGGTTAAATATACATGTATATGTATAAACTTTCTAAAAGACCCTTTTCTTACCATGAGTCTCCCTCTCTCTCTTACGATGATGAAGCAAACTTATCTTAAGGGAATACATAGTTGTAAAAGGATTGTATTAATTTCTTTCCAGCTATACCAACATATATATATATATATATATATATATATATATCCACTTCCCAAATCTTTATTTAATCATAGGATTTACAAAGCTTACTCTTTTAGCCATATCATCAAAGAAATTATTATTGCTTCATGAATCATCCTTTTCTTCTAAATTTTTTAAGGAAACTATATAATGACTCAAATTACTTATTTGCCAAGTTTGTGACTCAAATTTGAAAGTATGAGAGACTTTTCTTCATATGAAAGTTATCACTTAAAAAGGCATATTATATATATATATATATATATATATATATATATATATATATATTCTCTCTCTTACTCTTTTATTCTCTTTATTTGGAGTCCTTTTACCATTACTAACCTTGTGGACTCAAAATCTCATTCATAATGAGTCAATCACACCTCTTTCCACATATTTTCATCATTATCTCAAATTTTCTTTGTAATAATGCATTATTTGATTTCTTCTTTTTCTTTTAAATATATTAGACTCATTAACATATTATGATCCATGAAATCACATGCAAAAAGGAAATATTGCAAAGAAAATCCATTCAATACACATAAATCATACGATTCCCATAATCATACATTTATTGAGGAAATTGCATTTCCAACTATTTGAACCCAAAATTTGGGGTTGTAACACAAACCAAGTCTAGTCATCTGCCTAATTTTTGTTGTGCTAGCATAGATGAAAGTGTAGAAATTGTTCTTGTTTAGATGACTAGACAAAAATGGATGATTTATTTGTGTGAGGGAATAACATCGAGGGAAAGGACATTTCTATTCTCGAGCAATCCTAATTCCTTATGAGTATCAAATGACTTCAAATCTATGGGATTGATTGAAGATGGGCCTTTTGGTGATATTGTCAGCTTTCTCCCCACTACTTCGAAGTTCATAAATTGCAAAAATAGAGACCCAATATTTAAAAGCCATCTCTCTAATAGTATTTTGGGTATCTTTTAGACATATGTCTTGGGATTTCAAGCTCATCAGAATAATTGGGTTGGATTAAGGGTAGAAGATCCCATTAGCCTTGCTTCTCTTCAAGATCTTGCAACATATATGTTTTGCCTCTCTTTCTGTCGAGGACTTACTAGGTTTCCTAAAATGAAGGACTTTTTTATTACCTTGGTAGATTATGCTATAACGAGAAAGTAAAGTTTGCAATGAAATAAAAGTTACACTAAGAAAAAGTTTCCCATTGAGGTCTTACCATTGTTAGTAGATGGATGTACTCCTATGTCTGATGTAGGGCCAATGTTAAATGTAATAGTTACTAAGGGATGTTCTTTAAGATCTCTGTTGAGAGAGATTGTGTTTCTCATCAGGTCGATTGTTGTTTGTTTTTTTGTTTTGTTTTCGAGGTGGTTAGGTATATGTAGATTTCCATTGTGGTGCTTCATGTGTAGATTGATTTCTCAAAGGTACAATACCTATTTGCAATTTTGTATGTATCATTTTTATGATGTTTATTCCTATTACTCAAATTAATGCCCCTTTCAATATTGTCTACAACATGTTCTATTTCATGATGTTCAACTTGTTCTTCTTCATCTTTTGAGCTTTCCAACTCTAAGAATTGGTTAATCATCCTCAGGTTCTTGCTAGTTTGTTTGATTGGTTTCTTTGGCGTGTTTAGCTTCTTAAAGACCTCTTTTGTCTTTAGTTGTTCTACAACAATGAGTCCTTCATGTCAATCGTCTTGTCTCTCTATATTTTCTTCAACAATTCTTTTTCACAATCTTTATCTATGTTCCTTCCTCGCTCACAATGCACGCATATGTAGGGGATGATCTCTTATTCCACTTTGTATCATATGCCTCCAATTGTATAAATTTGTATTAGGGGTTTAACCATGTCGATTTCCACTACTATTCAAGAAAACCACTCTCATTTTTGGAACTGTGTCTGTATGGAGTAAAAATAACTTCATAGCAATAGGACTTAGGCAATATAGCTTAAAAGATAAGTGAGAGAAATGTCAAGCAAATAATTATTTTTAAATTTTTTAATCCCATTTTATTTTGAGGTGTGAGCACAATATCATTAATCAATGGTTCCAGTGTGAGACAAAAATGAGGACATTAGACCCAATACACATTATAAAGATTGTTAGTCTGAAAGATTTTAATGCTTTTATTAAATTGTATTGAGATCATTTTATGGAAGGACTAGAAAACGTCAACGTCTCATCATGGGATTTCAAAAAGTATAACCAAGTCATGTGAGAGAAATTATAAAAAAAATTAATGAAATAACAAAACCCATTAGATATAGAGGTTTGAGAAGGACAACAAATGTCACTATGAATAACATAAAAAACTAGCTTTATGACAAAAAATAGTTTTTTGAGGAAATGAAGTTATGTGATGCTTCTCAAACTAACAAGAGTCACATGGAAGACTTTAACAACTAGATAAATAGGGATCCCAGTGCTTCAACATTTCAAGTGAGGGATGACCATAGAGATGCTAAAGTTTGATAAGTGTACATACAAGAAGGGAATACGAAGGGACAACATCACCAAATTAGAATAAATCATCAGATCTAGAACCCAAACCAATCATCGTCAAAGTATGAGAATTCTACATCAAAAAATCATGGATACCAAAGGTGACGCTAAAATTTATGATATCAACTAATTTTAGCAACTTATATGAAAAATTAAATGTAAAATTGGGAATGAAGATGACATACTTAAGTTTATGTGAGATGTTAACTCTAATATTGCTAAAAAATATAATGGGCCCACTTTTAGAGTGATAGAGGAAGTATATAAGACCAATGGAGGATAGAAGTTATCTCACACCATCATATGTTGGGTGGCCTCAAAATTGTCAATCTAGGGAGAACTGGATGTTAGCATGGAGGCCCTAATGTTACCTCAGTTAAAGTCTAGATGAACCAAAAATGTTGCAAAAAATTGGATGATCACATAATAACCATATCATGTGGGTTGTTGAGGAGCATGTTAAGAGGCTTGTAGAAGATACTGATATGCAGCTAATGAAATAGTGACAAATAGGGTGTTTGTCAGTTGAGCAACATAAGCAACAATAATTCCATGACTGCATATGTAGTAATCACCTTGCTTCTGGTAGCACTTCTCCTTAAGGTGTCCTAATTTATTTTATTAAGTGCATTTGGGCCTTAGAGGGCATCCATGACCATGTCCATGAGCAACGAATACAATCACTAGTTGTTAATTTTGTGGAGTGCAAGACAAGAGCTAGATGTTTGATGGATAAAGATGAGAGATAAGAGGAAAGACAAAGCAAGAATAGTTTCATATTTGGGCAAGGAAGAAGCAAATATAGCCCATGGATAAGGATAGAAGCAATCATGAGGTGTAAAAGTAGCTTTCCCATGTGTGCATGGCCTTAAACTATTGAGAATATACAAGCACACACACAAGAAGATCCCCCACCATACTTATTAACCTGATTAGATTTCCTTTGTAAAAATTCCCAGCCAATCACATAATTCAGTATTTGATAGCTACTAAAAGTAGCTCATCCGTGAAGGGGTAAACCCGAAAATACCCTTGTTGAAAACACCTTCAAAACATGGCTCAACTAGGATCCCCATGGCTCAAAAATCTCAAGAATGATAATATAAAATCTAAGGAACATAATGTATGTGACAAATTGCAAATCAAACCCCTCAATTGGGTAAATTGTAGAAAAGTCCAAAATGTACAAAAAAATGTATAACTTGCTCAAACGGTGTCCAAATTGGACCAAATTTGACACTTAAGGTTATTTATTATTCCAAAACATATAAAAAAGGTTCGATTAGGGTTATAAGCATTAAATTATGGTAATTAAGATCATTCAACTCATTAAGCAAGTTTAGGGGCCTTATAACTATAAACCCCTAATAGGGATTTCGCCCCCGAAATCCAAGGTAAACAAATATGGTTACTTCCTTTTTACCTAATCCTATTACCTTCACATGGTTACTTGCATATCATGGTGATTTCACATCATTCATACATATCTCATCTTGGATCAGCACAAAAAAACCCCACATAAGAAGACATTTGCAAATATGGAACATAGACACTTGTTGTGCCACCTGTACAAAGCTAATAGTAATGTTTAACTTTAAATTCTAGCTATAATCCTAAAATTATATCTATTGTATCAACACATTACTCAAAAGTCATACTTGCTTATTTTTAACCAATCATGCCATGTGTACCATACCATTCCTTGAAGCATTAAAAAGAGAGGCAATGTATCCATCCTTTTTTTATATACTGACACTAGAAATCATGTCAGTTCTTTTTCAACATCAAAAGAAATGCTAACGCTGGAAGCTGTCATTCCATACAAGGAAACATCATTCCTAGTCAACCTTGTTATGGGTGAAACAACAACACTATCTTCACCTTACTAAGATTTACATAACTTACTTAGAGGACATATCATGATCCCATAAAGAAATTTAATGAACCCCATCTCACTCTTGTTCAACTTGCTCTCATAGCTATTGCTGATTCAGCAAACCTAAGGTTTTTGAAGAAATGTTGATCATACTTTTGACCATATTTGAAATGCTTTGACATGTCATCATATAAAGCTTGATACAACTTGTAAGATATGACTGGAACACTTTGTTCCTCCTATTCATAAATTCTATTTATACATTGGTTAGTCTATAGGACATAACTCTAAACTCATCATGGTCATGTGAATTATTTCATCCAATATAAATCTTATGCATTGATATTTGATCATAGGTTTATCTTAAAGGAACATGGTATCGCATATCTATTGACCAACAAACCATCTATCCTTGATAGTTGTCTTGTCCAGCTATCATTGAACCATACACAACATTATAGAATCACTTTTTTTAAACAACATTTAGAGGGTCATTATCAACTCTCTCTCTCTCTCTCTCTAAGGGAGAGTAATACTTGGAATTTTCATTCAATAAACATCTCCAACCTTCACATATTTCTCATATTATTAATACATCTTGGATACTAGGATTCATTACCTTGGTATCCACCTCATGTTCTATAAGCAACTCACATCCTTATATCATCTACTTTAACCAACATAAAAAATATCAAGACATATAAGAGGAGTCTTTCTAATTATTTGAAGGCTCAAAAGAAAACTCATCACAAACTTTATGATCTTGGAACCATAGTCCAAACATCCTTATTCTATAATAAGCTATCCACCCTCATGTTTACAATGAATCCACACATACCAAGTGGCAATGATCCACTTAAAAGTTGTTCCCTAGAAAGGAAAGACACAAAGGGAAACACACTTTCCACATCATAGCAACATCGTTCAACGGTCACTAGCAAAAAGGTAATCAATTCTATTTTCATTATGCATATTACAACTTCTTATGTATCATTTTACCTTTTTCATTTTTGGTTCCTTGCCATTATCATAGGAATCATCATGATTAACATATCTCATTACTCATTCCTTGATGACTATTTATCACACTTGGGTATGTTGTCATATTTTATTATGTTGTTCAACCACTTATCAATAAGTAAATCATCATATTCCACATTTTCTTCATTAAACATGGATCATCTCCCTTAATATCTTTCACATGCCATGGTGATTTTTCATTAAAATTTTCTTACATACATAGGTTGGTCTAAGATTAAATCAAGTTTCACCTTATTTCTTTTCCATTGTTCCCATTCATCTTCTCATTTTGTACTTGTTATAGGAGTTCTCTCTATCTTATGTGGATTTCATACCTTGATTCACTTTATAAGCATAGACTTATCTGTCTTTTACTTTATTATCTTCTTGAATCACATCTTCAAGAATTACTCTTTTCCTTGTTTGTATTTAGATTTTTATTTAATGGTGTTGAATCTCTCTTTTATATTTACCAAACATTTAAGTGTTTATAGATAACGATGCAATTCTCATCTTCTTTAAGGTAGGATTGAGATATTCACACCATGATTTCTTATTCGTTATGCTCCTTAGATTGTCTCAAAATGACTACTTGATCAGAGTAATCCAAAAGATAACAATCTAAGAGTTCCATACTTACCTTACTTCAATAATTGAATACCTAGCCAGGGCACCCAAATACTGAGATTAGGCAGTATGCACCATATTTTTATGTCATATTCCTAATTTTGACATCATCCTAGTCCTAAGTCCTAGTGTCCCTGTAGACTCAGTGAACCTAAATCTCTAATACCAACTTGTAATAACCCGTTACACTAAACCAGATTACTCAAAACATAAAACACAATCAATCACTACTTAATCACATACCCAAGAATATGGGTAAATTAAAACTGATTTCAACGTCAGCACCCGCTCATAAACATTTGCATAAGAGCCCAAAATCTTTCTTATATCCATACTATGCCAAGAATTTGATACAAATCATTCTATCATCGTAGCCACCACATATATATACAAGAGAGCAATATTCATATATGCCACACAAATAAGCATTAATATGCTACAAAAGTCTGATTTGTTTGAAACATCATATACAAACTTTTTCTCGCCCGGACCTGAGAGTATAGGGATGACTCTAGGACACACTAGACATCTAATCAACTTTCTCAAAGATTCATTACTATAGCTCCTCCTTGTTGCCATATGTTTGTTTTTGTCACTTTCGATTACCTAAAAAGATGTGGCGAACCACAAGGGCGAGACCCAGTCCCAACAGGAGATATAACCTCCAATAATGTTTATTGATTACATCATTTTTAAGTAATTAAACAATTAAGCAAATTAATCAGATATAATAAATAAGATCACCAGCACTGATGATTAACAAAATACACAAGGGAGCATATAATAACTATTATCATTAGCCAGACTATCATCCTTTATCTTGTTGATAATATAAGAAATCCAGTAGCATATGCATATCTAGCATCATGAGCAAGTCTAGTAACATAGCATAGTTAACAACATGAGAATTTCTAATTGGCTAAACATATCAACATTATAACAAGATCTAATAACATAAGCACAAATATTTGGATAAGCATGATTAGTAGTATATGCATTTCTAGTTATAAAGGCATGGCTAGTAGTATTAAACATAGCTAGCAGAAGCATCTTTACCATCAGTATCAGTATATTTGACAACATAACTATGTTTATAACATGAGCATAACTACAACATAAGCATATCTACTATCTCTTAACTGCACTAAGCATCATCTTTATGTACAGAGAACAAACAAGGGTTATCATCCAATGTGAAATGTTGTGTATAACCCTAAACAAATATGCTACACGGCTGTATTAAATATTTTATTACACCCTGGGGAATTTGAATCGTACCATTCAAAGTCCAACTGACCCCTGTGAAGGGCTATTCAGTTTCGTACAAGATCTAGGAGTGTCGGTATCCTAAGATCCCTTCCCCTCCGTCAATACGAGTAAAAAGGCAATGACATATTAGTCAAAGCTGCCACCATAGTGACATATAGTCAAGCTGGTAAAGACTAGTCTGACCTTGGTACAGCTCATGACACTAGAAACTAGTGTATTCAAACCCAATCGGTGAGGTACAACTACAATTGTCCTCTAATCACATCATGTTATAATCACTGAGACACGACCGCAGCCATTCTCAATCACATCAGATGTATGAGGCATGACCATAGCCAACCTCCACAATCTACATTGTGGATGGCAAGGATACATCCTCAACCTTCCACCCCCACATACTCAATATTATGCGCTCTGAGTTTCCCTTAAGAATACTCATTTCACCATCCAGCAAGTTGTAACACTGAAGATGGTTCTATGGCATAGGGCACTACATGATTAGAGTTGCACTTGATTAGTTATTCCAATTGGGTGAATTAAGGCTGCATCTGTAACATTCCACTCTTTTTATGCAAATTTTCAAACTATTTTATTCTTTGCATGCTCTTTTTTTCTAATAGTATAAATGTTGAGGACCTAAATGTAAATTTCCCATGTTAGTTTTGCAAATTCATTTTATTATGTCCAATTTCTCTATTATCCTGTTTTATTTAAAGAAAATATTTTCATATATATCTATGCTCCTTTGTTTAAGAAAATGAGAATAAATGCTTTTATGTCAAATTTTCTCTCTCATATGGTAATTAGTGATTTACGTGTTTAATTACTTGCTTAGTGGCCTCCATCTTGTTAATTGAAAAGAAATAATGTTTAGTGCACGTTTTCATATCTTAAAATTCTTATTTGATAAATTAATGGCTTTATTTACATTCATCATGGTCATTTAAGTGCACATTGTGGTTTTTGCTATTATAGGCCTAAACTATGTACAAGTAGTAAAACTAATTATTTGGGAATGTTCTAGACACTCTAATGCACCTATGGTCAAAATTTGGGCTATTTTGACCCATGTTTGGACCTCTAAGAAATTAAAGTAGGTTTTAATATAGTGTGACCTTTTATTTAAATGGAATTGCATTCATACGACTGATTTAAGCTATAGTTTGCTTTTAATGTTCTGTCATGTGTTTCTTTCTTGGTTTGTTAAGTCACGTGTAGCAGCGACTGTTGGATCAAGATCCAATGGCACGCTTGTTTTCTTCTTCCTCTGTTTTCCTCGCGGGTCAGAGCCATTTTCACAGAGCGATCTTCAATGGTCTGTTCTCCCTCATCTCTCATCTGTTTCATCTAATTCCTTCTCAGCAGTGATCGCCTCTCTCCCATGAACCCAATGACCCCTAGCTTACCCTCTCTCGCACACTATATAAGAAATGCCCAATAATAGGGCTCGCACCCCCCTTGCACAGACACCTCGCCAGACTCTCGCACCTCCATTTATATCATCTAAGAGCATCACCAGACCTGAAGCGACTCTCCCCCGGCTTCAATTTCTCCCCCAGCGGTCTCAGCAACCCCGACCTACTCCTCCTGCCCCATTGGTGATGATGACCCAAAGCTTCAAGCACCGACCACCCCAGTCCAATTCCAACTGTGGTGAGCACCCTCGGCACCTCAGGTTCATTTCCACACTTTCAGTTTGCCGCGAGAACCCCCTGATCGATGGGTCCTATATCAACATGCAACCTCGTGTTTGACCTTCATTTGGTTTCTCGCCGCCGTCCTTGTCCAGTGGCCCCTCGAGCCACATTTCACCACTAGGGACTCCGACGCGCCACAAGGAGTGCCTTGATGGCCTCAGCGGGAAGTTTCTCACTGGATTCCAGTACATGGCCTCCTCCCTTGTATCTACTTATTCTCCAGTTTTTTGATGAGCTAGTGACCCCTTTGGTCCTTGCTCTTGTGATTTGTTCTCGCCACTTCGGTTTACTCAGCGAGACCTTCCCTCTCATTTCAGAATGATTCTCGTGATGTTTTCATGTTTCTGTTCTTGGGTTGCTCCTCCCACCATGGCCAAAGAGCTCCCGAAGCTCAAGGTCGTCCCTGGACCCGAGCTTTAGCTCAATAGGTTCGGTTTGGCATAAGAAATCCCTAGAGAACCTTAGTTCTCCAGGAATGACGACCCTCCACTCACAAGATCTAGGATCGATTCTCCACCCTTACTGTTGGAGCCATGGCTCGTGTGGTGAAGGAGAGGAGCAATCGAGGTCCTTAAATGACCTTAGTGCCCTTGTCTTTTGTTTATTTGATGGTTTCCACCATGAGGGTATTTTTGGGTTTTCATCCATCCTCCTTTCTTTGATCGCGAGTCCTCAGAGATGATCCTCGTTGCTGAGTTGGCCAAGCCCGGTTGGTCCAACTCAGACCCGGCCCACTGATTTGGATTGAGTTTTATATACGTGGCTTTTTCCTGAATTTCCATTGGTTGATTCTTCAGAAATTCATAGTAAATCGCATGTTTATCGGAAAATTATGCAAACATATTTTTTGGAAAGGATTTTTGATGAGGAACTCAATTTTGATGTTTTTCATTGACTGATTTTTCTGTTTTAACATCTCAACATTTATATAAACAAATTAGGGTTTAATGTTGTGTAATGAAGGATATATATGCTAATTTCAGGTGATTTAAAGGATCCAACCAATCAAACCAGGTTTGACTTAGGTGGTTTAGCTCAAGGTAAGTGGGCCATGCCCTTGGCATAAATAATACTTGGTTTATCGAATGTTTATGATTTATATTAAGCACTTTATGTTAAATTCATGATTAATGTATGTTTTCTTCAATGTATATGATTATTGGATGTTGATTATTATAATCTAAGTCTAAGAATAGACATCACATTAAGATTATGAATTATGATTAAGATGCATGAAACCAAGATTAAGAGGTAAGAGATTCCCATCCATGCTTAAGAGGGAGAAATCCCATTATGTTTCATGGGGAAAAATCCCAACTATGTTCAGGAGGGAGGAATCCCATTAAGATCAAGTCTAAGTTATTAAGAAGATCATTAAGTCTAAGAAAGATCATGGTTAATGGAAATTGTATTTACATTTATATGCACCTTGTTATGGGCTTTCTAAGCATTATGGGATTTCCGAGCAATTATGGGCTTTCCGAGTATTATGGGCTCCTTATGGGGCATTAAGAGAGGAGCATATACTTCTTGTCAAATTCTTTATGTAAAAGATGCCAAGAAATGATTAATATTAATGCATTTTCATGTTTATGTCAAGTCACCTTTATAGTTTATTTTTATGCTTTATAACATGCCAATGTTGCTTACTTACCATGTTTGTTTTTCCTTTGCATGGCTGGGGATGAGATGTCCGCAGACGTTGGAGATAAAGGGAAGGAGACATCTTGAGAAGATTCCAAGGATCCAAGACCTTAGAATTTGTTTCCTAGTGGGACGTCCATCTATGGAGATCCTATCTTTCACATGTCATCTAGAATATGTGTAGCTTTAGAACCATGATGTAGTTTTCTTTCCGAGAACTTATGTATGAATCTATGCTTCTATGAATGCCAAGTGTTGTTTATTTTTTGATATGAGATCATGTATCTGACAACCCTCCCTGATATTCCAAGTACCCCACGTTATGGATAATGTTGGGGATTAGGCTGTGCTTCCGCTGGTTACATATGAAACCCTAGGGAGGGGTGTTACATTAATGTTATCAGAGCAAGAAATAGATGGCCACTAAGGCAACAATGAGGATTCATGCCAGTCACCCTAGGATGAAGAAATAGAAGTAGAGAATATGATTATGTATTCTAGTAGGTCTAGAGAACCCTAAAGATGACTAGACCCCTCACCTCATTAGAAAAGTACATGTTAACATGCTCATGTAGTTGAAACCAAACCATAGATGATGACATGTTTCTCCTTGTCTCAATGGTAAGGGCCACCCAATTGAGATTTGAGGAAAATGTCATTTAATGTGGCTTTTTATGTGTCTTACCTTCTTAATTGTGTGTGTGGTATAGGACACATATGCAAATAAGTTGGTGAGATATAGAATAAAAAGATCCAACATTTCTAAATGTGTGCTTGATCACCACATAAAAAGAGATGAAGGATATATGATCTAAGGTTAGACAACTATGAAGATGTAGTCATGGTAAGTGAGAGATAGATTCCCTAAGTGTAATGTGTTAGGCGTAATGTTAAGGAGTAAGTATGAGACATAGGAAGGGTAGCGAAGTGATTTATGTTGAATCAGAATGCTTTGTTTATGTATACTTCTTTCATAATAAAATTTTGTATGGAAAATTTGTAGGTTTATGTAAAATCCATAAGGTGGGTAGAAACCCAAGAAAATTTCGAGGATGAAATTTATTTAAGGTGGGTAGAATTGTAACATCCCACTCTTTTTATGCAAATTTTCAAACTATTTTATTCTTTGCATGCTTTTTTTTCTAATAGTAAAAATGTTGAGGACCTAAATGTAAATTGCCCATGTTGGTTTTGCAAATTAATTTTATTATCTCCAATTGCTCTATTATCCTTGTTTTATTTAAAGAAAATATTTTCCTATATATCTATGCTCCTTTGTTTAAGAAAATGAGAATAAATGCGTTTACGTCAAATTTTCTCTCTCATATGGTAATTAGTGATTTACGTGTTTAATTGCTTTCTTAATGGCCTCGATCTTGTTAATTGAAAAGAAATAATGTTTAGTGCACGTTTTCATATCTTAAAATTCTTATTTGATAATTTAATGGCTTTGTTGACATTCATCATGGTCATTTAAGTGCACATTGTGGTTTTTGCTATTTTAGTCCTAAAACGTGTACAAGTAGTAAAACTAATTATTTGGGAATGTTCTAGAAACTCTAATTCACCTATGGTAAAAGTTTGGGCTCTTTTGACCCATGTTTGGACCTCTAAGCAATTAAAGTAGGTTTTAATATAGTGTGACCTTTTATTTAAATGGAATTGCATTCATACGACTGATTTAATCTATAGTTTGTTTTTAATGTTCTGTAATGCGTTACTTTCTCAGTTTATTAAGTCACGCATAGCAGTGACCGTTGGATCAAGATCCAATGACACGCTTGTTTTCTTCTTCCTCTGTTTTCCCCGCGGGTCAGAGCCTTTTTCACAGAGCGATCTTCAATGGTCTGTTCTCCCTCGTCTCTCATCTGTTTCATCTGATTCCTTCTTAGTAGTGATCGTCTCTCTCCCTCGAACCCAATGACCCCTAGCTTACCCTCTCTCACACACTATACAAGAAACACTCAATAATAGGGCTCAGACCCCCTTGCATAGATACCTCGCCAGCCTCTCGCACCTCCATTGATATCATCTGAGAGCATTATCGGACCTGAAGCAACTCTCCCCCGACTTCACTTTCTCCGCCATCGGTCTCAGCAACCCTGACCTACTCCTCCTGCCCCACTGGCGACGACAACCCAAAGCTTCGAGCATCGATGATGCGATGATTTTGAGTCGCATTTATAGACTTGTTTTACTTGTGTTTTATGTGTTTATTGGTCACTTTGGTGGTGAATAATACATAATTCACTTACTCTAGTATATAATCCTTTTCAGTATCAAATCTCTCATTTTGTATTTTTTTAGCATAAATGATTATAATAATGGATTTTATCTCAGCTGATTTGGCTTTATCTTGTAATTTCAGGAAAAATGCATATATACAGTTGTCGATACCATCAACATCCGTCGATAGTATCGACACAGTCATAGGAAGATAGCCGCAATGAACCAAGCAGAGTCGATACCATCGACTGGGAAGTCGATGGTAGCGAGTTACCTTCAGTTTGTAGTGACCAGTCGATCGATACTATCGACACACAGGTCGATACTATCGATGTTCTGCAGCTTCAGTGTCAGAAAGGTATAAAACGGATGCCCAAGGGTGTCGATACCATCAACCCGTATTAATGGTATCGAGTCTTCATCAGGTGGGACGACAGAAAAGAAAGAAGGCTTGCCGATATCACGAGGGGTCGATACCATTGACCCGCGTCGATGTTATCGATGCCGTCAAACTAGTGTTTGCTTTAGATCGGCCTGAATCCAACGGTGGTGATTTTTTGGCGACCTAACTTGGTGTTTATACCTAATAACAACGGTCGGGAGCCATCTATCACGTCATTAGTCACTGCACACATACAGAGGAGAGTTGAAGAGGAGAACGGAGCCCAGAAGCATGCCACGACCATTCTGAGAGTTGCAAAAGACATTTTCCACCGCAAAAAGGTTGTAGATCGTGCATTCTACGCTGAGGAACGCTTGGATCTTCTCCGTTCAGGGGTTTATATTACTTCATCCACATTTTTCTCCATGTTTCCCCTTTCTTCAATCATATCTTGCTCTGAGATGAACATGCGGGGCTAATCCCCTTCGTCTTTAGGACCGGGAGTACCCGGGTAATCATTGTATGACATTTTTATCATAATTTGTCTCTTAAATCCATGGCATGATTTTGTTTTCTCTATTATATCATTATGTTTGATCACCCTAATGATAATCTAATGCCTTTAATTGCTTTGAAAGACAAATTAACGGTTGGAAAGAGGTGAAATTCACATTAACTCGTAAATTCCTTGAACAAGGTGATGTACGGTTAATGCTGGACACCCAAAGGTCGATTATAATGCACCTAATTTATGGTATAGGTTACTACGATAGTGGAATTGACCTATATTTAGGTAGTGAATTGTATCACGACAGTGAACAATTCTGACTACAGGCCACTACCCAGATTGAGAGATGAATTTGTTTAGCTATATAGAAGCTCATATAATGAGAACCCGCGGTGAAACCACAATCCTAAAGATTCCCATCTAAATTGATTAAACTCGACATTCAATCAATTGATTTGCTTTCTTTTATTTTTATTTTCTTTTTAATCAACTCTTAAAACATTTTTAACCAGGCTAGCTGATTGTGAATAGTTAGTAGTAGTCTACCGATAGTTTAGCGTCCCTGAGTTCGACTCGGGCCTCACAAAGGCCTATACTACATTGACGTGTGCACTTGCGTTATATGCATGGTAAAATTGTGTTAAGTTTTTTGCGCCGTTGCCGGGGACATGGCAATTGTCGGCACTATGAGTGTTGCAAGCGACTATTCTAGGCCACATTTTTTTTTATTTATTATTATCATTTTTTGAAATTCATTATTTATCCAGCATATCTATCAATCGTCTAGCACGGTACTGAACCTAAATCATTATTTTACAGGTACTAGTGCATGGTGAGGACGCGTAGCACAGACTACACACAGCTATCACCAGAGGTTCCACTGTTGGGACCAGACAATGATGAGAACAACAATCAAGACCAACCTAAAGATATAGACTCTAATTCTGAATCAGAAGCAATGGATGAAGAATAGACAATATGGGAAAAGATAAAAGCTTCTTCCTCGTCAGCATCGAAGGGACCAATAAAAAAATGGCAGTCAACATTCCCACTTATAAGATTGACCCAACACTGATAAACCTGGTCAAGTCTCAGGCATTTCACGGGATAAAGAATGAGGAACCAGTCGCACACATCAACACATTTGTGGAGAATTGTGATATGATCAAGATAGATAGGTTTCCACAAGAGACACTATATTTGATGTTGTTTCCCAGCTTGCTTTCTAGTAATGCACGTGAATGGCTGCATAACCTGGATGATGAGACCGTTGAAACATGGGATCAAATGATTGAGGTGTTCTTCGAGAGGTTCTTTCCGCCTGAGAAGACCAACGATCTGGTACAGAAGATCCATAATTTCAGCCAAAAAGTCGGGGAGACTTATTCATGAGACTTGGGAACGTTTCCAAATAATGTCGAGGAGGTGCCCACATCATGGGCTTGACAAGGAGAAACAAGTCAAGATTTTCGATTTTGCTCTTTCTGAGCATGATAGAAGCAACCTGGATTCAGCAGGTTCGGGGTTCTTTTTAAACAACACAGGCACAAGGTGTTGGGAGATTTTGAAGAACATGGCCAAAAATCAATCATGGGGCGACAGACACAGTAGAGCAAGTTTGAGTTGTAGGTGAGTCAAAGGTCACCAAGGAGCTAAATGAGAAGATGGATCTTCTGGCCAAGAAATTACTTGCAAAAGAAGAAGCAGAATATGATGATGAAGCATAGGTGAAATTTATGCGCCAGCAACAGGGGTACAGAAACAACGACTATTCTTGGAGGAAAGACAAGAAATTGTCATGGAAGGACCCAAACAATTTCTTGCAGGACCCTGATGCAAAACCACAACCGTCGACAAAGGATAAGAGCAATGAGTTGCTCAACCAAGTAATCAAGTAGAATCAAGAACTCATGAGCACGTTTGGGGAACAGATTAAGCAACAAGGAGAATTTATGAATCAATTTGGGCAAACCTTACAAAGTCATGGGGCTCAGATGAGGACGATAGAGACATATTTAGAAACACAAACATTCCAGGAGGAAACCAACAAGCTAAGGCAATTTTACTACGGAGTGGTAAGAAGATTTTAAACCCCAGGGCCGATGAACCGAGCCCACCCCAACCAGAAACCACAGGTGAGGCCACAAAGGAGGTTCGGATTCCAATCATAGAGCTGGTAGAGGATGTGGTAGAGGATATCACATCAGAACCCATTGCTGAGGAGGAGACGGAAAAGAGGACACCATATGTGTCGCCACATCAGAGGGCACAGACTGTCCCAGTCCCATATCGAAACAATTTGAAAGCTAAGAAAGTGGATGCTCAGTTCAAGAAGTTTCTAGATAGCTTCAGGAAGCTTTCTGTCAACATTCCACTGTTAAAAGAAATAGAGCAGATACCCTCGTATGGCAAGTTTCAGAAAGACATAATCACAAAGAAGAGGAAGATTCCTGATACCGAGGTCGTGGTTCTTAAGGAGCAGGTGAGTGCTTACATTATGGGAACATTGCCACCTAAAAGACAGGATCAGGGCTACTTCAATATTTCATGTTACATCGATAAAGTGAAATTCAGTGAAGCATTGTGTGATTCCAGGGCAAGCATAAATTTGATGCCTCTCTCTACTTTCAAGAAGCTGGGACTGAAAGAATTAAGAGATAGAAATATGACGATTCAGTTGGCAGACAAATTGGTGGTCAAGCCATACAGTATTTGAGAGGATGTTTTGGTTAAAGTTGACAGGTTTGTATTTCCAGTAGATTTTTTGGTAATGGAAATGCAAGATGAACAAGGAAATGAGCTACTCCTTGGAAGACCCTTCCAAGCTACTACAGATATGATACTTGAGATGGGAAGAGGTCGTTTGACATTGGGAATCACTGATGACCGATTTGAGATGGTTATGCCCCCAAGCACAACATAATCAAAAGCAAAGGAGCAGTGCCACATGGTGAGACATTTTGATCAGAATATTTCTCTGTGTCTAGGGAAGCCATTTCTAGATATGGCTCATGTAATGACCAAAGTGGAGAAGGGGACACTAGCTGTAGACATTATTGAACAGACCAAAGTTGTTTCTCTTTGCGGGGTTATGGGTTTTCCGAATGATGAAGAGGAGGAAATCCCTCTTTCGACTGAAGATGATGCCATAGCATGTTCTGTCCTTGATGTATATCCATAACTGCCTCTTGAAGCTTGCCTTGTCAATATAACGCATGACTGGATGAGAAGCAAGTCGTTACAAGAATGTGTCAAGATGTTTCAGGTGCTGCCATGTTATTATGCTAAGTATTATGAAGATCTTGGGAAACTCCCACCACCACTTCAGTCATCTTTGATCAGTCCACCGGAGTTAGAATTGAAGCCACTGTTGCCTCATTTGAAATATGCATTCCTGGCCGATTGTGAAAAACTATTGATGATTATCTCGGCATATCTGAGTGTCGAGGAAGAGGATCAATTGATGATCATGCTGAAGAACCACTATGGCGCATTCAGGTGGTCAGTCGCAGATATCAAGGGGATTTCCCCTACACTGTGCCAGCATAATATCTGGCTCGAGGAAGGAGCCAAACCTATAATCCAACCACAGTGCAGACTCAATCCAAGCATGATGGAGGTCGTCAAGAAGGAGGTGATCAAGCTCCTTTCTACAGGCATCAGCTACGCTATCTCCGATTTGACGTGGGTAAGTCCCACACAGGTAGTCCCTAAAAAGGGGGGAATTACTGTCACTCACAATTGATTAAATGAGCCAGTCAAGACCTATTTGGTAACCGGGTGGTGAGTGTGCATTGATTACTAAAGATTGAACTCTGCTACGTTAAAAGATCATTTTCCTCTTCCGTTCATTGATCAGATTTTAGAGTGATTAGAAGGTCAGTCTCACTTTTGTTTTCTAGATGGTTACTCGGGCTACAATTAGATTTTCATTGATCCTAAGGACCAAGAGAAGTCCACCTTCACTTGTCCTTATGGAACATTTGCATATCGCTGAATGCCCTTTGGTTTATGCAACGCACCAGCAACCTTTCAGCGTTGCATGCTTGCCATTTTCTATGATATGTTTGAGTGTTGTTTGGAGGTCTTCATGGATGATTTTTCCATCTATGGTGCATCTTTTGATGAATGTTTATATAATTTGGATAAAGTTTTACAACGATGTGAGGACACGCATTTAGTTCTCAACTGGGAAAAATGCCATATGATGGTTAGTGAAGGGATTGTGCTTGGACATAAAGTGTCTAGCAAGGGGTTGGAGGTAGATCTGGTTAAGATTGAGGTTATTTCCAAATTACCCCCACCGAATACGGTTAAAGGGGTAAGGAGTTTTCTTGGCCATGCAGGATTTTATCGCCGCTTTATCAAAGATTTCTCTAAAATCACTAAACCCTTATCTGAACTACTGGAGAAAGATGCGGTGTTTGATTTTAATGAAAAGTGTTTGCATGCTTTTAATGTGCTCAAAGAGAAGTTAATTTCTGCACCGGTTGTGTAAACACCAGATTGGACAAAGCCTTTTGAATTAATGTGTGATGCTTCATATTTCACAGTAGGGGCCGTTCTAGGACAACGTGTTGAAAACAAACCCGCTGTGATTTTCTATGCGTCCAAAACATTAAATGAAGCACAACTTAATTACACTACAACTGAAAAAGAACTTCTCACCATCGTTTTTGCATTTGAAAAATTTTGGCAATATCTTGTAGGGTCCAAAGTTTTGGTATGGACGGACCACACCGCCATAAAATATTTGATGGAAAAGAAAGATGCCAAACCTAGATTGATTAGGTGGATATTATTGTTACAAGAATTTGACATTGAGATTAAAGATAAGGCGGGAATAGAGAATGTGGTTGCGGACCACTTGTCTAGGTTAGAACGTTAAGATGAGAAGGACATTAATATACCCATTACCGAGACATTCCCTGATGAGCAAATACTTTCTGTAACATCCAAGGATCCATGGTTTTCATATATTGTTAATTATCTTGCCTGTAAAATAATCCCAGATGATTGGACATATCAAGAGAAAGAAAATTTTCCATTCTTTGAGATACTTTTTCTTGGATGATCCCATTTTGTTGAAGCAATGCAGGGATGGCGTCTTGCATAGGTGTGTACCAGAGATAGAATATGACAGCGTCCTAAGTCATTGTCACACACTACCAATTGGTGGCCATCATGCTAGTTCCAAAACGGCAGCCAAGGTGCTTGAGAGCAGCCTTTATTGGCGTACACTATTTCGGGACGCATACGATTATGTGCGAAGATGTGATTCCTATCAAAGGGCAGGTAATATTTCAAAGCGACAGGAGATGCCCCTCAATGTGTTTCAAGAAGTTGAGGTGTTTGATCTGTGGGGTATTGATTTTATGGGACCCTTTGTGTCCCCGAACTCTAATTTGTACATATTACTTGTTGTTGATTATGTATCGAAGTGGGTAGAGGCAATACCCACAAGGACTAATGATGTTGTTGTAGTGTGCAGGTTCGTAAAGGATCACATTTTCTGCAGATTTGGTATACCAAGGATGATTATCAGTGATGGAGGTACCCATTTCAAAAATCAAAAGTTTACTGCGTTGTTGAGAAAGTACAGGGTAAAGCACAATATTGGTACCCCGTATCACCCGTATACACAAGGGTAGGTCGAAGTGTCCAACAGAGAAATCAAGAAAAGCTTAGAGTGTACAGTGGCTTCGACAAGAAAGAACTGGAGTACTTTGCTACTAGATGCTTTATGGGTGTATAGGATGGCATTTAAGACATCTATAGGCACTATGCTTTTTAGGTTGGCATATGGGAGGGCCTACCATTTTCTGGTAGAGTTGGAGCACAAGGCGCACTGGGTGCTAAGGAAGCTGAACTTGACTTATGATGAGGTAGGGAAGAAACACTTGCTAGAGCTCAATGAGCTAGATGAGCTGAGTATGAACGCCTATGAAAGCTTGAGGATTTACAAGGAGAGAACAAATCTTATTCACGATCGACACATTCAACTGCATGTTTTCAAGAAGGGAGATCGTGTGCTATTGTTCAACTTGAGGTTGAAGTTGCATCCCAGGAAATTGAAATCCCGGTGGAGTGGACCTTTCATTGTGGAGGAGGTACGGCCACATGGTGCCATCATGGTGCGTGATGGAGAGATGACATTTCTGGTCAATGGACAGAGGTTGAAGTTGTACTTTGGCGAGGATTACATGAGTAAAGTGCATGAGGTCAAACTCATTACACTTAAGGATGCATGATAAGCTTGATTTTGTCTAGCCTAAGACGTTAAATAAGAGCGCTTGTTGGGAGGCAACCCAACCATTTCTAATTTCATCCATTTTCTTTCGCATTTACAAGTTAGTTTGGTTTAGTTTTGTTTTTAGTGTAAAAATGATACCTTGATCATTTGTTCAGTGTGCAGGTCTAAGGCAGAGTCGATACCATTGACCATTGTGTTGATAGTATCGACCAGGGTACAAGTAAGCGACTGCAGAAAATTTTCTGAGTCGATAGCATCGACAACCTCATCGATGGTATTGACCTACCATCAGTGACGCTGAAGAAATCGCCAGATCAGGGTCGATAGTATCGACATGGGTGTCGATACTCATGAGATTCCTGAAGATTTACAAACGATTTTGTCTCAGTGCAGTCGATACCATCGACGGGCCTGTCGATGGTATCGACCCGGCTACAGTCAGAAAGCGGCGCCCGGGCCTCACGTGGGTGTTTGACCCATGAAAGGTAGATACCATAAAACCGCGTCGATGGTATCGACATGACGCATCACCGATCCATGAGAGGAAATCAACGGCGGTCGCTACATTAAGGAAGTTGATCCGTGGGATGGGTCGATACCATCGACATCCGTCGATGGTATCGATGCATCATCGATCTGGCCCCCCACATTAGGCCATCGACAGCCGTCGATACTCGCGGAGCACCGGATTGTGCTACATGTGTTGATACCATCGACGCCCCATCGATGGTATCGATGGGTCCACAGCAGCGACGGCCCCAATTATAAAAGACAGGGTTGATTGTCAAATCTCTTCACACCTTCAGAGCTTATTCCCTCTACTTGTGCATTGAGCATCACTGTGCAACCGGAGGTCTTCAACGAGCGGCCAAGGATCGCGATCTCTTCACTGAGCCCTGATTCGAGCAGAGATCATCTTCTCTGACCTTCACCTAGCTCTCTCTCTTTTTCCTTTTTCTCTCTGAGATGATGGTGCATACGGCAGGAGCTTCATCTTCCAGGGCGGTCCCGATGGAGATCCCAACTTTCATTCCTCCACCACCCGGATCCATTCCTCGTCTGAGGATTGTTCACCCTTCCGCAGAAGTACGGAAGGTGTACGAGGAGTTAATGAAGAGGAAGATCGAGACAACCCGATATGTTGATCGGGACATGGTTTGTTACCTTGGGTTCGAGCCCAATCTTGCTTACGTCCTGTAGGGGCAAGCTAGGCATACGGGTAGGAGGCTCGATGAGTTGGAGTTCCACACCAACAACCAACCATTTCGGTGAATGGCCAACATACAAGGAGCTTGTAGCGGAGTTCATGGCGTCATAGGATATATGCGTCGTGCTGAACGACCTCATTGCCACTGATCGAGAATGGATCAAGGGCCACGTTTCTTTCCGGCTCTACAACAACAATTACACTCTCACCCTCTAGCAATTCAATTCCATTTATAACTGGAATCATGGGAGAGACCAGCACCAGAGGCCGGATAACCGGACAGACTATGATGACATCTTCTCCAAGCTAGGCAAGTCGGTTAGCTACCACAACACTACCATTGCCGACTTCGAGCATCCCTTTGTGTGGATTCTGCACCGCATGCTTTGTACGACGCTCTTTGCTCGTGGCGATCTTTCTCTTAGTAAATTCCAAGAGACGGATTTGTTCTTTCTGTATAAGTTGCTAAAGCGCGAGGAGTGCAACTGGGGTGCGTTTTTCTTGACACGTGTGTTGGCTGTGAAGAGGAGTAAACGAAAAGCTCCTATCCAATTTGGAGGGCTCATCACACCGTTGGCTCTCTACCTTGGGTTGGACTTTTCCCAACTCGCTCCACATAGATAAATATATGTTAATATATTGATTCAAGGTATAAAACTGACATAAGATTGAGATAACTCCTATGATAAGTATGATATGAGATGATTAATAAGAACAATGATAGATGAATAAAGTGGAACTTGAGTTAATCACAGACCAACCAATGCATGTAAGAATGTATTAAAGTAAAATCTTCATGGCATGAGAGAGAAATTAAGGGAGATGATCCTTGTTCAATAATGAAAATGTGAAATGTGATGATCAACATCTTGATAAGTGGATTGAAAAACAAGATAAAACAAGAGAACACACATAAGTATGATAAGAAGTTAACAAGGAAGGAGCAATGAGATACGTTAATCTTGATAACTCTTATGCTAATGGCTAGGAATCCAAGCTGAAAAACGTAGATGATACATAAAAAGTTATAACCACTTGGAGAAGATAAGCATCCCCTTGATAGTGTTGATGTGTGATGGGAAGTATGGTTCCCTTTGTGTTCTTACTTTTTGGGGCACAACATTCAAGTGGATTTTATGCCACTTGGTATGTGTGAATTCATTGTAATCTTGAGGGTGGATATCCTATTATAGCATGTGGTTGCTTGGACTATGGTTCCAAGATCTTGATGTTTGTGATATGTATGCTTTTTTATCCTTCCAAGAGAATTTAGAAGACTCTCCCTATATGTTCTTAGTCAGATATGATACTAGGGAAGTGGATGAGACAAAGATGTGAGTTCCTTATAGCACATATAGTGGATACCAAGGTGATGAGTCCTAATATCCCATATGTGCTAGTAGTATAGGATTTTGAAGGTGTATATCAGATGAGCTTTATAGTTTTCCTCTCCCTTAGGGAGAGAGAGCGTTGATGTTGATTCTCCAAGTGTTGTTGGAAAGAAGAAGGGTAATTCCATGATGATGTATATGGATTACTGACAGCTAGGCAAAACCACTTCCATGGATAGATGGGTTGTTGATTAGTCAACATGAATTATAGTATCCTTTTAGATAAACTAGTGCCTGGGATATCAAAGGATAAGAATTAGAGTGGATGACATTAGTTGCATGGTTATGGTAAGTTTAGGGTTATGTCGTTTAGACTAACCAATGCATCATCATCATTTATGGACTTGAGGAACAGAGTGCTCAGATTGTGCCCTTATGAGTTCTGGTTAGTTTTGAATGATAACATCTAAATGTCATTTAGAGATGGTCGACAACATGGTTATTATCTTCATTAAGCCTTAGGTCTGTTGAAAACAATAATGATTATGTGTCAAAATAAGGAAGAATGCGTTTAAGGATTATCAAAGTATCCTCTTAGAGTTATGATACATATGATAAGTGTGTTGTGTAAATCCTAGTAAAATAAAGAGAATGTCGTTTCATTACCCCTAACACGGTCAACTAGGAAGTCTTATTTGTTAATGGTTGCATATAATATATGATTATGCAACCAGAGATATGATTACAAAATCTTCTAAGAATATATGCCTTATAGTTCTTTCCAGTTAGGGTATTCCCACCTCATTGATTGAGTTTGTAACCACAACAACCATCTAAGGAACATAGACAGATAAGAGATACAAGATATTCCACGTTTGGTAAAATCCAACAAGTATGGCTTAGTAATGTGTTGATACAATAGATAGAATAGTTCAAGATGACAACTAGAGTTCCAAGTTGAAATATACTACTATATTTTTATAGGTTGCACAAAAAGTTTCCATATTTCATATTGAGGAGGTGTCACCCTGGTACAGGGCAAGTGATACAATAGTGGAGGTGGAGTTGCATGAGGTTGTTTCTTATGTGGATGGTTCTATGTTGACCCAAGTTGAGAATGTAGGACTTGAGAGAGAAGAAAATGAATTCTATGAGAGTGATATGATATCACCATGAGATGGATATAATCATGTGGATTATAAGAGATACCCATCTTTGTTTGCCTTGAATTTCTGGTGCAAAATCCTTGTTTGGGTTTTATAGTTGTAAGAACCATGACCATGCTTAAAGTGTTGAACATGCTTAATTACCATAATTCAATGGTTTGAATCTCAATCTAACCTTGTGATATGTTTTGGTATCAAGTAACAAGCTTAAGTTTCAAATTTGATCCAATTTGGACATTGTTTGTGCAAGTTATGCAATGTTATGCACATTTTGAACTTTTACGACATTTACCCAAATTTGAGATTTTTCTTGAACTTTGTGACATTCATGATGATCCTTATATGTTTCCTCATCATTCTTGATCTTGTTGGACCATAGGGCGCCTAGTTGAACCTTAGTTTGGAGGTGTTTCTCTTCAAGGATATTTTAGGGTTTACCCCTTTATGGATGAGCTACCTTAATTTAGGACCTATCAACCAATGGCTTATTTTATTAGCTTGGAAATCCAATAAATGATCGATAAGCAGGTCTACATGAATGATGGGCCATCTTCTTGTGTGGCTTCTTGTATATCTGTAATAGTTTGAGGCCATGGACACATGGAGAGCCACTAGGACCTCAATCTTTTCTCTTTCCTTATCCATAAGCCTTATAGACTTATCCTTTAGCTGAAAAATGAAACTTTTAGACTCTTATTTCTTCCCTCCTCTCCATAAATTCATCTTTCACCTGCTTGGGGGTGAATAGATGTTAGTTGAGTGTACAAGTTTAAATATTTATAAACTCAAACACTACCCCGCAAGTATACAAGTGCATGTAGTAATATTGAGGTTGTCCAAGGAGCAAAGGTTTGTTAGGAGCAAGAGTATTGAATCTCAACAATCTAGATCTTTTAAACAAGAGAGGTTTTGTTATGTTAAATAAGCAATTTGAAAGGAAATGAACTAAAATAGAAAACACTTGTATTAAGGATCAATTTGGATTAGGAATTCTAGAGGATAGGGTTTCACATCCACATCATAACATGAAGAACAACAAAGATCGAGAACACTAGCAATAACACAAGGGAGGCACATATCCTACACCCACATCCCAGTAGTGTAGAACAATCCTAACTTTGTATACCACTCTCGTGGTTATACTTAGATTCGAACTACAAACCTTTGTTCCCCAACACATTCCAGCCACTCCTGGGGTCAAGGTAGTGCATCTAAGGTACATCTACTTGCTCCTATGGACATCTTCCCAGATTACACAAAGAGAAAAGATCATACATAGAAAGTGGCCAACAAAGAATGTAAGAAGAATTAAACACGATGAACCTTAGAATAGTGAAACAACTACCATTGTAAATGAAATTTGTGTTCAACAATGTTATGACATGGGAGTTACTCCCCATGCCAAGAACAAGAGATCCAATCCTCCATAGTTGTAGAAAGTTGATACAAGCAGTAGAAAGTAATGCTAGACATTATAATAGAATAAAATAAACTTGGTTGCGAGAAAGATATTAAAGTGAGTGAGAAAGAGAGAGAGAGAGACTGTGACACGCACACAAGAGAAAGATGAGCGCAAGAAGCTGTGGCAGCTGGGCTCATGCACAGACAGAAGGCAACGGATTGCAATTAGGATACACAAAGAGCTCAGAGTGTATGTTCAACTCTAATCACCCAATATTTATTTATAACACCCAAGATATCTCACACCATGCTAATAATTTCCTGACATGATGCATCATGCATGCAGAAGTTTACTTTTGTATACAAAGCGACACTTCTATTTAGATTAAAAATTTATTTACAAAAATACTTAATCTAATAATTCATTATGAAGTTATCCTTTTGTGTAAAATAAGATAGAAGATGGAAGAAAATTTTCACGACCGAAGAGCCATGAGCCTGCACCCGAGCCTAGCCTGACAAGGCAAGGCATAGAACACACAGGATCGTGTGTGTGTTATTGTCACAATACCCAGCATTAGGATGAGTGTACCTTCATGAAGATCATTTGGATACTAGTGTCACGTGCACTTCCTACATAATAGCCAATTCACAAATCTAGAACTAGGAAATCTTAGATAAACTTCCTTTCTGTTCAAAAAAAAGATAAGGACAACTTTAACTACTAATCAGAGGTACTAGACATGCCGACTTTGGGCTTAGCCTATTCTAGGTTTAATTAGTGTCTAACACATAAATCTAATAAACTCCCATAAAATCCTAAGTGTAAGTGTTATGCCAATCAACACTCTATATTGTGCTTTCAGCACGGTGCCTTTTAACTTTAACTATGCCTAACTTAACTAACCTTTACTCAAGAGGAACTAGGTGAACATATATTTAGAACCTAAACCATGTATGCAAAAGTGTTCGTTTCTAACAAAACAATAAAGACCATATATATATATATATATATATATATACAACTAACTTGTAATCATAATGCTAGCATGATTACAGGTGAAAATCACAACAACGCGAGTAGAATAAAAGCCAATAACTTATTGTCAATCAATTCACCAAATAGCTTGTTATTACCACAGTGAACTCAACTTGTGAGATCTTCACTGACTTGGGTTTGTTTTCTACTGCCTATGAACAATAAAAAGTTTTAGTGCTATTCTCAATATGAATTTCTAAACTTAGATTAAAACAAGTACATTAGTCAAAAGATCAGATGTATTACTTATAGTACCCATGTAACATACAACCACAACTCCACTAGACATGAATTTCATTATAGTATTGAATCTGACTTGGATGTATCCATGATGTTGTGATTGAACCTAAAACTCTATATCTTTTTTGTTCTATCACAAAAAATTAAGACCGCAAGAAGTGGTTTCACCATAGGTAAATTACAAATGAGTTCATGTAGCCATTCAACTTCCAACCCAATTTTATCTAAAGACACAACTCATTCTAAAGATGGACCAAGACAATATGGTCAGTTACTTAGACCTTCCGGAAACAACAACTCCTCCCAACAATAAATTATATATTAGATACCCCATTACTCCTAGAGTCCATGGGAATCCATCTTGCATCTCTATATCCCTCCACTGCAGGGGGATATTTTTCCATAATGCAACCCAAGAGAAATAGTTCTTATGATCTCCCTCAAAACTCTATCAAAAGCTTCCCCATGGGTATGTTTAGGACAACTTGTGTATCTACTTAACTTACTCACAACAAACATAATGTTTGTTTGTATGTATTTCATAAGATACATCAAGCTTTGATTAGTTTGAGAGTATCATAGTTAATACAAATGAAAACCACATGAATATTTAAAAAGTCCTTAGATGATTCATATGGAGTCTGAATGTGTTTACGTGATGTATAGTAAATTTCTCAAGTATCTTATCAAAATAGTGAGACTAAGAGATAACAATACCATCTATATACCTAGTGACTTTAAGCCCTAAAATCACATCACCGACACTCATACCTTACATCTCAAAACTTGATATAGAAAAATGACTTTGTCTCATTTACTACTTTAATATCAGAACCACAAATCAAGATATCATCTACACATAAGTACATGTTAATGAATTCATCATTTATAATTTTGTAGTAAATGCAATTTATAAAAAAATCATTATAAAGAAGCTAAAATATGATATCAGATTATGCAATTGTTCATGCCATTACTTAGGGGCTTCCTTTAGTTCATCCATTGACTTAACAACTCAACACATCTTGAAACCATTCTAGGATTCATTAAACCATCAAGTTGTTATAGATATATATATCTCCTCTTGAAATCATCGTGTATGAACATGGTCTTCATATCCATTTGATGTATGGAGAGATTGTAAATGGAGGTTAATGCAATGAGCACATGAAATGTGTTCATACGAGAAACATGGAAAGATGTATCAAGTAAATATATTACCTCCCTTTGTGTGTATTCCTTAGCAACCAATCTATACTTATACTTATTGATTATCCCTTTTGCATTAAGTTTCTTCTTAAAGAACAATTTCCATCTAAATGTAGAAAAACTAAGAGGCAAATACACTAATTCATGAGTTCCATTCAAGAGAATTGATTAGATTTTATCATTCATGGCTTCCTTCCAATACTTGAGTTCAAGTGAAGCCATAACTTGTTTGATGGATACATGATCATTCTCAATATTGAATCTGACAAACTCATTTTTAAAATCTTTAGATGTCCTAGGAGATTTGTTTCTCCTTGGTTTAACTGTTTTTTTAGTATCATCATATTCAAAAATAGTATATTTTGTGTCTGCCTCATCGTGTCATTCTTTCCATGTGTTTAGGAATGGAACATGTGGTTATTGGATCCTCTTGAGAAATTTCTTTGGCTAAACTAGTTTTATATGAAACACATTCTCAAATAAGTTGCATCACATAGATCCACTATTGTATTGACATTAATGCCTGAGACATTATATATTACTATTATGATTGAATAAAGGTTTTATTATTTAAATGATCAATTACAAGCATATGCACCCTCCTTATATATGATAGGAGGAGTCCCTCATTACAAAGTTCAACAATATGTGACAAAATACAAGACACTATAGAGAGCACAAAATAAATAAATAAAATAAAATATATTTAACACTCGCCCTCAAGATAGAGTATGGATATCATGCATACCCATTTTGTACACCATATACTGTAATATGGATATCATGCATACACGTCTTGTACACCCTATACTGAAATCTTATCTTTGGAAATGATTTTGTAAATATGTCAGCAAGCTAATCCTCAGTCTTGATGTATGGAGTGTTTATGCACTTGGATAAAATGGACTTTCTCAAAAGTGACAGTCTACCTCAATATGTTTGGTAAGCTCATGAAAAGTGGAATTACTTGCAATGATGGTAGTTTCTTTATTATCATAGTACATAGAAATTGGGGAAACATCATAGACTCTGAATTACTTTAATAGTCCTTCGACCTATATCATCTCATAAGTGGTATGTGCCATGGGGCGATACTCAGTTTTAGCCTTTGATGTGGACACAACTAGTTGCTTTTTTCTCCATCAAGTGATAAGTTTACCACCTACAAAGGTGAAGTAACCTGATGTAGATTTAAGATCAGCCCTACAACCAACATAGTCTAAATCAAAGAAACCAGAGATCTTGTTGTGCCCATCATTGCTATATAGAAGACCCTTTCCAAGTGAGCTTTTTAAGTATTTGAGAATGTGGAAAACAACATCCCGATGACATTTTTGAGGTTTATTAAGATACCTACTGACAAGTCCAAATAGTGGAAGTGATATATGCTCGGGTAACCATCAGATAAATTAGTTTGCCTACAAGTCTTCGATATTGCTTGTTGTTAGGGCAAGCAGGAGAAGAATCATCATTCCAATTGGAAATTGGGATCTATAGTGGGTAATACCCGGGCCCACTACTCAGGGCTCTAGTAGAGTTTTAGGAATGATGACTGGCACCACAAACCACCACTAGCCTTAACTACACTATTTTTCCTCACTCACGTGCAAGTCAGGATAAACTTCCCGACTGGTCACCCATCCTAGTACTACTATGGGTTGAGCATGCTTACCCATAGAGTTCTTTAGTGATGGGCTCCCTAGAAAGGAGGTGCACCTTGGTGATGTGGGTAGTCTAGTCAATCCTTTTAAGATCATTTTATATGAGGCCTCAATCCTAGGACATTACAATAGGTGTACTTACTAGCTTGTCACCCAACATGCCAGTCCCCTGAAGGAGATCAAGTACATACTTTTCTTAGGATAGACAAACTCCAGAAGTAAAATGAGATACTTCAATCCCCAAAAAAACATAGTTTTCCTAGATCCTTAGTAATGAGCGTTTTTTGTAAATACCACTTGGTATCATGAATACACTGATGATCACTCCCAGAACAGATGGTATCGTCCATGTAGATGATCTGAATAATAATTTCCTTAGTAGTTTTTTTTTGGAAATGGGTAAATGTATTGTCAAAAAGTTGATATGTCATGTGATCACATAAAAAACCAAAAGTATACATGGGGTGTCTAGCTAAAAAATCCCTAGTATAGTTTAGATCTGTTGGATAAGCCAAAAACTAGGCCTTTTTTGGCCCTCAACACTCTATCAATGTTGGAAGAAATATTTCTTAACATAGCATCCTCGTTGTTACAAGACATATATATTATGATTTTTATTGTTCCTCACTTCGCATACAAATTAACAAAACATGGAAAGACATATGCTTGCATAGCCAATCTGAGCTTTATCCTTGGAAATATCCATGAGGCATCCTATTTTGTGGGTGAGTGTTTCACTATTGTCCATTCCCCATGTGTACTTCAAGCCTATTAGGTCCTAGACATACTTTGATTACTTACATGTATTGAAAAGGTGATTATGGTCATCCTCCTTCTCACGACAAAGGGGGCATGTGGTTTCAACATTTAGCCCCCACCCTATCATTATATCCTTAGTAGGTAGATTGCTGAGTGGAGCCCTGTAGAGAGTAACACTCCACTTTGGAACATGAAATGAATCCCAAACCAGTTTCACCCAAGGACATCATCTTTTGTGTCAATGTTGATCTGTGGTTTTGTTTGTGTATCATCCAATCAAATGAGACCATTATTATCAACAAGGTACTGTGTCTGGAATTCGTTCTAGGCATTACACATCCTCCTCTAGGTCTTTAATGACTTATGATCATACTCTCCCAATATATGACCATACACGTTGGACATCCAATGGGACCAAGCATTTGACTTGTCCCTAAGGAAGATATCAAGAAGTTTTAGCTTACAAGATTCTAGAATCCTCTTTTGATGTACAATATTGAGGCCACCTTTAGCATAACTATGTGTTAGTGTATCCCAAGAAATGGCGTGGCCCCAACATATCAAGATGAAATTGGCGATCATCTTCTTCATTCTATTTGCATCCAAGTCAGGTACCTCATAGATGTCACCCCAGAACCTGATCTTTCTCTGGAGAACTATCTATACCAGCAACATCTGACCTGTAAAGGATAGCTTAATACCTAACCAACTATCTATGTTTCCCTGAAGTCATCAAGGAATTTGTTGAAGCCGGTTGATGTGCCTCTTCCTCCCACAATCGGAGCTCCTAGGTACCTAGTAGGGAGGTGACGTCCCTCCAAGTCAATCACAATTTTGAGTTTACCCCTTCTCACATCACACGACTTGGAGAGGAAGATTTTAGATTTAAAGTCAGTAACGTATAATCTGGTAAGATTACCAAACCATATCATCATCTTTTTAAACTCCTTCAGTCTGCTCCCATGGAAAACTGAGAAGAACATTATGTCATCGGTGAATATGAGATGAGTCTTAACTTTGACTCCTTTGATCTTGAAAGATTTTATCTTCCCTTTCTCCTCGACATCATTGATTGTGTTGGTGAGCCCCTCCATCATTAGTGTGAAGAGCAAAGGAGATAGTATATCCCCTTTTTACAGTCAGTTGTGTGTGCTAAACATCCCTATTGATCCACCATTTATTAGAATATAGAAGGATGTGGTTTCTATGCACTGCTTTAGGACTTGGATCCATTCACCAACAAGACCCATGGTTGTCAGTATCTCCCACATCAGTTCCCACATGATGTGATCGTAAGCTTTATTCAGGTCCACTTTCACATACACTTTTATGTTATCTTTGCTTACTTTGAACCCAGTAAGATACTCGACAGTGAGGAGGGTGCTATCAGAAATCTTCCTGCCTTAATCAAGGCACTTTGTTCATTTGATATGATGAGAGGGAGCAATATCTTGAGATGCCAAACCTGAACATTAGATGCAACATTATATAGATAATTGTAGCAAGCAATTGGTCTATAATTAGATATGTCTCTGATATCCTTTATCTTAGGTACAAGCTTGATGAAAGTATGGTTTGCTGCCCTGGCCATGTCACAGCAAGTTAAAATCCACCTTACTGGTTCACATGCATCTTCTTTTACGATCTCCCACATAGAATGGAAGAATTTCCCATTGAATCCATATGGGCCTGGAGCTTTTGATGGATTAATGGAAAACAAAGCCCTTTTAATTTCATCCTCATCAGCCTTGTAGCACAATTCAACATTCATGTTACCACTCACTCTAGTATTCGACAACAAGGTTAGATAGTTGTTGGATGGACTTTCATTTGTGTTGTAAAGAGACTCAAAGTATCTAATCTCATTGGTAGCTATGTCATCTCTACTATTGACCACTTATCCTTGATCATCGATCAACTCACGTATGGTCTCCCTTGTCTCTTTTTTTTGTACCGTGACATGATATGTTTTCGTGTTCTTCTCTCTGTATCTGATCCATTCTAGCTGACTCCTTTAGAAATAGTAAATCTCCTCTGCTTTCCTAAGCTTGAGGAGTCTTTGTTCAATTTCTTTCTTTGTATTTATGGTCCCTTGGTTGAGAGGGTCTCTCCGAACCTCACTATCAGCTTAGTCATAGTCATTCATTACTTTGTTTAGTAGGTTTCTAAGGTTCATTTCTCCGTGCTCAATCTTTTTAATGTCTTCTTTATATTTTGTAATTTTTTGATGGTTTTGTAGAGTGGGCTTCCCTCCGCCTCTAATGTCCAACTATTGGTAACCAGCTCTTTGAACCCGATCCACTATGTCTACCAGTTAGAGAACTAGAACAACATATGAATATGTGGCTTTCTTGTAAGATCCATCTTCATCACAGCATGGTCGCTAAGAGGGTTTGAACCAAGCTTAATGACGAAATTAGGCCAAAACTTGAGCCATTCTTCATTAACCAACCCCTTATCAATGTCACTTGTGATCCTCCTATCTCCCTCCTACTTGTTAGACCAGGTTGTGATGCCACCCACCTTATTCAATTTGATGTGACATGCAGCTTCAACCATGCCATTGAATGCAGCCAACACTCTATCAGGGACCTTTAGTCCTCCTTTCTTCTCATCCACCATTCAAACGTTATTAAAGTTGCCAATGGTCAGCCATGGGACTTCATCTTGGGCAGTATCGTTTAATACTTGCCACATCCTTCTTCTATCTGCTTCCAACCTTTCACCGTAGACCCATGATAGGATGAAGGAGAAATCCCCTTCGTTGGTGCAAGAGAGAATGACTACCTGATCGAAGGGGTTGATTGGGTCAACATCGCATACATAAGGATTCCACCCAATAGCTATCCTACCTCCATCTCATGCATCCAGATTGGACATGGAGTTCAAACCTGGAGGGAACATGTATCAACCCTCTCCCTTAGTGATCTTCTAATTCTTATCTCTTGGAAGACCACAAGCGTGACCTTCTCCCTTCAAATGGCCTTCCCGAGCTCCTCTGGATACCTTCCAGTGAGGCTACTTGCACATTCCAGGTGAGGAGTGACATTTAACCTCTACTTTTACCTCCTCCATCCCTGGAGAGGGTGTTGTTCTTGGGCTACTTGGCTGAGCTTCTCATCTTCATCATGATTCTACAGTGATTGCATCTTCTTTGATATTCAGGTTGAGGATTGTGAGCCTACTGTTGCTTCCATCCGCATTACTAGTCATCCCTGCAGCACCATCCATAGGAACAACATCATCAGTGGTAGGACCACCGTCAAGAATGGTCAACGTCCAGATTTCACCATCTTCAACCTCGACCTACTATTTGCTAGTAGCCTCTTCTTCATTAGATGAAGCAGAGGATCCTTTCTCATTGACCACCATCTCTAGTATGTCATCTTTAGTAGTCGTCTATGTCTTCTACTTTCCCTTACTAGATTGGGGTGGTCTGGACATCCCATTCCTTCTGGGCATTCCCCTTGCTAGTTCATGCATGATTGGAGGTTCCCAACAACACCTTGTACTTCTTTCACTGGGACACTTGCCTTATTCATGCTCAAACACCTTGCATTGGTCACACCTATCCAACATGTCTTCATAGGAGTCTGACCTCCCACTCTTAACCATTTGGTAGTTCAACCATTACTTCTGGAGGTGGTTAACTGTCAATTGAGATATTAACACATAACCTAGTGCATCCTACCATAGTCCCATTAGATCTTCTATTGATCTCCCTAGGCTCACCAACGGGATGGGCAATTACAATAATGGCTCTCATTATAGAGTGTTTTCCCACGTCAGGTAGGGACACCCAATCTGGAGCCGTTGTGAGTGTTTACCTCCTTGTGTCTGCTTGGGAGGTCCACTTCCTGACAAGTACCAACTAGTTGTCAAAAAACCATGGGACACTAAGCATGGCCTTATTCATATGTCTCACAATTGCAAAGTAGGCTAGGTACATGCCAGCGTCGAGGGTGAACAACTCTAGTTCACCCTTTGGTCGTCTGTTCTTCACCATCCTGCACTTGAGTTGCTGAAATTGCATTTTTGACCAAGGATTTGAACAATAGCATAGTGTTTGTGGTAGTCTTCCATCTCCTCCATGATAGGGTCGTTGAATTGCGTCTATAGCCTCTTGTAGCCCTCCCTTCAAAATAGGACCTTAGGGTAAGCTACCACAACACCCCTGATCTTCGGCAGTGGGGCAGCAACTGACCGAACCCAGTCACAAGCCTTAGTGACATTGTCTCCTGGGGAGAACTAATCTTTTGCTTCAATATCTGGAGTGTTGGTGGATGTTTAGGATCTGGGGTGGCGGCTGGAGGGGGGTGAGAACCCCCACCCTCTATGAGAGCCCTAAATCTATAAATGGAATGGATCTTCTCTCTCTAGATTGACTCAGCATATTCTCTTAGTTCCTTAGTAGTTTTGTTAACAAATCCAAAGTGACAAGAATATGAGTGTCAAAATTTAAAATTTTCATGAATCTGACTTAATTTAGAGAACTACACTTGTGGACTCTATTTCAGTCCATAAATTTTTTTCTTAAGATAACAAACTTTGGAACAGTTCTCTTGAGCTATAAATTCAGGAGGTTTTTCCATATACACTTCAAGGTACATATCCATATAAGAAAGAATTTTTAACATCTTGCTAAAATGAGGGCCAAATTTTATTGACAATAATATAAATAAGCATTCAAACACAATTAAGTCATGTAACAAGTGAGAAGGTCTCATAGTAATCTATGTCATAAGTTTGAGTGTAGTGTTTAGCCACTAGACAAGCTTTAATATGTTCAACCATGCCATTAGGTTGATACATCACAGTGAAGATCTAGTGACGACCTACATGTGAAGCATGTGCAGGAGCATCTACTATGTCCCATCTCAACTTCCATGGTATGACACCAGGAAGGAAGTGTGAGGGCCTCATCTACATTTTAGGAACATAGATACTGGAAAGAGTAGATATACAGTTTTCCAAACTTGAAGCATGTGCAAGATCATCTATTATGTCCCAAGTTTGTTGAGTATGTAGAGCTTCCATATCCACTTCCATGGTAGGATGCCAAGAAGGAAATGTGAGGGCCTCATCCACATTTTTTGGAACACATATACTTGAAAGATTACCCGTAAAGTTTGCCAAACTTGAACCCATATTAGCATCAGAAATAAAATTATGATAGGATGGAAAGTGTATGATCACACCCTTTTTATTATGCTAATTGGTGTATCCAATTCAGAGTATACCTCAGTAATGTTGTAATCTACCAAATAATATGAAGGATTGGTTGAGGGAGGGGCCATAGAGGAAGTTGTAGTCTTGTGATGTCTTTGAGATACTTGGAGAGGTACTGTGGGAACAAGTAGATTATGAGGATTCATATTCGACATGAACAGGAAGAGGAGTGGCAACAAGAATACGATAGAATTGAAACCATAGTATGAAAATATGAAATATCTTTGAAAAAGACAACATCCACACTAAAAAAACTATTTCGTTATATTCTGATTATTACATATGTACCCTTTTTGAGTACATGAGTAGCCCAATATGATGCACTTCATAGATCGTGATCAAGTTTACTCAAACTAGTTTAAATATTGCTTAAAAATATGTGCTACCAAAAATTATGGGTGGCACAAAAAATAGGGGAGCACCGTGGTATAAAACCTTGATGGGACTTGGTTGTTTAATACAGATAAGGTCATTCTATTGATCATAAAAAAGCTATTAGAAATAGCATCATACAAAAAAGGTTTAGGCACATTATAGTGTTACATAAGGGTTGTGGAAACTTCAATTATACAATGATTCCTACACTCAATGACACCATTCTATTGAGGGTTGAAAGAAGAAGATGTATGATGAATGGTGCCAAGGATTTTCCAGAAAAGACTAACAAACTATTGCATTTTTACAAGGGCATTGTCTATCCTCAACTCTTTGATGGGGACATTAAATTGAGTCTTAATCTCAAAAAAGAATGCAGTAATAGTATCAAGAACATCTGCTACATCTTTAAGTAAAACAACAACGTGGTTCTAAAAAAGTCGTCAATAAAGGTCATAAAGTAATGAAATTCACTAATACTTGTGATAGAATCGACCTGCATATATCAACATGAATAATATCAAAATTAGTTTTTGAATACATAGTGATTTTCCTAGGGACACACATCATGTTTAGTTTCCAATTTGGAATGCCTCACATTTAAAAAAAGTTTCAAAAATAGTTGGAATCAAATGTTTGAGGTTAGATGATGATGGATGTCTCATTCCGTAGTACCACTGAAGTCCTAAAACCTCTAAGGAGAGAAGAGTCATATTCTTTGGAGCATCAGATGGTATAAGAAGTCTAGTCCCTCATGGCCTGAACAAATCATCATCCTCATGCACAAATCCAGAAAGACACATTCATCAGGGTCAACAGTTGTACAACATTGAAGTTGTTTGACTATTTTTCTAACTAAAAGAAGATTCAAAGGAAAGTGAGGAAAATATAAATATGATATGAGAAAGAAGATATCATTAGTTCAAATATTACCAGCCTCATGAACTGGGGTTTTAGTACCATCAACAACAGTCATAGGGGCAATAGAAAGAGGAAGTAGTCAATTTAGAAAACAATTTGGAATTGCTACAAATATAGGTAGAAGAACCACAGTAAATGAGCCATATGTTTTTACCATAAGGGGTCGAGGATGATAAAAAAAAAGAATTACCACATGACTATGGAGTCGATGTCAAAGTCTTAGTCATTATTGGAATAGTTTTTTATATTTAGTTTGGACCCAATCATAGAAGCAAATGAGGGTTGGACAAGTCATCCTTTGTGTAGTCAATAGAATCCTAATTGGCCCATCTATTTAGGTAGCCATGTTTCTCTCAACAATGATCCTTAATATATTGTTACAAATGTAGATGTTGAAATGATGAGGTCTAGTAGTAGGGCCATTGCTCAGTCCAGTAGAGGGCTTATGATTTCCTAATCTAGTAGGGGGATGGCCACATCCAGGTCATGTTGAGCCAGAATGACCACGTCCTCAACCACTTCCATGGCCCTTTCACGGAAAAAGTCTTTAGATATGATTGCAGGAGCTTAAGCCTTAGTGGAACAGTTGGACGAGAAGAAGAAGACATTGATGGTAGGCATTGGACCCATTTTGGGACATCGCACAGATTAGGGAGTGGATCGCTAGACATGATTTGATCCACAAATCCAACAACATAGGTATGTAATCCAACAAGGACATTAAATTGAGTCTTAATCTCAAACACTTTGATGGGGACATTAAATTGAGTCTTAATCTCAAACAAATATATTATTTTTCATGTGTTCATAGCCATTAGTATGGAAAATCCAGCAACATCTCACAAGAACAATCATTTCATCCAATATCATATGTCAAGTATTTTACTACACATATAATACAAGCATACTTTATAACAAGACAAGTAAGAGGTAAGGTGGACCTTCCAAAGAGATAATATATACCACATTCCTAGAGTCAACAACTAGTCATGGTCAAACCATGATCAGGATAAGATCATATGTACCATCATCAGATTCTCATCATCTTAATCCTATTTATGTACACTATAGGGTTTAGCTTAGTTCCTTAGTATATTCCCATCATTACTTATTTTCTCTTATTTACAAGCATATTACTTATTATATATTCCATTTATATTCCAGATTAGGGTTATTCATTTGAACATCAGGTTTCATATTATTTTGTGAACATTATAACCCTAGGTTACATGTAATAATCAAGTTAGGGGTTTTCTCATCATTTTAGGGTCTTATACGTGTAATAAGATTCATGTGTATATTATTGATCTCATTTTTACATATTAGCTTCCGATTATTGATATTATCTTACTTTGTAATTTCTTGTGTTTCTTGAACTTATTTAGAATTATTGCATATTAATTAGGATTATTAGCTCTAATTAGCCACATTAAGAAAATTACATGATTTCATGTTCAAACATCATCATATCTGACATTATTTGGATTATATATCATATTTTAGATCAATTGATGCATTTCAATAATTTATGAATATCATTTAATATTTATAATATATGATATAAGACTTTTAAAATTTCTATGATATTCATCTGATTAAAACATCAAAAGACTGATTAGATAGTTACATAATATTCTATTGTTTGTTTGAGAAATTTTATTTATTGTTTGTATTTTTGTAAAGACTTGATCTTTACAATCAAATATTTACAAAATTGTATCAAAGTATAAACAATCTTTATTACAATCATGCTTGTACATTAGAGTCGTATAAACATACATATGTGATTACAAAGTTTAGAAAACAAAATTCATTCCTGTCTAGTCTTCAACAGAGGACTACCCATACACATCTCTTCAAGTTGTTCCATCTACCACGTGTCCATGAGTTCCTAGAGGGAATGAAACCACACATGGACCCCATTGAAGTGGAAATAAAGGGACAGCAAAGCTGGCAGTAAATTCTTATATCGAGCTATTTGTAAAATATAGGTTCTAAGTATAATTCAAGGTAATATGAAATCTAGGTAAGGAATATATGGTGGACAATATTTGTCAAAATAATAATATTTCAATGTTTGTATTTCAAGATCAAATTTCCATAAGGCTATGCAAAATATTTCAAGTTATCAAATTATCAAAATACTTGCAATGATCAACTTATGAATATTAAGGTTGACCATTATCATATCATTTCCTTCAAGGGTAACAATGCCTTATGTTCAATCATCTATTAAAGAACAACATTGAGCCTAATTACTATGCTAACCGGTCGATGGGGGTTGACTAAACCATTACTACCTATGCATAGGGTGACAGAACGCACCCTACCTCAAGTGAGCCAAATCTCTAAGGGGCCAAAGCCAAAATGGACCAAACTACAGTGAGTCAAAACTCCAAATAGATCAAGTCAAGTGCTATTATAATATTCAATGCAATCAAACAATAATCAATCTGAGGTGGTGAACTTTCAAGGAGGCATGAAAGGCTTACCAAAGTATAGGGTTCACCACTAAACAATCTACATGGAATACAAGAGGGCAATTAATAAATCAATACAAAAATAGAGAATCTAGTACCACAATTTATCCAAGACTTCATAGATCACATACTCACAAAGAATAGCTCCAAGAGTGATAAATATACAAAGTATGTTACAATTTGGTTATCATTTGGATTTGAATCAATTAGTCTTTTATTTACGAGGATTATCTTTCCCACCTAGGGTTATTACTAATACATGGTATTTCCATTATCTTTCTATATAGGGTTTCTAATTGAATTGTATATGTAATCAATTTCCTATATTCATTTATATTGTCTATAGATAATAACCACATTATATTACTACTCATTCTATCATATTCTCTCTCTAGTTTCCTACTATCATTTGGTGATCATATAGTTTGTATTTTTTATATGTCCATTATATACATATTGTAGCTTTTACATTTGTATATCCAATTTAAGGTAGGGTCATGCATAGTCATTCATAATTACATACGTGACATTATTAGGGACTGTAAGATTAGGGGATTAGGTCCTTGTGATACATATTCAATTGTCACCTTTTATATTTTACTTTTTGATCTAATGTTTGACTTTCTATTATATTTCCCAATCATAACTTCCAACATGACTATTCCTCATGATTACTATAGGCAATAGTCCATGTTATACTAAGTTCTAAAACATATGTGTTCCACAATGTTATTTTATAAGTAATTTCCATCTAATTAGAAGTATGCATATTTGAATCTATGTGACCCACTTATCTTCATTGGGTTGTACAAGGTATTCTCTCTATCCCTTTATAGGGTTATAGTTCCTTAATCAAGTTTTATTATATTCCCATTCTCTAATTAGGAACCTTTAGATGGGGATTAGCATTTTACCTTACATAATAGATGTCATAATCCATATTTAGTCTCATTACATTCTATTATATCATTTGAATAGATAGATCCATGATCATAATAATCACATTAATAAACAAGACTTACATTATCTATTCATATGCATAATATATTTGTTCAATGTGGTGAGAGTCCAATTCTATATGGTATCCAAAGTAGATTTTGTAGAATCCATACTTACATTTACATAATTAAATTTCTTGGCATACACTCTCTCTCTTGTACTCCACTATATTCAAAATAGTTCATTATTGGTTATCATACCTTCTAGATCCATATTATTTGTATATGTATCTGTCTAGGGTTTCTTTTTATCCATGAATTTACTTATTTTTCTTACTAGTATCATTCAAGTAATTGTCATCATTTTATTACTTATGAATACATACAAATATTAGGGTAATATATTAATAGGTTCAATTTAAAATTACGCCCATGTTTTTCATGAGTTACCCTATAAATTTCTAACCTATACTCAGTATGGTATGTTTTTCTTATTTATATAAGAGGAATTTCATAGCTCAGTAAATTTAGTATACACATAGTGATATAAGAATCTATGTTATAACAAGTTGTGCCATGTTTTGATAGATTAATCATATCACCAATGCATATTACATATTAATGGTTCTAACCAGCCGTTTGATATGCCAATTTAAATAGTATATGCCTCTCTACTAAATCAATGACATCTAAAACTGACATTCATGCACCCATGTGTACTAGAGGGTTCTTTGATAAGGTAGTGTTAGTATTAGTTATAACTTATGTGTTATCTAGAATTGGACCTTATTTGTATTGTATTTTCAGAAGTAAATATGAACATGAGTGGTCACTTGTAGGTTGGCAGAAGCATATTGACCTTCTACAGTCAATTCCCTTTATTTCATAGTTCACGAGTTGATCTACTCCTGGGCTTCACTTGGACTTGGCAGAAGAGGAACCATCTTCAATACGAGTGAACGAGGTGGTCAGGCTATCTTCAAATCTGACAAATGAGTTGTTGCACAAGGTGGTGGCGGTCTGAGTTCGTCAATGATGTCAGGCTCAATCTAGCTTTAGAAACCTTCACAAAAGTAACAAGGTCTAATAGGTCGTTGAGAGGTGTCACATCCCTAATATGGTATCTTGGTTCTCCTGAAGGTGGAATTTGACAAATGGTTCAAATGATTTTATATGCAATTTCCCACTGGGGCAAAAGCAGGTCGTCGATGGTGATGTTGTCTCACTAGATGATGATGAATCTATGTAGATTTGAAAAGGAGTGTGAAGTGGAGGCTAAATGTGGAGGATAGATGTGTGTCAGAGGGTTTAGGTATTCATTAGGTGGTGGTTGCAACATTTATAGATGACGCTATATGGAGAGAAGTGGAGAGGGGATCGAGATCTAAGTCTGCGGAGCCCAAGATAGGCAGTTTCGTCGAACATGTCAGAGGGGATGGCGAGGTCCGGTGTAGCTCAAAGGCGATGAGGAACAGATCATCATGGGTTGTGTAGTGTGGCATTCAAGAACTATTAGTGGAGGAAATGGAGATGGTATTGAAATATGATGCTAAATCATATGTGTCCATGTGAGTCTGTGAATAGCTATCCTTTATGGTGAAGGGGTGCATGGTAGTTGTGTCGTATGAAAGGGTGTTTGTGACTTGTATGCAACTGCTGATAGTTAACATATGTGTTAGTTGTGTGTCCGGTGGTTGTTTATGATAGTGAATAGTCATGTAGGTGTTTGTGAAAGGGTGTTTATAGTTACTCAGTTGGCTTTATAAAGGCCATGTACATTCTCACATACTAGTAGTCGATTCACTCAATGTGTGTCATTGATTAATATATGTTGATCTCCTCTAGTCGTATACACTACTTTTCATTCTCTATTCCTATTCTGATTTGTGTCTGTGAATGACAAACAAGGGCATAACAAAAAAACCATTGAATATCATAGGGAATCTGGACTCTTAGTAGTAGTCTTTTCTTCTTGGCATTTATATTTGCATTTTCATTTCTTCTCAATTACATCTTGGACGACATTGGTAGAATTGCCAATTTCACTGCATTGAGGTCAAAGTGATCTGTCGTCAAGTGACTCTCACAAGAAACCTGCTGCAAACTCTATATACGTGCTTAGACACTTTTGTATATTTCCATCATTATGGTATCTAGAGCCTGGTTCAATTGTTATTTGGGGTCATTTTGACGTGTTGCCATAGAATACATCAGAGATTATTTTGGGTGCATTTTTTTTAATAATTTGTTGCAGTGTGTACAAGGAAGTGTGCATATTTCTTAAATGATTTTTGAAGATGAGGAATAATGGTCTGGATTTGTAGTAGACATTGATTCCCATGTTCGTCGGTGACAACTATGAGTTTTAGAGTATCAGGATGAAAACATTTTTAATCTCGTTAGATCTTTGGGATCTCGTGGAGAAAGGATACTCAAGTGACAAAAGTTTGAAGGAGAAATCTGGCATTTTGATGGAAAAGACTAAAGTTTCGAAGGAATTTCTCATGAAAGACGTGAAGGTTCTTGTTATCTTGCAATAGGCCATGACAGACAACATGTTTCTGAGGATTGTGAATGGTGTCAAATCCATAGATGAATGGAATATTTTGAAGAGAGAGTTTCACACAGACAAAAGGATCATTGTAGTGAAGTTGCAGATGCTCTGTAGAGAATTTTAAAATTTCTCTATGAAATGGGGCGAGAATATCCAAGATTTTTTTTTCTCGGTTGTCTATTGTTGTGAACCAGATGCGCAAGTGTGTTGAAGAAATTTGTGATAGGAAAGTTGTTGAAAAGGTGTTGCACTATCTGCCCCCAAAATGTGATTTTCTTGTTTCTTCCATTGAGGAGTACAAAGATCTTTCTACCTACTCTCTAAGAAAATTGATGGGCACTCTCATGTCACATGAAGATAGAATGAATAGATTTTCTAAAAGCAACGCCAGAAGTGTATTTCAATCAAAAGTTGAAAATACAAAATGGAAGGAACATAAAGGCGGTAGACATGATTCTGGAGGTCCATACATAAGAAACAAAGGAAAATTTCATGTTCGTGATTATGAAGAAGATCAAGATTCTGACACAGAAGGTGATGCATTCAATGATGAAGATGAATAACAAGATGATGATGCTCCTAAATTTTACAAGAAAAGGTGCTACTTCTACCATAAATTGGGGTGTATTGAAGCTCAATGTTGGGAGAAAGAAAAATAACAAGCCAATCTTGTTGAAGAAAAAATTGTAGATAGACTATTCATAGAACTTCAACCATTTGATGAAAGCTCTTGGAATGTGGATTGAATTGAAGACTAGTTTGTTGATGCCTCATGAATTTAAATATTTATGTGTGTTTATAAACTTTGTGTTTTAAATTTTGCATTAAGGGGGTGTAATGAAATATGATGCTAAATCATATGTGTCCATGTGTGTCTGTGAATAGGTATTCATGTAGGTGAAGGGGTGTATGGTAGTTGTGTCATATGAAAGGGTGTTTGTGACTTTTTTGCAACTGCTGATAGTTAACAGATGTGTTAGTTGTGTGTCTGGTGGTTGTTTATGATGGTGAGCAGACGTGTAGGTGTTTGTGAAAGGGTGTTTATAGTTACTCAGTTGGCTTTATAAAATCCATGTACATTCTCATAGATGAGTAGTTGATTCACTCATTGTGTGTCATTTATTAATATATGTTGTTCTCCTCTAGCCGTATACACTACTTTTTATTCTCTATTCCTATTTAGATTTGTGTCTGTGAATGATACACAAGGGGATTATAGAAGAACCACTAAAGATTAGAGTGACTCTAGACTCTCAGCAGTAGCCTTTTCTTCTTGGCATTTATATTTGCAATTTCATTTCTTCTCAATTGCATCTTGGATGACATTGGCATAATTGCCAATTTTTCTATGTTGATGCCGACGTGATCTATCGTCAAGTGAATCTCATATGAAACCTGCTACAAACTCTATATACATGATTAGACATTGTTGCATATTTCAAATAGATGGAGATTGCTGAGAAGGGGATCTACTATTGTTGTAGATGGTCGACTAATTGAGAAGGTACATCAATGGTGAGGTAGGAGGTGATTCTTTTTTTTGTACCAATCATATTGCCTCATTTGTATTAATTTTCAGAACTTATTACAAAACATAAGAAAAAGAGAAGAATCTACTCTTTGTAAATATGAACTAACTGAAGACTAGAGAACCAAAACCTATCTATACTATTACTATAGCTATGAAAAATCCTATGATTACGCTCCTCCCAAATGTGAAATAAGATGGAACAAGACAAAACTTTTCTGGGATCCCTAAATTTAATAAGGTCATCATCATCTTCATGAAAATCACCAAATTCCAGGATGAATCTTCTCCATATAACTCCAGTAAAAGAACAATCATAAAAGATATGAGGCTTGGTCTCTTCAACCTTATCACAGAGACTGCACTTTGATGTAAGAGAATAGTCAAACCTTTGTCTCATATCCATAGTAGCTAAATGATTCAAGAAAAATTTCCATAAGAAGATAGAAACTTTCTTGGGAAAAAACTTGGACCAGATCCATGTCCCCCAATCAACCTATGGACTTACATACCTACAAGCATTCCATAACTCTCTTCTAGAGACATATGACTATCCCTTTAATAATACATGATCTTGCTTGTTCAGAACAGGAGGAGGCAAGCTTTCTAGAAAAGCTTGAGCAAGTTCAGAACCCTTAGCAGTTGGGAAGCTCCAGATGCATAACTCCTTGTTTACGTAGGAACTGACTTTAGTCATACCACCATCTTTCCTTCTAAACTTGAACTGGTAATCCACATGGCCTGAGAAAAGAGTATTACGAGGACACCATGGATCAAGCCATAACAAAAAAGATTCCCCATTACCAACCTTCAATTCGATTACAGAAAATGAGAAGTTCTCTTTTCCTAAGGAGTCTTCTCCACATCCAAGAGCAAGAAGCTTTAGCAATGACAAACCAAATAGAAGAATCAAGAATATATCTTTCATGTATCCATTTTACCTAAAGGGTATTCTTTTTTGTAGCAACATCCCATAGGTTTTTCAAAAGTCTAGCTTGGATCCAATCTTTAATATGACAAACACCAAGACCCCCTTCCTTTCTTGTCCTACATATGTCATTCCAAGAAATAGAGTGTAACTTTCTCTTAGTATGAATAGATTCACCCCAAATAAAACATCTCATGATATTCTCCAACTCATCAGTCACAACAATAGGAAGAGGGAATGTTGTCATCCAAAACATGTGATATGAAGCTAAGGTCGAGATAGTGATTTCAACCCTACTATCCATGGAGAGAAAATGACCCTTCCAATCATCCGATTTCATCTTCATCTTATCAATTATAGGATCATAAAGGATTTTGGTAAGTCTGCTCGTGAACAGAGATAAACCCAAGTATTTAACAGATAAGTCAAATGAAGGGATAATCCAAGACACCATATCAGGAGGGATAGCATTTTTACTTAGGAAAAGTTGACTATTATCACAGTTCAAGTTAAGACTAGAGAGGTCTGACATGCTTTTTACGTGTGTAGAAACGCAAGTGTACGTGTCACTGTAATATAGGCCTTTGTGAGGCCCGAGTCGAACTCAGGGACACGTGAATTATCAGAGACTACTATTAACTACTCGCAATCAGCTAGACTGGTTAAAAAGTTGGAGGTTGTTGTAAAATTAAAAGAAGATAAAATAAAACAAAATGAAGCAATCGATTAAATTTTTAGTTTAATCAATTCAAGTGGGAATCTTTAGGATTGTGGTTTCACCGCGGGTTTTCATTGTATGAATTTCTATTTAGTCACTCAGATTTATTTCTCTATCTGGGTAGTGTCCTGGTATCAGAATTGCCCACTGTCGTGGTACAATTCACTACCTATGTCTAGGTCGGTTCCATCGTCGTAGCAACCTATACCCTAAACTAGGTGCATTAGAGTCGATCTCTCAGTATCCACCATCAACCTTACACCACCTTGTTCAAGGGATTTGTCAATTAATGTAAATTTTGTCTCTTTTCAACCATTAATTCTTCTTTCAAAGTAATTAAGGGCATTAGATTATTATTATGGTGATCAAGCATAACAATATAATTGAGAAAACAAAATTATACCCCGGATTTAAGAGATAAATGATGAATTACTATGATAAAATTGTCATACAATGATTTCCCGGGCTACTCCCGGTCCTAAAGACAAAGGGGATTAGCTCCGCATGTTCATCTCAGAGCAAAACATGGTAGAGAAAAGGGGAAACATGGAGAAAAATGTGATTGAGTAGTGAAACCCCTGAACGGAGAAGATCCAAGTGGTCCTTGGCGTAGAATATGCGTTCTCCCGCCTTTCGGTGGTGGAAAATGTCTTCTTCGGCGTCTAGAACAGCTGGGGCATGCTTCTGGGCTCCGTTCTTCTCTCCACACCTTCTCGGGATGTGTGCAACGGCTAATGACGTTCTCACTTGCTCATGGCCACCGTCATTAGGTATAATCACCGAGTTAGGTTGCCAAAATATCACAACCGTCAGATTTAGATCAATCTGAAACCAACTTGTATTTGACGGTGTCGATACTATCGACACGAGTCGATAGTATCGACCTTGCGCGGCATCGGTTGATCTTCTTTTCTTTTCTCTATCGCAACTGATGCTGACTCGATACCATCGATGAGGGTCGATGGTATCGAATCTCTTAGGCGTCGCTTTTGTCTTTTTCCGTCGCTGAAACTCCTCGTGTCGATAGTATCGACTTTAGGGTTGATAGTATCGACTGCCCTCTCGCCAGCAACCTGATGGTTCGTCGCTACCATCGACTTCGTCGTCGATGGTATAGACTCTGTGCTGCTCCTTGCTGCTGCAACCTGTGCTTGTGTCGATGGTATCGACCACTGTCGATGGTATCGACAGTAGCAGATACTCATTTTTCCTGAAATTAGAACACAAAACCACAAAAGCCAAAATAAAATATATTATTGTAATCATTTATGCTCAAAATACTAAAATAAGGGAGATTTGACACTGAGAAAGATCATAGACCAAAGTAAATGAATCATGCAATATTAACCACCAAAATGACCAATAGTTGCATAAAACACAAGTAAAATATGTCTATAAATGTGACTCAAAATCATCGCATCAAACTCCCCTAAGCTTGAACATTGCTCGCCCTCGAGCAAAAAAACCTTAGAATAAAATTGCCAGAGTCAGCTAAAGAATAGATCATCACAACGACATTACCATATGATCCCCACCAGACATTCACATTCCGACCCTCACTAACCACGGAATGATAATTACCCTAAAGGCGACAGTAATCATCCATAAAAGATATCTACCTCAAAATTGATGAACACTATCATATAAGGCAGTTAACATAATAAAATTTGCCGGTCCAGACTCACTGCATCTTGTGATCTCCTATACTACGTTGCTCGCCCTAACTACCATCTACATGGAAGCATCTCTCCTGATATTCACAAATGAGGAGAAAATCATGGTGGCCTACCAATTCGAGCAACGGGTGGATGGAATGGGTAGCTCATGGAAGAAATGGAAGCGTTATACGGTTTCAACATGCATAAAACAAAAATGCCCTAAATGATGCATTTGCACATGAACATGCCCTAATGCCTAAGATTGGGTGGAATGATGCATGCACTAACATCCCGTCTCAAAATGAGATGGAATATCTAACTGAGCTACATCATGTATTTACTCATCTTAAAATGCAGGTGAGACTATGTTCCTTTCTCCCTCTTATTCTACTTGCTTCTCAATACTTTGTTCCTTTTTTTCTCTTTCTTTTTCCATTTTTTTTCATTTTTTTAGGCCCTTATATCCATAAATGATAATGAATTATTTGTTGGGCTCACTTTTTATACATAGCTCAAATATTTGAAGCATTTATGAAGGTATGGAACATGTTAATCACCCTTAAAGAATAAATAAGATACATGATGTACTGTATGCATAAAAAAAAATTATGAATGCAGCTAAATGACACGCACCTAAGGATAATGTGCATGTATAACTACTCATTTTTTATATTTTCATGCAATACATGTGATAATACTTTGCAATACAAGACCTATCTACATGAGATGCAATCAAAAAGGTTAAAACAATAATGTACTTCCAATTCTTATGGTGGATTGTAAAAAAAACAATGAGGTGGAAAGATCACAAGACTAATTGACTGAACCTTTGAAAATTATTATGTGTCCCTCCTTACTGACCTGTGTAGTAGTTAAGAGGTTTCTCTCTCTTACTTCAAATTAGAGTCTCATTATCATTTGGTCAGTTTAGGCTCACACAACCAAATCCGTCCACTTTTCATGAATCATTAGGAATGTACAGTTGTGATATTATGTTTTAGAGTTGACAAAACCAATCATTTTCTTAAGTTATGTGATCAAAGTTGAACAACACAAGCTTGCGAACACTCAAATTTTTAATTTTCCCTTAACCCATGTACAAGCAAATGAGATGACACATGACTTAAGACATCCACAATTACACTAGATAGAGTGTGGATCCTACAAACAAACTAAGATTGCAAAAACTAAATGACAAGAAACAAAGCAATAAAAACTAAAAAGTAAGAAAACTAAAGGATAGAGTTGTTCCAACACCCCCCCTAAGCTTGAATACGACTATGGCCTCATAGTCAAAAACAATCTTAAAGGTTGGAACAGAGGTACCGATCACTCTTCTGGCAGAGGCGGGTACTGTGGGGTCGTGGGGTCCCAGGATGGGTACTGCCCCTGAAAGCTAGGATCATACTGGGGCATGGGTGGAGGTTGTGGATACCCCCCAAAGTAGTTTTGGCTCCACTAATGATCATAAAAGGGTTGTTGCTGCATCTCCATCCTATGCAACCTGTCATGAATCTGATGTTGGTTGTCGAGGAGGAGGTGCTCATTCTCAAAGATAGCCCTCTGATTGTCAAGTAATCGGTTCGTCGTCTCCTGAACACCGGTGTACACTACTGTATGGTGCTGCTGCATTTGTTGTATATCCTACATCATGGCATACATTCCTTGCATCGAATAAACATCCTCACTTGGCTGCGAGGGCGGTGGTGGTGGCTGAGGCTGTGAAGATGAAGATGCACCCGGATGCATGCGAGGACGCTTCCTAAGTGCTACTCGTGCCCAAAGAGGAGTGTAGGCCTCCTCTTCCTCTTCAGCCTCATCGTCATTATTGTTGTCGTCGCCGCCATCTTCATCAGAGTCAGCAATGGCTATGATGGGCCATCGGAAATGTTGAGCACCCTCGATGTGGAAGACAAGGTCGGGAAGTGAGCATTCTTGATATGTGTGGTTTACATGGCAGTGAGAATAAGGTAAACCATCCCGAAGTAAGATAAGGTTTGATCGGTGAAGATGTTGCAAATTGACCTTGCTTCTGTTGGGGAGAGGAGTCAAGGTTGAGAAGTTCAACCCAAGATAGTGGGACAGTGGTTTGATGAGTCCTCCAAAATGAATTGGAGCCTTCCGCGTACTCCGCTTTACCACCAACACCCACTGCAGAAAGAATGCTCCCCAGTTGCACTCTTGGCGCTTCAGGAGTTTATGCAAGAAAAACAAGTCTGTCTCCTGGAATTTTCTAAGAGACAGATCACCATGGGCGAAGAGAGTGGTGCAAAACATGCGGTGAAGAACCCGCACGAACTGATGCTCGAGATCCGCCACCGCCGTGTTGTGGTAGCTCACAGCTTTGCCCGGCGACACAATTACTAACTCGGCGAAGATCGCGTCATAGTCAGTCCTATTATCTGGTCTCCGGTACTGCTCTCGCCCCTGATTCCAGTCATAGATGGAGTTGAACTACTTGAGGGTGAGAGTGTAGTCAATGTTGTACAACCAGAAAGAAATACGGTCGTTGATCCATTCCCGATCCGTGGCGATGATGTCATTTGGCACGACACAGATGTCCAACGACGCCATGAACTCGACGACTAGCTCCTTGTATGTCAGCCATTCACTGAAGAATGGCTGGCCGTCGGCATGGAACTCCATCTCATCGGGCCTCCTGCCCGTGTTCCTCGCCTACCCTTTCAAGACGTAGGCGAGATTAGCGTCGAACCCCAGATTAGGTATCATGTCACGCTCGACGTAACAGGTTGACTCGATCTTGCACTTCATCAATTCCTCATAAACCTTCTTGACTTCCGCAGATGGATGGACAATCCGCGGACATGGAATGGATGTAGTCGGTGGAGGAATGAACACTGGGATATCCATCGGTGTTGCATGGGAAGAAGATGTGCCGGCGGTGTGCACCATTGTCGAAGAAGAAGAAATAGAAGAAGGAGCTCGGTTCAGGTCGGAGAAGATTATCTTCGCTTGGTGAAGAACACACTCCATAGATACTCATAGCTGGGCTCGGATTGCTCTGGAAGACGCACGACACAAGTAGAGGAAGAACTCATTGAAGGTGTGATGTCATATGATGACAAGCTCTCCCTTATATAACTGACGTCGGCGTTGCTGTGTGCCCGTCGATACCATCGACGCGGGTCGATGGTATCGACACGCGTAGCACAATCCGTATTGCCGCTGGTATCGACGGTCGTCGATGGCTAGATGTGGGGACCCGGATCGATGACTTGTCGATACTATCGACATGTGTCGATGGTATCGACCCGTCCCCCGGATCGACTTTCTAGTTGGAGTGATCGCCGTTGATTCTCTCTCACAGATCGGTGACGTGTCGCGTCGATACTATCGACGCGTGTCGATAGTATCGACTTCTGGTTAGGCAACACCCTCACTAGGCCCGGCCGCTGCTTTCTACCTTTCACTGGGTCGATACCATCGACAGGCCCGTCGATGGTATCGACTTCACTGAGATGATTTCTTCTGAAAATCTTCAGAGATCTCGATGGTATCGACTTGCATGTCGATACTATCGACCTCGACTTTGCGATCAACTTGTTGGTCTGTCGATACCATCGACGAGGCCGTCGATGGTATCGAGGCAGAGCGATTTCTGCAATCACCAACCTGTACCCTGGTCGACACCATCGACACAAGGGTCGATGGTATTGACTCTGCCTCAGTCCTGCACATTACCCAAACGATCACGGTACCTTTTTTACACTAAAAACAAAGTCAAAACAAACCAAAGTATGAATGTGAAAGAAACTAAACTAAACTACCGATGGCTGGGTTGTCTCCCAACAAGCGCCATCATTTAATGTCTTAGGCTAGATGACATGTAGCTCCTCATGCATTTGGAAGTGCAATGAGTTTGACCTCATTCACTTTCCTTGTGTAATCTTCACCAAAATATAATTTCAACCATTGTCCATTGACCAGGAATGTGGTCTCGCCATCATGCACCAGGATCGCGCCATGTGGCCTGACCTCTTCTATAGTGAACGGTCCACTCCATCAGGATTTCAATTTCCTGGGATGCATCTTCAGCCTGGAGTTGAACAATAGGACACGGTCTCCTTTCTTGAAAATGCGCATTTGAATATGGCGATCGTGAATCAACTTTGTGCGCTCCTTGTAGATCCGCGAGCTTTCATATGCATTCATTCGCAGCTCGTCAAGTTCATTGAGTTCCAGTAACCTCTTCTTTCCCACTTCATCATAACTTAGATTTAGCTTCCTCAGCGCCCAATGCTCTTTATGCACCAGTTCCACCGGTAAGTGACAAGCCCCACCATAAGACAACCTAAAAGGCGTAGTGCCTATAGGTGTCTTGAACGCCGTCCTATATGCCCACAATGCATCCGGTAGTAGGGTACTCCAATTCTTACTTGTGGAAGCCACAATACGCTCCAAGATCTTCTTAATCTCCCGATTGGAGACCTCCACTTGTCCTTGAGTTTGTGGGTGGTATGGGGTACCAATGTTGTGTTTGACGCCGTACTTTCTCAACAGTGCTGCGAACTTTTGATTCCTAAAGTGTGTACCTCCATCACTTATGATCATCCTTGGTACACCAAACCTGCAGAAAATATATTCTTTGACAAACCTGCACACTACAGCGGAATCATTAGTCCTTGTGGGTATTGCCTCTACCCACTTCGACACATAATCAACAACCAAAAGAATGTACAAATTAGAATTTGAGGACACAAAGGGTCCCATAAAATCTATGCCCCATAAGTCAAATACCTCAACCTCCTGGAATACATTAAGGGGCATCTTTTGTCTTTTTGAAATGTTACCCGCCCTTTGGCAGGAATCACATTGACACACAAACTCGTAAGCATCCCTGAACAAGGTAGGCCAGTATAGGCCACTTTCAAGAACTTTGGCTGCAGTGCAAGAACTAGCATGGTGGCCCCCCGTCAGTAGTGTGTGACAATGGCTAAGAACGCTTTTGTATTCCTCCTCAGGTACACACCTGCATAAGACACCATCTCTTCATTGCTTCAAAAGAATAGGGTCATCCCAGAAATAATAATGTAAAGAATGAAAAAATTTCTTCTTCTCTTGGTACGTCCAATCCTCCGGGATGATTTTGCAAGCAAGATAGTTAACAATGTAAGAAAACCATGGGTCTTTCGATTTCACTTTCAAAAGTTGTTCGTTCGGAAATGTCTCGGTAATGGGTATGTGCAAATCCTTGTCATATACCCTCTCCAACCTACACAAATGGTCCGCGACCACATTTTCAATGCCCGCCTTATCTTTGATTTCAATATCAAATTCCTGTAAAAGCAAGATCCACCTGATCAATCTAGGTTTGGCATCCTTTTTCTCCATCAAATACTTAATGGCGGTGTGGTCCGTCCATACCATGACTTTTGATCCAACTAGATATTTCCGAAATTTTTCAAAAGCGAAGACAACGGCAAGCAGTTCTTTTTCGGTTGTCATGTAATTAAGTTGAGCATCATTCAAAGTTTTGGAAGCATAAAAAATCACAGCGGGTTTATTGTCCACCCGTTGTCCCAAGACAGCCCCAACCGCGAAATTGAATGCATCACACATTAGTCCAAACAGCTTAGTCCAATCCAGTGTTTGCACAACCGATGCGGAAATCAATTTTTCCTTCAGCACATTGAACGCATGTAGACATTTTTTCATTAAAGTCAAAAGCAACATCCTTTTCTAACAGCTCAGATAAAGGTTTGGCGATTTTAGAAAAATATTTTATAAAACGACGATAGAAGCCGACGTGACCTAAAAAGCTCCGTACCCCTTTAACCGAATTCGGTGGGGGAAATTTGGAAATCACTTCAATTTTTACGGGTTCTACCTCCAAACCTTTGCTAGATACTTTATGTCCTAGCACTATTCCTTCACTCACCATCATGTGGCATTTCTCCCAATTGAGGACCAAATGTGTGTCCTCACAACATTGTAAGACCTTATCCAAATTGTAAAGGAACTCATCAAAAGATGCACCATAGACAGAGAAATCATCCATGAAAACTTCTAGATAGCATTCTACCATATCAGAAAAAATGGCGAGAATACAACGCTGAAAGGTCGTCGGTGCATTACATAACCCAAAAGGCATACGGCGGTACTCAAACGTTCCATAAGGACAAGTGAAGGTGGACTTCTCTTGGTCCTTAGGATCAATCGAGATCTGATTGTACCCTAAATAACCATCCAGAAAACAAAAATGCGATCGGCCGGCTAAACGCTCTAAAATTTGATCAATAAATGGAAGAGGAAAGTGATCCTTAAGCGTAGCGGCATTCAATCGACGGTAATCTATGAAAACACGCCACCCAGTTACCAAGCGGGTGGTGATAGGTTCATTTAGAAGATTATGGGTAACTGTGATTCCCCCCTTTTTAGGGACTACCTGCATAGGACTCACCCACGTCGAGTCAGAAATAGCATAGATGATACCTGCAGAAAGGAGCTTGATCACCTCCTTTTTGACAACCTCCATCATGCTAGGATTTAGTCGACGATGTGGCTGAATCACCGGCTTAGCTCCCTCCTCGAGCTGAATCTTGTGCTGGCACAATGTAGGGGAGATCCCCTTGATATCTGCAACCGACCACCCGAATGCTCCTCGGTGGTTCTTCAACACAATAAGAAGATGGTCCTCCTCCTCGACAATCAGATAAGCTGATATAATCACAGACAACGATTCTTCCTCAGCCTGAAATGCATACTTCAAGTGTGGTGGCAACGACTTCAATTCCAAATCGGGTGGGCTGATTAAGGATGACTAAAGTGGTGATGGGAGTTCGCCTAGGTCTTCATAGTACCTAGCATAAAAGCATGGAAGCAACTAAAGCATCTTGGCACACTCCTGTAGTGACTTGCTTCTCATCCAAACAGGCTTCAAGTGGTAATTCTTGATATGCGTCAAAAACGGAATTTGCTATGGCCTCATTTTCAGTGGAAGGGGGAATGTCCTCCTCTTCATCACTCGGAAAACCTACAGCCTTGCTAAGGGATACCACCTTGGCCTGCTCCATGATGTCCACAGCCAATGTCCCTCTCTCCACCTTGGTCATTACATGAGCTATATCTAAAAATGGCTTCCCTAGACAAAGTGAGATATTGTGATCAAAATGCTTTACCATGTGGCACTGCTCATTGGCTTTAGGTGACGTGGTGCTGGAAGGCATGACCATCTCGACGCAATCATCAGTGATGCCCAAGGTCAAACGACCTCTCCCCATCTCAAGTATCATGTCCGTTGTAGCTTGGAAGGGTCGTCCGAGCAGTAGCTCATTGCCTTGTTCATCTTGCATCTCCATTACAAAAAAATATACTGGAAATACAAAACAATCTACCTTCACCAACACATCTTCACATATACCGTATGGCTTCACCATAGAATTGTCCACCAGTTGTATTGTCATGTTGCTCGGCCTTGACTCTTTTAATCCCAGTTTCTTGAATGTAGAGAGGGGCATCAAGTTTATGCTTGCCCCAGAGTCACATAGTGCTTCACCAAATTTCACCTTACCAATGTAGCATGAAATATTGAAGTAGCTCGGATCCTGCCTCTTGGGTGGCAATGTGCCCATGATGAAGGAACTCACCTGCTCCTTGAGAACTACAACCTACGAATCAGGGATTTTTCTTTTCTTAGTAATGATGTCTTTAAGAAACTTGCCATAAGAAGGGATTTGCTCAATTGCTTCCAATAATGGGATGTTGACTGAAAGCTTTCTGAAACTGTCTGGAAACGTTTCAAACTGGGCATCCACTTTCCTTGCCTTTGCACTATTTGTTGGATCGATGGGCTCTAGAGGAGGGGTGAATAGAGCTACACACACTTCACAAAATCGATTAGACCACCAATTTAATTGAAGTGCAAAAACTAATGCAAGCAGCAATTTGATATCCTATTCTAGCATACAAAGCAAGGATAAGAGATAATGAATATCATGCACTTGGACAGGTGGTTTAGAGTGGTTCCACGTCCTAAAAATAGGAGTGATGTCAGTCCACTACCTAGAGTTGGTTAGACTCTAGGATTTGCAACTTGGTCCTCTTATATATCACGATAAGATTACAAGAAACATAAACCACACAACCAAGGGCTTAATTACACAAGCTAAGATCTTCTACCTATTCAAGGACTTACCCACAAAGCGAGATTCTTCGACCTTCTACAAAGGACTTAGCCAATCTCACCTTTGTCTTCAGCCTTGCAAGAATTACCTATCTTACTTGTGCTTGCCTTGCACCTCTCCTTCACTTGGAGATCTTTTCCACGTTTTCCCTTCACCAAGGGAGCTGGAGAAACGATCAATCTTCACTCTTGAAGATCAGCAACACATCTTCCCCTTCACTCGGAGAAGAACAACAACAACTCCTCTTTCACTCGGAGAAGTAGCTTCAATCAATCTTCTATTTGATTTGGAGGTGGGAAGAAAGAAAGGAGAGCTTTACATAGCACAAAGGATAGCTCTCATACACAGGGACCTATCTTACTCATGAAATTGTCTTGAAGGTAGAGAGAGAAAGGGGCTCAAGGGCTTGGAACACTCTCAACTAAGCTAGAACCAAGTTTGCAATGGAAGAGAAGCTTGGAATGAAGTCCAAGGGGTTCTATTTATAGTTGAGGGTGGCCCGTTATGTTGTGGGACACTTGGGTGCAAAAGTGATCGTTTTTCCTCCAAGAAAACGGCTATATTTTTGCCCAAAACAATTCACCAACGGTGATATTACTTTTTCTGCAAATTCCGTACAGTGCATTCGGTCGAGTATCAATGGGTGTAACTCGACCGATGAAGTAGCAGGCAATCCGATTGTCAAATGATCGGTCGAGTTTGTCCTGAGGAAACTCGACCGACCATTTCAACTGGAAATGGCCTACTACCCAATCGATCGAGTTCTGTGAGTGCACAACTCGACCGATTGCAATCTTCAGAAAATCAACTCAGGGTGATCGGTCGAGTTTCAGGGTGGGAAACTCGACCGACCAAGTGCCTGAAATGGATTTTCTAATTTGCAATAAAAGTGATTAGCACTTGGTGAATTTTGTCCCAAACAATTTTCTCTTCTAAGTTACAAGCATATACATCGTTACAAGTGATTACATTTATGTTCTAAGGTGATTTACATGGAAATCCTAAATTGCACACTTGTAGTCAATTTGGCTTGCACTTGGCCCATTCTAGGGCTTTGTATATATGATCATTTTCATGTACCTAATGCCTGCAAACAATCTTAAAAGCACATGTTAGATACATATGAATGGAATGGTCAAGTCATTATCAAAATATAGGTAATGTACAACCTTTAGGTCAACATTCTCCCCCTTTTTGACAATGAAAAACCATTCCTCAAACATATTGAAAAGGATAAGAAAGTTATACTTTTGCCTTATGAATTTGGGAGATTCATGATAAGAACAATAGGAATAGCTCCCACTCAAACTATGCTTCCTTTCACCTGCATATTAGGTTTTCTATACATAGCAAAAACCAATATCCATGTAATATGTAATCCTTTACATGTCATATGAGCAATCATCAAATTAACAAGAAAAGGATCACTTAGGCAAGAAAACAATATTATTATCACAAGAAACAATATGATTGAGTCTCAAACCATGATATATTTCTCCCCCTTTTGACATTATAAAAAAGGAAGGGGGTGTAGAAGAGAAAAACAAGGTCTTCTCCAAGACTCAACCAGACATATATGCAAAAGATAATAGACAACATAGTAAAGGCATATAACATACAACCACAGTGGAGAAACATACAATCCAAGTCAGAATCAAAATATAGATCATCGAACACCAAGCATAAGATAACACAGATGAAATAGACAAAGTGTATAGCAATGATATTCCAACTCAGACATATGTTCTCATAAGCGACTAAAACCATAAAAGCGAGAAAACAGAGAATAAGAAAATAGTACAGCTCAGACTAATGTGCCAGGATGTTGCTTATACAAAAGAGTCTAGAAAGATATATATAATAGGCATGCTAGACTATAATCTAAGACAACCTCCTAGACATCTAAGCTATCTATGTCAATTAATTCCTCGTCATCGCCTGGGTTGTAGTCCTCATTGCCATCTGAAGGCAGGGCAGCTGTGCCAGCAGTAGAACCAGCACCATCATCGCCATCATCGGCAGAAGAACCATCACCATCAGCATCATCAGCATCCTCATCGGCATCCTCATCCTGGTCGGGCATCTCCTCGTCAGCAGGACCAAAAGAGAGACCGGGCCAACGGGCATTCTGCTCAACCCACGACATGCCAAGAGCTAGAAGCTCCTTGCCCTGCGGGAAGGACAGAGCAGAGTCCCCCAAGGAAGTGAGCAGAAAGGCCAGGGGGCCAGCAGGTAGCGACAGATATGCAGGAGTGGAGCTACCAGAGGGATATTGAGGTGGAGCAGTAGAGGAAGGCTCGGCAGCATATGGTGGTGGAGCAGGGAAGTACTGGTCATATGCATAAGAAGCATAGACACTACCCGGGTATGGCTGGTAGATAGGGTAGGGTGAGGAGCAGGACAGGTTCATGGTGGACATGATTGAACACAAATCCTGAAGGAGGTGGTCTTGGACCTGGCGATTGTACGCATGTTCATGCATCATGTAACCCAGAAGGGTTTCATTTGATGCTCTGAACGACACATGGCTAGGGCGAGGGTGGGGCTGCGGGGGTGGAGCCTGGGTGGAGGTGGGAGGGGCACTAGAAGCAGAGGCGGAGGCAGAGGCTGAGGCAGAGCCAGAAGCACCAGGGGCAGGGGCAGGGGTAGGTACAGCCTTCAGAAGAGTGGTTTCACTAATGCACACTCCCTTTCGAGCAACCGGGTAATGGTAGTCGGAAAAGAGTGATTTGTCAGTGGCGAACTGGAAGAGACCACAGATCAAGGCTGGATAGGGAGGGTGGGTGCCCTTGGTGTTCTTTCCTTTATCAAAGAAGTTCATATGATGTAGAATGTAACGAGCCCACTTGACACCTATGTTGTTCAACAAACAATACATTAAAACCGCTGTGTTTTCTGCAATATCTGTTTGATTACGCTTCGGATGGATGTTGCAGTTAAGCACAAGGGCTAGGATGCACTTCTGGAGGTCAAGGGAGGAGGCGGGAAGGGTGGACCTCTTCTTATAGGCCACGTCAGGCTTCTTCAAAAATCGATGAATATCCGGTAAAGTCAATTGATGATGTTTGTAAAAGCCTTCCGGGTCTAAAAGATCAAAATACTCGTCATAGCCCCGGCGCCAAGTAGTGGTTTCTTCGTCTCTGGCAAGATAGAGATTGAAAGTCTCCTCGGAGATTTGAAACCGACGACCGGCGATCATCGATGTTAGGACTATTTCGGTATTTGGCGGGGGAACAATCGAATCATAGTTCCAGCGTAGATTAGCATAGAACTCGTGAACCGCTTTGGTACTAGATAGCTGATTGTTGAAGCAGTCACTTTCGATTGCAAGGGCGGAAAGGTTGTGTTTTGCAAGAAGTTGAGCGATGGAGTTGATATGATTTTGAAAACGGGTTGGACCAACTAAGGGGCGAAAAGGAAAAGGAGACCGAGGAAGGAGATCCTTATACCTATTTACCGCCTCAAGAGATACAAACGTAGTGTTATCAAAAGGAATCAATCGTTGGGTCGAGGAAGAAGGTGGAGCATTGCTAGGGGTGGGTCGTTTTCTCCTGTGGAAGGCCATGAAAGAAAAAGCAAGAGGAGAAAACACACACACAAGCAAAACGAACCTCAAAACCCAACAAGAACACACAACCGACACCCGGGGAGGTCAGGAGCAAGCTGTGAAGGCACCCTAGGGTTAGGAACGGGGAAGGGTTGGGGCTAGGGTGGAGAGCAAGGGCCAGGAGAAGAGGAATCGGTCGGCTATTTTCAAGTTGTAAGGGAAAATAGTCGGTCGATCCTAACTTTTATGTTGGCACAGCCCGTCGATCGGTCGAGTTCTAAGGGTGGACAACTCGACCGATCGGTCCACTGAAGAACATCTCTCGACTCCTGATCGGTTGAGTTTTCTGGGGTGAAACTTGACCGAAAGTCAACCTGACCTAGCAGTCTAAATCTTAGATTCTAGCCACATACATGCCTATTAAAATTTATTTTTCTATTCTATTATGCATAAATAACATACCTAGGAACATTTTGCTCATCATTGGGCACTATTTAGCGATAAAACGCGAAATTTGATAAAAGCCAAAAACCAAGCAAAAACTAAGCATATTGATAGGCAAATTAAGCACAAGCAAGCATGTATAAGCAACATAAGGTGAAGAATGACATGAGCAAGCATATAGGATAGAGACCACTAGCTAGATCACATAGCAATATCATTTAAATCAATAATGAGAAGTTTAGATCGAATAAAATTAAATTGATCTCTAGCTAGAGGTTTTGTAAAAATGTCCGCCAACTGATTTTCCGTGTCCACTTGTGTGATATATATATCTTTCTTGGAAATGTGGTCACGAAGAAAATGATGGCGAACCTCTATATTCTTATCTCTACTATGCAATATAGGATTATAACAGAGGTTAATTGCACTAGTATTGTCACAAAAGATAGGAGAAGCATCAAAAAATATGTTAAAGTCTTGGAGCATTTGCTTCATCCATAGGACCTGTGCGCAACAACTCCCAGCTGCAATGTATTCAGCTTCGGTAGTTGATAATGCCACTGTGCTTTGTTTCTTGGAGAACCAATACACTAAGAATGGTCCTAGAAGGAAGCAAGTGCCACTTGTGCACTTTCTATCAATCAAACACCCTACATAATTTGCATCACTATATGCCGTAAGAGTAAAATCCCTTAATTTAGGATACCATAGACCAAAATGGTGAGTTTTGGCTAAGTACCTCAAAATTCTCTTAACAGTAGTGAGATGTGACTTCTTAGGGCAATATTGAAAGTGAGCGCACAAGCCAACACTAAACATAATGTCAGGTCTAGAGGCAGTTAAATAAAGTAAACTTCCTATCATACCTCTATAGAGCTTCTCATCTACCTTTTCACCTTCTTCATCTTTGTCAAGTTTGGAGGTGTTTGACATGGGTGTATCCATCGGCTTCATGTTCTTCATCCCAAAGCACTTGAGTAGTTCAATTGTGTATTTGCCTTGGTTGATGAAGTTTCCTTCCTTTGTTTGCTTGATTTGATAGCCGAGGAAGAAGGTCAACTCACCCATCATGCTCATTTCAAATTCACTCTGCATAAGAGAACTAAACTCCTTGCAAAGATCAAGATCAGTCCCGCCAAAAATGATATCATCCACATATATTTGAATAATTAGAAAATGGTTAGAAGTGTGTTTTAGAAACAAGGTAGAATCAACTTTTCCCATGACATACCCATTATCTAACAAAAAGTTCTTTAATTTCTCATACCAAGCTCGAGGTGCTTGTTTGAGTCCATAGAGAGCTTTTTGTAACAAATAAACATGATTGGGTAATTTTTCATTTTCAAAGCCCAGAGGTTGAGCAACAAAAACTTCCTCCTCGATTGTACCATTCAAAAACGCACTTTTAACATCCATTTGATAAAGCAAGAAATTTTTATAACTAGAAAAAGAAAGTGGCATACAGATAGATTCTGATCTAGCAACAGGAGCATAAGTTTCATCAAAATCAATACCTTCCTGTTGGTTGTAACCTTGTGCTACTAACCTTGCTTTGTTCCTTACCACTTTTCCTTGCTCATCAAGCTTGTTGCGGTAGACCCATTTGGTGCCAATGATCTTTCTATCATTTGGTCTTGGCACTAGAGTCCACACACGATTCTTCTCAAATTGCTCAAGCTCTTCTTGCATGGCGAGGATCCACTCATCATCACTAAGGGCCTCTTTGATGTTCTTTGGCTCTAGTTGGGAGATGAAGGCACTATCTTCTTGTTCTTTGTTGTGAGCAGCTCGTGTCCTCACTCTCTCAAACGGATTGCCAATGATGAACTCCTTGGGGTGATTCTTTGCAAAGCGGGGAGTGGGATCCTTCTTTTCTTCTTCTTTTTCTTCTTCTACAACTTGCTTGCCTTTGTCTTTGATGTTGAGATCTTTTAAGATAGGAATTATTTCATCTGCAACATCATCATCACCAATATGCTTGCTAAGAACAGGGTTAGTTTCAATAAATTTAACATTTATAGATTCTTCAATTTTCGATAGTTCAATGTTAAACACTCTATATGCCCTGCTAGTAGTGCTATAGCCTAGGAAGAAAGCCTTGTATGATTTCGGATCAAACTTGTCGAGAGAATACTTAGTGTTTAAAACAAAACAAGGACATCTGAAAACATGAAAGAAATCAATAGAAGGCTTCCTACCACGCCATAGTTCATAGGGGGTTTTCTTAAAAGTTGGATGTGTGAAAACTCAGTTTTGCACAAAACAAGACGTGCTAACGGCTTCAGCCCAAAACTTCTTAGGAGTGTCATACTCAAGAAGCATGGTCCTAGCTGTAATGCCCGGGCCCACTGCCCTAGGCTCTAGTAGAGTTTCAGGAATGACGACTGGCCCCACAGACCACAACTAGCCTTAACTTCGCACTTTGTCCTCACTGACACACAAGCCAGGATCAACTTCCCGACTGGTCACCCATCCTAGTACTACTCCAAGCTGAGCACGCTTAACTATGGAGTTCTTTGGTGATGGGCTCTTGGAAAAAGAGGTGCACCTTGGTGATATGGGTAGTCCAATCATTCCTTTTAAGATCATGTTATCTGAGGCCTCAAATCCTGGGATGCTACAATCTCCCCCACTTAGACTCTTGACGTCCTCGTCAAGGCTCAACTATATGGCCTCATAATCTGACCCCATTTCAGTGCAGACCCACAATGGCCCATGGACACCCAGCTCCCGTCCATGGCTACCAGCGCAAGGGCGGCTCCATCTCGTCTCTACGGATAGCCCTTTCCAACTTGCCTGGACTGCACGGCTCAAGACTAGCATGCCACATGCCCATGTGGGCCCCACCTACTGTAGGGGTTATGGCTCTGATACCATTTGTAATGCCCGGGCCCACTGCCCTAGGCTCTAGTAGAGTTTCAGGAATGACGACTGGCCCCACAGACCACAACTAGCCTTAACTTCGCACTTTGTCCTCACTGACACACAAGCCAGGATCAACTTCCCGACTGGTCACCCATCCTAGTACTACTCCAAGCTGAGCACGCTTAACTATGGAGTTCTTTGGTGATGGGCTCTTGGAAAAGGAGGTGCACCTTGGTGATATGGGTAGTCCAATCATTCCTTTTAAGATCATGTTATCCGAGGCCTCAAATCCTGGGATGCTACACTAGCCATCTCTTGTAGCGATCTATTCTTCCTCTCAACAACTCCATTTTTTTGATGTGTGTGAGGAGAAGAGAAATTGTGCGAATAACCCGATTTTTCATAAAAACGTTCAAAAAGATCATTTTCAAACTCTCCCCCATGATCACTACGGATAGAAACAACATGGCAAGAAGCTTCATTTTCAACTCATTTACAAAAGCTCGAGAAAACATCAAGTGTATCGCTTTTAGAAACAAGAAAGAAAGTCCAAGTATATCTAGAAAAATCATCCACAATAACAAGACAATACTTGGAGCCACAAAGCGTTTGCGTTCTCATTGGTCCGAATAGATCAATATGAAGAAGCTCAAGAACTCTCTTGGTACTCATGACTCCTTTGTATTTGAAGGAGGATTTGGTTTGTTTCCCTTGTGTGCAAGGTTGGCATTCCTCATCCTTTTCAAAATCCAATTTAGGAAGTCCTCGAACCAAGTCCTTTTTGTTCAATTTCTTCATTTGATGCAAATTCACATGACCCAAACGACGATGCCAAAGCGAAAGATCATTTTTATCCACAACTAAGCATCTATTTAGTATGGGCTTAAGAGCATCGAGAACAATCACATAGAGATTACCATTTCTAGTTCCCTTATATATAACATTGTAGGTCAGGGAATCTAGAAGCAAGCATTCTAAAGAAGTGAATAGCACAAGATAACCATTATCACATAATTGGCTAACACTAATTAAATTGTGATGTAGGCCATCAACAAGCAACACATTTTTAATACATAATTCATTGCCTACATCACCCTCACCTATAACCTTACCCTTCTTGTTGTCCCCTAAGGTTACCGATCCTCCTTTCTTTTTCTCAAATTTGTTGAAATGGCTGATTTCTCCAGTAATATGCTTAGAGCAGCCACTATCAACAATCCATTTCTTTTTAACCTGCAAGAAAAGAGGATGTCGGAACCCAACTCAAACTTTGGGGTCCGAGGTTAGCTTGGGGACCCATTTCATCTTTGGGTTGGTCCCCTTGGGCTTGTAAGGACAATAGGTAGAATAATGGTCATCACATTTGCAATGAATACAAACCATAGGGTTTTTAGAGCTGGAAGACTCTCCATTGAAAATTGGAGGTTCCACACTCTTCTTCTTACCCTTCTTCTTCTTACATTTGGGAGCAGTCCCATTATATCCTAAACCACTAGTACCAACTTGTTTGGTAGAGTGCTCTATGACATCATTTAGGGATTTCTTTCCCGAAAGAAACCTTTGCAAAGTAGATATTAATTTAGCATTATCATCACTAAGATTTACAATAGTAGTAGATAGACTAGCAAGATCTTCTCTAGTATGCAAAAGGTCGGCCTCAAGACAGAGGGCTTTAGTAAGAAGAGAATCTTTTTCTAGAGTTAAGCTAGCAACTTCATTTCCAGGCAAAACAGGTCTAGAGGATAAATCATTAATTTGAGCAAGCAATTTTGCATTTTCGGATTTAAGAACAACTATCTATCTTTGATAGGCATAGATTTCTTCTCTCCTAGAATCATCAATAAGCTTGAGTTCTACATTTTCAGTTTTAAAAGTATCAAGCTCATCTAGGCACTTTTGGTTTTCTATCTTAAGATTTTCAATATTTTTAAGATATGTACCATTTTCAACCTCTAATCCATTGTATTGAAGTTCAAGGTCAAGATATTGCCCTTGCAAGGATTCTATGCTATCAAGATGCAATTTTTCATTTTCATCAAGAATGTCAATTTTTGCATAAAGATCATCAACTATTTTGCCTAATCTTTTCCTCTTAGATTTACATTTAGCAAAAGATGATTGGCATTCATTAAGCATATCAATGAGAGTTTCCTTAGATAGCTCAAGTAAATTAACATCACTAATCTTTCTTACCTCACTTACCTCAATTATATCTTCACTAGTTGATGCCATGAGGGAAAGATGGCATTCTCCACCTTCGGAGCTTGAGGAGCTTGAAGAAGAAGACTCACATGCCGCATGAGCTGCATCTTTGGACCTTCTCTCCTTCTTGTCTTTTCTTTTGTACTTTGCTTCTTTCTTGTACTTGTCATCCTTCTTGTGGCTTCTCTTATGATGGCTCTTCTTGGCCTTTGGGCAGTCACTCTTGTAGTGGCCTTCTTGACCACACTCGTAGCACCTTGGAGTCGTGGAGGAGGGCTTGCTCTTGAAGTGCTTCCCTTTTGAGTAGTTGGCTTCATGATCATTGACACCTTCATCTTCACTTGAGGAAGGGCAGGGAGACTTCATGGCAAGTTGTTGTTGTCGGACCATTTCTTCAATTTGAGCTTTGAAGGTTGTGTCCTTTATCTTCTTTGATTCTTTTTCTTCTCTTTTCTCCTCTTCCTCTTGCTTGTCAAGCCTAGGTTCATGGGCTTGAAGGTTACCAACCAGCTCCTCATTTGATAACTCGCTTAGCTTGTATACTTCTTCAATTGAAGTGACCTTTGGCTCCCATATCTTTGGAAGAGATCTCAAGATCTTGGCATTGATTGTACCTCTATCCATGACACTCCCAAGGGCTGTAAGGCTGTTCAAGATGACATTTAACCTTGTGTACATATCTGCCACTCTTTCATTCTTCCCCATCTTGAAGTTCTCAAGAAGACCACCAAGCATGTAGACCTTGGCCTCCTTGACTTGCTCGGTCCCTTCATAGGTGACACACAACTTGTGCCATATCTCATGCGCTGTGTCCCACGAAGAGATGCGGTTGAACTCCGATGGTGTAAGGGCGACGTAGATGATGCTCACGGATTTGGCATTGAGTTGAGCATGCTTCATCTCCGCTTCCGTCCATGTGGTGATGTCCCCTTTTGGATCTTCATACTTGAGATGGACAATCTTCCACATTTTGAAACTCACCCCTTGGAGATAGAATTGCATTCTCCTCTTCCAATATAAGAAGTTTGTGTCGTCGAAGATCGGGGGTCTCATGGAGAAGCTTCCTTCAAGGTTGAGTGACCCAAGAGCCGAATCGCCCATCTTCTCCTACTTGTAGAAGTAGTTTGGAGAAGACCTGCTCTAATACCACTTGTTGGATCGATGGGCTCTAGAAGGGGGGGGTGAATAGAGCTACACACACTTCACAAATTCGATTAGACCACCAATTTAATTGAAGTGCAAAAACTAATGCAAGCAGCAATTTGATATCCTATTCTAGCATACAAAGCAAGGATAAGACATAATGAATATCGTGCACTTGGACAGGTGGTTTAGAGTGGTTCCATGTCCTAAAAATAGGAGCGATGTCAGTCCACTACCTAGAGTTGGTTAGACTCTAGGATTTGCAACTTGGTCCTCTTATATATCACGATAAGATTACAAGAAACATAAACCACACAACCAAGGGCTTAATTACACAAGCTAAAATCTTCTACCTATTCAAGGACTTACCCACAAAGTGAGATTCTTCGGCCTTCTACAAAGGACTTACCCAATATCACCTTTGTCTTCAGCCTTGAAGGAATTACCTATCTTACTTGAGATTGCCTTGCACCTCTCCTTCACTTGGAAAGCTTGCCCATGTTTTCCCTTCACCAAGGGAGCTGGAGCAACGATCAATCTTCACTCTTGAAGATCAGCAACACATCTTCCCCTTCACTCGGAGAAGAACAACAACAACTCCTCTTTCACTCGGAGAAGTAGCTTCAATCAATCTTCTATTTGATTTGGAGGTGGGAAGAAAGAAAGGAGAGCTTTACATAGAACAAAGGATAGCTCTCACACATAGGGACCTATCTCACTCATGAAATTGTCTTGAAGGTAGAGAGAGAAAGGGGCTCAAGGGCTTGGAACACTCTCAACTAAGCTAGAACCAAGTTTGCAATGGAAGAGCAGCTTGGAATGAAGTCCAAGGGGTTCTATTTATAGTTGAGGGTGGCCCATTATGTTGTGGGACATTTGGGTGCTAAAGTGATCATTTTTCCTCCAAGAAAATGGCTATATTTTTGCCCAAAACAATTCACCAGTGGTCATATTACTTTTTCTGCAAATTCCGTACAGTGCATTCGGTCGAGTATCAATGGGTGTAACTCGACCGATCAAGTAGTAGGAAATCTGATTGTGAAATGATCGGTCGAGTTTGTCCTGAGGAAACTCGACCGACCATTTCAACTGGAAATGGCCTACTACCCAATTAGTCGAGTTCTGTGAGTGCACAACTCGACCGATTGCAATCTTCAGAAAATCGACTCACGGTGATCGGTCGAGTTTCAGGGTGGGAAACTCGACCGACCAAGTGCCTGAAATGGATTTTCTAATTTTCAATAAAAGTGATTAGCACTTGGTGAATTTTGTCCCAAACATTTTTCTCTTCTAAGTTACAAGCATATACATCGTTACAAGTGATTACATTTATGTTCTAAGGTGATTTACATGGAAATCCTAAATTGCACACTTGTAGTCAATTTGGCTTGCACTTGGCCCATTCTAGGGCTTTGTATATATGATCCTTTTCATGTACCTAATGCCTGCAAACAATCTTAAAAGCACATGTTAGATACATATGAATGGAATGGTTAAGTCATTATCAAAATATAGGTAATGTACAACCTTTAGGTCAACACTATTCAGAATGGGACTGGGACAACCTGTGCCCTTTGATGGGGTGGTACATATGGTGTCCTTTTTTGTGTCTCTTCCTCAACAACAGTGGGCTCTGCAGTGACATCCTCAGCGACTTCCTCAACTGGCTCTGTGCCTGAGAGTGGCACCTCCTCAGTGGCCTCATCTTTGGTTTTTGCTTGGGGTTTGCATGGTTCATCGGCCCTGGGGTTTAAAAGCTTCTTGCCACTCCTTAGCAAGATTGCCTTTGCCTATTGGTTCCCTCTTGGAATATTTATGTTACCTAGAAGACCTTGCTATGCTAGCTTCTTCAGATTGGCTATCTCAGCTGCCATTTGTGCCAGAGATGTCTCTATTGTCCTCATTTGAGCCCCGTGGCTCTGCAATGTCTGCCCGAACTGATTCATAAATTCCCCCTGTTCCTTTATCTGCTTGCCAAAAGTAGTCATCAATTCTTGGTTTTGCTTTATCACTTGGTTGAGAAACTCTGTGCTCTTGTCCTCCACTACTGGCTGGGGTTTTGCATCGGGGTCCTGCAAAAAGTTTTTCGGATCCTTCCAAGAGAACTTGTTGTCCTTCCTCCATGAGTAATTGTTATTTCTATAACCTTGGTGCTGCCTCATTAATTTGACTTGAGCCTCATCCTCGGATTCAGTATCCTCCTTTGCAAGCAGTTTCTTCGTGAGAAGGTCCATCTTCTCATTCAGATCCTTAATTGCTTTAGACTCCCCTGCTACTCGAACGTGCTCAACAATGTCCCTGTCGCCCCAAGATTTTTTCTTGGCCATGTTCTTAAGGATTTCCCAACACCTCGTGTCTGTGTTGTTCAAGAAGAATCTCGAGCCTGCTGAATCGAGGTTACTTCTATCATGCTCGAAGAGAGAAAAATAGAAGATTTTGACCTGTGTTTCCTTGTCAAGCCCGTGATGCGGGCACCACCTAAGCATGATCTGAAACCTTTCCCAGGTCTCAGAGTAGGTCTCTGCTGCCTTCTGGGTGAAATTGTATCTTTTCCTGATCATTTCATTGGTCTTCTCGGGCGGGAAGAACCTTTCAAATAATACCTCCACCATGTGGTCCCATGATTCCACATATTCATCGTCCAGATTGTGCAACCACTCTCGTACGTTCCCTGCTAGAGAACTCGGGAATAGCTTCAAGTAGAGCGTCTCTTGTGGAAATCTGTCAATTTTTATCATGTCACAATTCTCCACAAATTGGCTTATAGGCGTGACTGGGTCTTCGTTCTTGAGCCCATGGAAAGCATTAGATTTGACCAAGTTGATTAATGCAGGATCAATCTTGTAAGTTGGAATGTTGATCGCCTGCTTCTTGATTGGCCCCTTTGAAGCATATGAAGAAGAAGCCTAGATCTTCTCCCATATTGTTTGTTCCTCTGCCATTTCTACTTGTTTGGATTCTGAATCTGTTTCTTTCAAGTGGTCTTGATTGTAATCTTCCTCGTCGTCAGGTCCCGACAGTGGAACCTCTGGTGCCTGTTTTGTGTAATTGGTACTACGCGTTTGCACCATACACAGTACCTGCAAAATGGTAAATTAAGTTCAGTATCATGCTAGACAACTACAAGATGCCAAAGATAAGCTATAAATTTTTGGAAATATTTCAAAATAATAAAAAAAAAAGTGGCCTAGAGTGGCCGCTTGCAGCACTCGTAGTGCCGACAATTGTCGTGTCCCCGACAATGGTGCCAAAAACGTGACACACTTTTTACGTGCGTAGAAACGCAAGTGTACGCGTCACTGTAATATAGGCCTTTGTGAGGCCCGAGTCGAACTCAGGGACACGTGAATTATCGGAGACTACTATTAACTACTCGCAATCAGCTAGACCGGTTAAAAAGTTGGAGGTTGTTGTAAAATTCAAAGAAGATAAAATAAAATGAAACGAAGGAATCGATTAAATGTTTAGTTTAATCAATTCAAGTGGGAATCTTTGGGATTGTGGTTTCACCGTGGGTTTTCATTGTATGAATTTCTATTTAGTCACTCCAATTTATCTCTCTATTCGGGTAGTACGTGGCCTGGTATCAGAATTGCCCACTGTCGTGGTACAATTCACTACCTATGTCTATGTCAGTTCCACCGTCGTATCAAACTATACCCTAAACTAGGTGCATTAGAGTCGATCTCTCGGTATCCACCATCAACCTTACACCACCTTGTTTAAGGGATTTGTCAATTAATGTAAATTCCATCTCTTTTCAACCATTAATTCTTCTTTCAAAGTAATTAAGGGCATTAGATTATTATTATGGTGATCAATCATAACAATATAATTGAGAAAATGAAATTATACCACGGATTTAAGAGATAAATGATGAATTACTATGATAAAATTGTCATACAATGATTTCCCGGGCTACTCCCGGTCCTAAAGACAAAGGGGATTAGCCCCGCATGTTCATCTCAGAGCAAAACATGGTAGAGAAAAGGGGAAACTTGGAGAAAAACGTGATTGAGTGGTGAAACCCCTGAACGGAGTAGATCCAAGCGCTCCTTGGCGTAGAATACGCGTTCTCCCACCTTTTAGTGGTGGAAAACGTCTTCTTCGACATCCGAAATGGCTGGGGCGTGCTTCTAGGTTCCGTTCTTCTCTCCACACCTTCTCGGGACGTCTGTAGCGGCTAATGGCGTTCTCCATTGCTCCTGGCCACCGTCATTAGGTATAATCACCGAGTTAGGTCACCAAAATATCACAATCGTCGGATTTAGATCGATATGAAACCAACTTGTATCTAACGGTGTCGATACTATCGACGCGAGTCGATAGTATCGACCTTGTTCGGCATCGGTTGATCTTCTTTTCTTTTCTCTATCGCAACTGATGCTGACTCGATACCATCAACGAGGGTCGATGGTATCGACTCTGTGCTGCTCCTTGCTGCTGCAACCTGTGCTTGTGTCGATGGTATCAACCACTGTCGATGGTATCGACAGTAGCAGATACTCATTTTTCCTGAAATTACAACACAAAACCACATAAGACAAAATAAAACATATTATTGTAATCATTTATGCTCAAAATACAAAAATAAGGGAGATTTGACTCTGAGAAAAATCATAGACCAAAATAAATGAATTATGCAATATTAACCACCAAAATGACCAATAGTTGTATAAAACACAAGTAAAATATGTCTATAAATGCGACTCAAAATCATCGCATCAAGGCCCTCAAAAGTAAGTCATTCTTCTCATATACTTTAGGGAATATCATCAAATCATCATCAAATAAAAAGTGAGAGACATTGAAGTTCTTAGAGGCTTGGAAAGGATTGAGGGTGCCTTCTTTAACTTGGTGGTCAATTAACATGGAAAGGCCTTGCATAGCAATAACAAAGATATAAGGTGACAAAGGGTCACCCTACCTCACACCATTAGAAGAATAAAAGATTCTAGAAGGAGAACCATTTATAAGGACTTGAGACGAAGGTGAGTTAAAGCAAGCCTCCACCCAACCAATCCAGCATTGGGGAAAACCCAATAGAAGAGATATTAGCATTGAAAGAGCTTAAAATAATGAAACCTCTATTAACCAAGTCAAAAGCCTTGGACAAGTCAGCTTTGACACAAAACATAGAAGAGATATTAGCATTGAAAGAGCTTAAAATCTTATTGGCTAGCAAAATAGCATCACCCATGCTTCTACCTTTCATAAACACCATTTGATTAAGGCTTATAATATCAGGCATGACATCTTGAAGTCTATTCACCATAATCTTGGTAATGACTTTATATAAGATATTACATAAGGAGATTGACCTAATATCTTTAATAGTAGAGGCATCTATGACCTCGGGGACCAAGACTATAAAGGAAAGATTACATTCCCCTAGCAACTTGGAGTTTGACAAAAAAAATTTGATCGCTTTTATAATATCACCCCAACTATATTCTAAGTCACCTTGAAAAACATAGAGTTAAAACCATCAGGTCCTGGGGTCTTATCCACACCCATACCTTTAAATGCCTTTTCAATCTCTTCAGTTGAAACCAACCTCCTCAGAGAATCAAATTGTGAATTAGAAATATGGGGTACATGCCACTCACGATTCCACTGACCAGTTTCATAGCTTGAAGAATTAAAGATGATGTCATAGTATTTAGAAATACGATTAGAAATAACCTCCTCACCTGACCAAAAGGAACCATCAATTTCTAGGTTATAAATGGTATTCCTCATTCTCCTGACTTTGAGAGAGGAGTAAAGGAATTTAGTGTTTCGATCCCCAAATTTAAGCCATTGCACCCTTGGTTTTTGTTTGAAATAGGCCTCCTCATCCTTAACTATAGCAACAACTTCCAACATATTAGCATTAACTTCAACCTATAGAGAAACATTACAAGGATCTCTATCCACCTGGATTTGAAGAAAACGAACCTCAGCCTCCAACCTTTCAACTTTAGAGGAGAAATTCTCAACCTTCTCTTTATTCCACTTAATAAGGGCCATTTTCACATCATTTAGCTTTCTGTATACTTTATAAATAGGGGCTCCAAAAACATTCAAAGCCCATGCATTTTTAACAATGTCAAGAAAATCCCCTTTAGAAGACCATGAATTAATGACCTAAAGGGGCCACAAAATCTCTTCCTATTGTGTAGATGCAAAATAAGGATCTTATGATCACTAATAAAATTGGAAACAACTTCCCCCAAATAGTAGGAAAATAATTAAGCGAGGTCAAATTCCCAAACATACAGTCAATAATAGAGAATGTTCTCACACCATTTTTACTCTTACTATCCCATGTAAAGGAAGGATCCTTACCAGGGATCTTGTATAAACTAGTCTCTCGAACTGTATTGTTAAAACCGTCCATGCTCATAGTAGGAGGATGTTTGTTTATCCTTTCAAAGGAATGCCTAACAGCATTGAAATCACCTAGGACACACCAGTCCCTAGAGATAGATAGATTACAAAGACCATCCCACAAAAGCGTTCTTTCCCTATCATCATTAGAGCCATACACAACAATTAAATGGAAGCTCTCCTCACCCAAAGAAACTTTGTAATGGATAAATTGTCCACCGTCTGACAACATATTAAAAGATATAGCCAGATCCCCCCATAAGATGATAATCTTGTTATATTTATAGTAGCCAGAATTATCCAAGAAATAAGCATCCCTCCAGAGATCCTTAATATCATATGCCAAGCTATTTTTAGAGAATCTAGATTCCAAAATAATGATAATATCCACTACATACCTCCTAATTTGTTCCTGGATACATAGAGTCTTATTATGTGCTCCTCTAATGTTCCATGACATAATGGAGAAAGGCCTAACCATTGTTAAATACTTGGTTCACTGTAGATTCCAGGTCAGTCAAACTGACTTTGTCTATGCTATTATCCAATAGAGAAAATTTATTAGGAGTAATCTTTATATTCATACTGGTATCAACACTTTTAGAAAAATTCCAAGGTGGAGATCTTGACTTAGAAGTCGTCCATCTTCATTCAACTGGAGTCATTGACATTAGGTTGCTATTTAGATTTATCATTACAGCTCCCACTACAGATGTTGTCGGAATACTAGAAGAATCCACCACAACCTTAGCAATGACTTCTGGATAGGGAGTATTAACAAACATCAAGGCTTTAGCAGTCGGGAAGTCATAGAACTCATCTACTACATCAACAACCTTTTCCTTACCTTTGCATTGCTGGGTAATAGTGGGAGGAACATCTCTCACACATTCTCTATTACTATGCCCAAATGTTCCAAAAGCTTTACAACATAAGGGAAACCAATCATAGACATATTTAATAGTATCAGTAATACCATCATCACTGGTAAGGTTCGCCTCAGAAGTAAATGTGGAGGATGTCGAGATTAGAACCTAAATCCTTGCAAATTCTAATCTCTTCAACTCCCTCGTAGGCTTATCAACTCTCAACGATTTACTAATGAAACTTCCAGTTAGGTTGAACATATATTCATCCCATAACTCTGGGGGAAGATCATGGACTCTCACCAAGACCGACACTTCAGTGAGTTTGAGTTTCTCCAGGGGTTCTCCCCTTTGCCAAATCATAAGAAGAAGAGGTTTACCAATAACCAACCATGGCCCTGCTCCAATGCAGTACACATATCCCTAAGATCAGAGAAATGGTTGACAAAGAAATTGTTACCTTGAGATAAGGTTTCAATTTCTTCCTATGGCCTCATGAGTGTTATACGATGATGATGGAGAGTAATCCCATGCGGCCTCAGTCCAATAACATCACTGGCCACCATATTCTCCCACATCTTCAGATTCCTCTTAGCAATTGACCTAGGGTAATGAATTGCTCCATCCTTCAACTCAATAGAACAACTCTTTAGGGAGGAGCAATCTGCTTCCCCTGGCCCATTACCAACTTCAGACTAGCTCAGTAATTCACTCGCAACCTGGATCGTTAGTTGCCTTTGATTCCTTGATAGTGTACGCTTAGCTTGAGGCTTAGGCATGGTAGATCGACCTACATTCCCAACGCTGCCACCCCCATCTCCAGGGTCTGAGAACGGAGCATTTTCCATCTCGATCGAAGGTTGTAAGGGGCTAGATAGGAGGTGATTCTTACTGATGTGTGGCCGTGATGTAGGCTTATTGTTGGAAAGAGGGTCTAGAGTCATAGAGTAAAGGTGGTGTGTAACACCCAGATTTTCATAACACATGAGCGGAAGATTTTTTTTGGGTTGTCACACACATGATTATCATTGCAATTAAAGTAAATGAAACATATTTACATATATCTAAAAATGATTCATACATAGTTCTTGTCAACATAAAACTACATCATGTTCATTCATAAGATTATAATAAAAATATGTTTGTACTCTGGATCATCTAGGTAAATGGCACCCCACTATGCTGAGCTTAAAATCTCCTAGTCCTTTTCTTGTCCTTTTGTTCTTCAATTGCTCCAAAACATGCGGACATCGCGACCCCAGTCATGCATTAGCAAAATAACAGGCGTTAGAGTAAGTGGCATGAGTATTCTAAAATTTACATTGCTAAAGAACTAAAATTAGATATTATAAACATGAAACTAACATCATGCTCTGAATAGAATCTTAAACATAAAGTATCTTATTCCTTAATCTGAATCCTTAACTTTCTATCTCATCTTATTCTGGAGTCATGTACTTTGGTACATGAATCTCATGACCTACACCAAAGTTCCTGGGTCAAACATATCTTATCTAGTTCCCTCTCATCATACTCACGAATGAGATTATGGGCATCTCTAATCTAAGATGTCTTTTACTTATAATTTTTATCTGATTGTGGCCACCATTATACAATAAGTCCTCCTAAATTGGCGTATCTATGCCCTACTTGGTACCAAGGTACCCTGAATGGCACTACATACCTCTGAATGACAATAAGGTGTCTTTGAATTGGCGTGACTACGCCCTGAATTGGTGCTGCAACACATCTGAATTGGAGTAAACACTCCTCTAAATTGGCAACAGATGCCTCTGAATCATCCTGGGACTAACTGAATGAGGACTTATCATTTAATGTCTTATGTGAAGGTTTCAACTTAATTATCTTAAGTCTAAACTTACTTAATTCTTAATCTAAACTGAAGTTGAATACTGATTGTTTTACTAAATTCTGAATCTGAACTTATTTTATATTAAATCTGAACATTGATAACTGAATTTATCTGAAACTGATTACTGCGTATTGAGCAGGTTCTAAATTCTGAATCTGAATATCTAAATCTCTTATTCTTAAATTCTGAACTGAATCTACATCTGAGTATGAATATAGATATCAATTACTTCATAATCAAGATTGGGTCTAAAACCCTTATCATGTATCTTTATTCAAAAGCTAACTACTCACACCATGAGTAGTCTAAGCCTGAATCTAAATCTAATATCCTTATTATCTGGATAATCCTTAATCTAATAATTCAATCTAATAAAAATGACAACTACTTTTGATACTAAAGATATGACAACTAAGCCTGAAGGCTTAGTGAAAGGATCTGAACTAAATATGGGAATATGAAGTATATGAGAGTCCTCGAGTATCAAATATCTATAAGAATGTTATTTCTGACAAGGTGACTCAATTTCTATAAAATATCATTAATTCTGATCTCAATACACTCGTATAAACTTAAATCTTAAACTTTAAAGTAGAAATCATATAGATTCTCATCGTGTAACTTAATCATGACTTAATGTCTCATAATTTGATAATATCATCATAAACTCATGTCACAATATATTCAGATCCCAGTAGTACCTTTATCTTGGAAATTGGGCCATGGTCTACCATGTACAACACTAATATTATCACATGATGCTTAACTTCTTAAACACTAATCTTTCTAAGGAATCCATTTCACTGCTTAATTTTTATATCGCTACATATATAAGAAACCTTGATGACATGTTCCTACTTGAATTCTTAGCACACCATTATATCTAGAAAGGAGAAGAAATCTTAACAACATGTTCTACTTGAAATCTCAATACCTGATTACATATATGTGTATATATAAAGGACATTGATAACATATTTGTACTTAAAATCCTAATACATGGTTATATAACATAACCATGGGAGGATGGAAGACTTATTTTTGTTTCAAATTTTGTATCCCTAAGTATCCATATGGAATATCTTTAAGGGATGTGATAGAAATATATATTCTTATCCTTCTTATGAACTTAACTCGTGATCTAGAATCATTCCGTGAATCATCACTACTTAAGATATTGAGTATATGAAATTCTACGATCATAAGGACATAAAATCTTTCTTACATATTTAACTTAGAATGTAGGACATGAAGATTTTATGTAAAAAACATGTAAATGTACTTGGTTTGATCAACATAAATACTCATGGGCATGAACCACTTACCTGTCTCAAAGAGGATAAAATCTTCATCCAAATTTCTCTAGTCAGGTCAAAATCCTTTTAAAGATATTTCTTGTAAATCTCAACTATCCATCTACTCACATCTTCATCTTTAAATCACATCCTACAAAATCTATTAAGATTGTGATGTAACACTTGCTTGAATTTCAATGATGAGGTCCACACCTATAACATTATTTTAAGAAAGCACCATCATATATGCACTTAATCCACCTGTCTAACACTTCTTAAGTAAAATTACCTTATCCATGTATTTCCAGAGTCTGTAATATCTTTCAAGATGTTCTTTGTATCTCAAGGTTTCCAATGAGCATTTATACACCGTATTCCGATAATCGAATCAATATTTATGAATCCTTAAAGTTTAAAACCAATTAAAATTTAATCATTGATATTACCTTATTTTCCTCTTCTTTCAGGTTAATTGGGCCTGCTGGCTAGCGGCCCAACAAGGAGAATCGAGACCCCATCCTCCTCCTCTAGCAGGGCACAACACGGGCATGATGCCCCTGTTCCTCTGTAAAAATAGAGGCAGCGCAGACCTCCTTTCCAGCACCAAGTCCAGCCATCCAAGACCGAACCAGCGACCGTGGTTGATCAAATCGCCACTGAGCCTCTCCCTAGAGCTGAGGTGCATAGAGAACTGGTCCCTAATCTCGACTCAACTAGGTTCTGATTGGGGACCTGCCACCCCTACCTCCTACGCCGAAAATAGGGCATCCGCCTAAGTGGTTTGATGATCTGTCGACGCCTCGACGTAGTAGTTTGCTCAGAGGAAGACTCCTCACTTCGACACATCCTCATCCTCACCGGTCTTGGCTGCTGAGCTTGTGCCAAGAGGCACTCGAGGGGTTTCAGTCTCCCCCGAAAGCCACTGCATCTTAATTCTGAGCGCCGCCATCTCCCTGTTCGTGAACCTCCATTTCTCTCTCAACTCACATCAAACGCCCTAGCATAGGGTCCGACCGCCACCAATAGTCAAGTATCTAGGGGTTTTATACTCCCCCTCTAATCCTATTTTGGGCAAGAACCATGTTCTGGAAGCCCCCTTCAGACTCTGTAAAATAGAGTGGCATCCTCTAGTTTAGGTCGGACTAGAGTCGACCTTTTTTTCTTCTTTTGCATAAAAGTCCATTATGTATAAATAATTATACATTCCATAAAATGACCCCGTTTGACCTCAAATTTTGGGATCAACAAAATATTGTCATTTTCTTTTCATGGGTCATATGTTAAGTCAAAATTAATATAATACATTCTCCAAGTTTATCTTTTGGGTAAATATAAAGTAATTACAAATTCAATCACTAAGGTCCCTAAATAAGTCAAAATCATATGAAACTTCTCCCTCCATTTTATATTATAATTATTATTCTACTAAAATATTTTGATAAATTATTATGAGCATGAGGGACTCCATTGCCAGTTTTATATATAATGGACCTATATGTAAACCTTAATCGATCCAAATCGACTTGAATTTGTTTCTAGGGACAACGACCCATCTCTTTGGTCTTATAAAGAGTCCATAAGCTTAACCATATTCTTGATTATGATCAAACCAGTAACTGAAGTCATCATATTATATATTCTTCACATTATTTTTCACATGAATTATTCATTTATATTCATCTACACCCAACTACAATCACACACATATAAGCCATTATGTGTGTATTGGTTGACCAGATGACTTGTAGTACATATTTTATGAACTTAATTACATATCTAGCCATGTTAGGTTCATTAATTCCCTTGGCATAAACTTACTAGAAAGCCCCACATTAAAGGCCTACATTAGTTATGAAATTGAGGATGTTACAATCCTACCCACCTTAAAATAAATTTCATCCTCGAAATTTCTCTAGGATACTACCCACCTTAAGGTTCTTCTTACCTCTTCATTTATTGCTAATTAACATATTAAGGTACACATGCTCAAAATTTTGCATGAAAAGAGATATGTAATGTATTTTCATAAAATATTTATGTGAGCATTTTCTATTAACTTGGTTTCTTGCTCAACTCATACTCAGGGTTTATGAAACTAAACTTGGCTCTATACTTAGGACATCTACCTCAACATTGTCATGATTTTCTAAAATTAGGTGTACATGATTTTCTAATCTTAGGTTCTTTAGGTAACTCCTACATTCCTAGATATGTGGTGATCAGGCACATACCAATAGATTTGGGATCCTGGCATACTACCTCTCACTAACCTACTAATACATGTGTCTAATACCACACATACTAGTAAGAAATGAGAGATGCATCAAAGTTTAGTGCTTATGACACTCATCTTCAATTCTCAATTGGCTGGCCATAACCATTGAGAATGCATAAGCAACGCCATTAGCTAAGGTTAGGTTGAAACTTGAGACCTAGAGTAGTTAAACATCTATCTCGTACATCTCTATTTCTTCTAAGGTGAAAACTTATTAGTCATTCTAGGTCATTGTATCTTTCTCTGGGAATCTATCCCTAAACCCTAATCTCTTATCTTCATCCTAGGGTGACTATGAGAATCATGTTTGTCTAGTGGCCATTTACCAAATCACTCTGATACCATATTGTAACACCCAGATTTTCATAACACATGAGCGGAAGCTATTTTTTTTTTTGGGTTGTCACACACATGATTATCATTGCAATTAAAGTAAATGAAACATCTTTACATATATCTAAAAATGATTCATACATAGTTCTTGTCAACATAAAACTACATCATGTTCATTCATAAGATTATAATAAAAATATGTTAGTACTCCAGATCGTCTAGGTAAATGGCACCCCACTATGCTAAGCTTAAAATCTCCTAGTCCTTTGCTTGTCCTTTTGTTCTTCAATTGCTCCAAAACATGCGGACATCGCATCCCTAGCCATGAATTAGGAAAATAACATGTGTTAGAGTAAGTGGCATGAGTATTCTAAAATATACATTGCTAAAGAATTGAAATTAGATATTATAAACATGAAACTAACATCATGCTCTGAATAAAATCTGAAACATAAAGTCTCTTATTCCTTAATCTGAATCCTTATCTTTCTATCTCATCTTATTCTAGAGTCATGTACTTTGGTACATGAATCTCATGACCTACACCAAAGTGCATGGGTCATAGATATCTTATCTAGTTCCCTCTCATCATACTCATGAATGAGATTATGGGCATCTCTAATCTAAGATAACTTTTACTTACGATATTTATTTGATTGTGGCCACCATTATACAACAAGTCCTCCTAAATTGGTGTATCTTTGCCCTGCTTGGTACCAAGGTACCATGAATGGCACTACCTGCCTTTGAATGACACTGAGGTGTCTCTGAATTGTCGTGACTACGCCCTGAATTGGTGTTGCAACACCTTTGAATTGGAGTAAACACTCCTCTGAATTGGCAACAGATGCCTCTGAATCATCCCGGGACTAACTGAATGAGGACTTATCATATAATGTCTTATGTGAAGGTTTCAACTTAATTATCTTAAGTCTAAACTTACTTAATTCTTAATCTGAACTGAAGCTGAATATTGATTGTTTTACTAAATTCTGAATCTGAACTTATCTTATATTAAAACTAAACATTGATAACTGAACTTATCTAAAACTGATTACTGAGTATTGAGCAGGTACTAAATTCTAAATCTGAATTTCTAAATCTCTTATTCTTAAATTATGAACTGAATCTACATCTGAGTATGAATATAGATCACAACTACTGCATAATCGAGATTGGGTCTAAAACCCTTATCATGTATCTTTATTCAAATGCTAACTACTCATACCATGAGTAGTCTAAGCCTGATCTAAATCTAATATCCTTATTATCTAGATAATCCTTAATCTAATACTTCAATCTGATAAAAATGACAACTACTTTTGATACTAAATATATGACAACTAAGCCTGAAGGCTTAGTGAAAGGGTCTGAACTAAATACGAAAATATTAAGTATATGAGAGTCCTCGAGTATCAAATATCTATAAGAATGTTATTTCTCACAAGGTGACTCAATTTCTATAAAATCTCATTAAGTCCAATCTCAATACACTCGTATAATCTTTAATCTTAAACTTTAAAGTAGAAATCATATAGATTCTCATCGTGTAACTTAATCATGACTTAATGTCTCATAATTTGATAATATCATCATAAACTCATGTTACAATATATTCAGATCCCAATAGTACCTTTATCTTGGAAATTGGGCCATGGTCTACCATGTACAACACTCATATTATCACATGATGCTTAACTTCTTAAACACTAATCTTTGTAAGGAATCCATTTCACTGCTTAATTTTTATATCGCTACATATATAAGAAATCTTGATGACATTTTCCTACTTGAATTCTTAGCACACCATTATATCTAGAAAGCAGAAGAAATCTTAACAACATGTTCTACTTGAAATCTCAATACCTGATTACATATACGTGTATATATATAAGGGACACTGATAACATATTTGTACTTAAAATCCTAATACATGGTTATATAACATAACCATGGGAGGATGGCAGACTTATTTTTGTTTCATATTTTGTAGCCCTGAGTATCCATATAGAATATCTTTAAGGGATGTGATAGAAATATATATTCTTATCCTTCTTATGAACTTAACTCATTATCTAGAATCTGTTACGACCCCACCTCCTGATAACCCCCAATTAAGGGAGACCGAGAGGTCAAAGCCACACGCATAACTTTCGGATCAAAGGTTTGGCAATTAACCAAGAATAATTATCAAATTTTAACAGACTAAATGGGAAAACTGTAAGAAAATAAACTTTCGCATACCTTTTTGAAAACTTGGATCTCTAAACTTCTATCCGCTTATGGATTTTACTCTAACTAATCCTCCTTGTATTTTACTTCATGTATTTCACAATATGACGATTTATTGTTTGTCCTTTTGGCTTGTACCTAAAACGCCGACAAACAAAACGTCGGTCAGCCGAAACTGGTATGTGGGGGAAACAATAATTATGTAAATATGTTAACAATGTAATCATTCAATTAATCATTTAACAACTAAGATTACATTTTAGATATAACTCCGTGATCCAAGAGTACCCTATCCTCTATGTTGTCCCCATTAAACCCCTCATGATCCACCTATAGGTGAACCAATTTCTAGGGTTGAGTCACATGGCACTACTCGTAAGTAGCCCACTCCTTAACTCATGGCAGGCTAATGAGTCTCATGGCACTACACATAGGTAGCCTAGTTTCTAACTCTTAGTAACCTAGACCTTGCTCTAGGATTACCCCTTTTTTTTAGCCTTTTCAAAGCAATAGAGGTGGAATCGAATCTAGTCAGTTATATACACACATTTATAGTGATAATCATAGTCACTTTATAGTTGCATGAAATAAATAAACATCCAACAGTTATTTTCAAGCAACTGATTAAAACTTTGGGAATTGTCGTGAAACTAGAGTGATTATTCATAAGCGTAACCACATACCTGATTTGATGAGTCATGCAAATTATTCAACATATACTTCATGTATATACAATCAAGCCAACCAACAGATCCAAGCAAGTAATTCAATCATCACATAATTCCTGAAAAGAATATGTACTCTATTTATTACACACTTTATCAAGAATCTACTTTATTGACTTGGATTCTCTTTCTATGGTTTCTAATCCGCATTAAGGTTTCATTAATATTCATTAGGGTTTCTTAGATCAATTTCTCAAACTTTATCCCTTTTAGGTTAACAAACTCTAAAATACTCTTTTCCATTTATATGAACCTTAATTGCTCAACTATCCATTTTAATAGTCTTTTATACCCAAATTGACTTAGGATCATCACATCCCTATTTATTCATGGATTTGAATAATTAAACCAATTAAAAGTCGTATTCTCTTAAATTAGGGTTTTTAAGCTCATTAATGCATAATCATGCACGAAACCCTAAATTAAGCCAATTATATAAAAAGATCATCTTTTTAGATCCTATTTTCACTTTTTTTAACAACATGTTAATCTCAGCTTGAATTATCCAAAATAACATCATTAAGTCCATCTATCATCAAATCAAAGGGTTTTTCCTTAATTAAATCATTAAAGATGATAACTTTATGTACTTTTCAAATTTCAAGCATATTTATGCACATAAACTCTAAATTAGACTAATCACATGTAAAGTTCTTCCTTTTTGAACATAATGTACCTTTTTACATTTAACAGGTTAACATCAACTCCAATGATCCATTAAACCCTATTAAACACTTTATGGAGATAGGACCAAGAGCATGAGACCTGCACGCGGACTTCGCCAGGGTGACCCTCTTTCCCCCTACCTTTTCATTTTATGTGCTGAAGCTTTTTCCACTTTGATTAATACTGCTGTCTAGAACTCCCAACTACATGGAATCAAAACGTGTAGGGGAGCCCCAAGTATCTCACATCTTTTCTTTGCAGACGATAGTATCCTTTTTGCTAGAGCAACCACTGCAAAATGTCTGAAGATAGCTGAAATTATTAGCCAGTACGAACAGGCATCCGGTCAAAAGATTAATCTTTCAAAGACAGAGGTTGTTTTCAGCAAAGGGGTACAAGGAAGAAAAAGTGAGGAGTTGCGAGCTCTCTTGGGAGTACGTGCTGTGGATAAACACGCTTGCTGCCTTGGCCTTCCTACCATGGTGGGCAGGTCAAAGAAGCAGGTCTTCAGTTTCATAAAAGAAAGGATATGGAGGAAGCTCCAGGGCTGGTCCGAGAAACTATTGTCAAAAGCAGGAAGGGAGGTTCTCATCAAGGCGGTAGCACAAGCGATTCCCACCTATGTTATGAGTGTTTTCCAATTTCCTGTGGGTATTATGGAGGATATTCAGCATATGGTGGCGAGATTCTGGTGGGGATCAAAGGAGAAGGAGAGGAAGCTTTCATGGATGAGTTGGGAGAAACTCTGCAACCCAAAACAGCAAGGAGGGCTGGGATTTAGAGATTTCCATACCTTTAATCAAGCTCTTCTAGCACGACAAGCATGGAGGATAGTTTGCCACCCGGAGGCTCTAGTCACGAAGGTGCTCCAAGTGAGATATTTTCCAAGGACGTCGTTTTGGGAGGCAAGGAGGGGGTATGACCCAAGCCATGTGTGGAGAAGTTTATGGGGTGCCAAGGCAGTGCTGAAGGAGGGGGTCCAATGGAGAGTGGGGGACGGATGTGACATAGATATATGGGAATATAGGTGGGTTCTGAAGGAAGGGGATACGCTCGAAAGGTTCAAACAAGAAGGCAGCCTGGATTACTACAAAGTGAGGCAGCTCATGTCGGAGGATGGGACAAAATGGGATGAAAACAAGGTGCAGGAATGTGTATCGGACAACATTGCGAATAAAATATGTGTGATTCCAATCAGTAGCAGGAAGCCCAAGGATTCGTTGATGTGGTGGCCGTCTAAGAATGGGGAGTTTACTGTTCGATCAGCTTACTGGATGGGTTTGCTTGGGGTGGAGGAAGCTCGGAGGTATAATGACCGGGTAGGAGACGGGATATGGAGGAGGGTATGGAAGGATGGTTGGAGTCCAAAGACGGCTCACTTTTTGTGGAGAGTATGCACGGGGGGGCTGGCGACTAGGGGATGACTTTTCGACCGGCACTGTACAAAAGACAGAACATGGACTCTTTGTATGTCAGAGAAGGAGACTATTCCCCACATGTTATTCAGGTGTCTGAATGCAACAGATGTATGAGACCAAACTTCAAGGGAGATCTGACAATGGATTGAAGATAGGAAGGATGGAGAGATTCAATCAAATATGGAGGCTTCTTTGCATGACATGACGCTGGAAGAGAGGACGATAATAGTGGCGACAATGATGGCTATATGGTGTGGACGGTGCAAGTGCATGTTCCAGTCGGAAATAGTCAACATGAGTGTGCTGTATCGCTGCGCCTTGAGCTGGGTCAGATCTGATGTGGACGGGGGCGGGAATATCGACAGCCATGACGTTTGGACGGTGGGCGGGAGTGAGGGGAGCAATACGGCCCATGCAGCCATGACGAGCCAGCAGCGGGGCGGGTATAACAATGGGGCATCGAGTAGTGCTGGGGTGAGCTGCTGGAGAAGACTGGAGTGGGGTAGGGTAAAGATAAACGTGGATGCATCGTGTGGGGAGGAGGGGACGGTGGGCCTTGGAGCAGTGGCGAGGGATGAGGAGGGAACAGTCGTAGGGATGATGGGGGTGATACTGACGATGGGGGGAGAAATAGCTCTGATGGAAGCCATGGCGATTAGGGAAGCGCTGTCATGGGCAAAGGAAAAAGGCCTGGATAGGATCGAAGTTGAATCAGACGCCACTACAATCGTTCATGCATGTAACAACAGCTGTCTCAGGAAAGACTACATTGGCTCCATGGTTGAATATGTTATCCATCTGAAGCATTTGTTTTCTTCTTGTAGTTTTAGTTATGTTAAACGTAGTTGTAACAAGGTTGCCCACGAGGTAGCAAATGATGCACGTAGAGGCCAAGTAGATAGGTTTTCCTTTTCTCAACATTTCCCTTCGAACATTATGTCTTTTGTAATTAGCGATTTAGCTAATATATGACGGGGAGTCCCAATCATAGGACTTCCCGTCCTTCCTAAAAAAAAAATCAACTCTAATGATCCATTAAACCCTATTAAACACTTTATTCATTTCAAAATAGGGTTCCTTAATCTTTAATTCATTAAAGATGATAATTTACACTACATCTCGAACTATGATCAGATTCAGGCTATAAAACTATTTTTATTGGATTCCTTGTGTTCTTCTGATCAAAATACATATATTATTTGTATTTATCTGAGCTACTATTGAGGAGTTATGAATTTTGTAAAAGTTACCTTTTTGGACCAATCAGAAGCTGACACATAGCCCCTTTCCCATGCAACATTGCTTTGTGAAAATATAACTGAGTTAAGATTATACCCCCGCTTAAGTGACCTTCCCTTCAGCACGCGGAGGGGCAGAAATGTCATTTGTGTTTATTCATCTTCTTCCTTGGGAAGCATCGCACCGTCCGCCGATCAGGTCACTTTTGCAGAACTTCGAGGGTCCGCCCCTCCTGTATGAGGGCTCCAGAGTTGCCGCCGACCATACCCCTACCTCCGCCTCCCTCATTTGTGCTTGGGGTGCCACCAGACCATGATCATGGTGGTTGGGTTGGGCCGAACAAGCCTGCAACTTGCAGCCGCAAGTGCAGCCATATCGCTGCTATACTGTCATGTATAGGACATGGTGCTTCTAGCTTGACCCCATTCTGACTTTGAGGAATCTCTAGCTCCCGACGAAACTCCACATGGGCTCCTTTCTGCCCTAGGGTTACGTTGTTTTCCTCTTCTAGGGTTTTGAACAAAAAAGGAAGAAAAAGGCGATGGGGAAGAGAGAGAGAGGTGGGGGATCTCTTTGGAACTCGGACAAGGGCTCTACCCCCCTTTTCTAGGGTGAGTATCCACGCCCCGGCTTGCCCTCAAAGCAACCAAGCCCTCATCTAATTAGGAAAGTGCCTTCTTTACTACTAATCAAGTCTCTCTCTCTCTCTTTCCTAATTTCCTTTAATAATCCTTCTTCTTTAATTAGTAGGATTTCGAAAATTATATCTTTTATCTTCTTGGTACTTGCTTTTTAATTTATGGGCTCGAAATTATATTCTCTTTTATTAGAAAATACTTCCTTTCTATCCTTATCACAAAATCCATTAATAATGTATCACATTATCCTCTTATTTGCAATTTTTAGTATTTTCTCTTTCCTTCCTCTTTATTGGGACTCCTTGGATCCCAAGAAACTTTATTATTTAGAAATCCTATTTATTGGATATTCATTATCCTTCTAGATGCATCTATATGCATTATTTCTCATTATCATGTTTATTTCTTATTAAAATAACTCTTTTTGAGGTTTTCTCTTTATTTATCTTTTATTTTCATCATTGGCATTCCTTTTAATATTAGCAACCTCATGGATACGAAATTTCACCAGAAATCTCATTTATGCCTCTTTCCACTCATTTTCCACATTTTATCATTATTTTCAAGTTCTTTCTTAATAAAGGAATACTTAATTAATCTTTTCTTTTATTATTGTCTTTTATTTGCAACTTTGGACTCCTTGGAACCCAAGGAACCCAAGAGGCACGAAATCCATCCTTGGATTACATCATTTTGCCTTCTAGAGGTTTCTATTTCATTCTTTCTCAAATATTCAATTATTCATTTACTAATTGAATTTTCTTGTTATTTGGGCCCAATAGCCAATAAAGCCCACAATACAATCATCAAGGCTATTGTAAACTAAATCCATTTATCCCAAACAAATTATATAATTATTTGTTCAATTATCTTTAATATGAGAAATTACATTTCTCACCAATTGAACCCAAAAATTGGTGTTGTAACATCCTTCCCCTCTTATAGGAATTTTGTCCTCAAAATTCTATCAAGCAAACAAATAATTCAGGATAAGACTTTTCCATGTCCATCATTAGCCCCTATGTGGCTTTACCCTAACCATGGTACTTCCAAAGAACCTTTATCATCACATATTCTTTTCTCTGAATTCTTTCACCTTGGCGTCTATAAACGGCACAGGTGACTCAGGTCATTTCATCCTTCCTTGGGATTCACTAGGTTCATTTCTCAGTACATGGTCGGGGTACCTCACATAGTACTCTAGATTGGACACATGGAACTCATCACATATTACTTTATCTTGAGGGGTAAGGTCAAAGTTAATCTTCTCCACCAAACCATGTCAAAAGAACCCATGCATCGGGGACTCAGCTCTCTTAGCTATAACTTACAGGTGTCGGATTTTCATGTCACATATTCTCCCATAGTGAACTGCATGTCAGTCTACTTTGTATCTGCTCATGACTCTCATCATCTCTAGGCTCCTTTCAGCCATTACACGATCAAAGCGACTTCATCTATACGCAATGTGGTCCTTTTCTAACCATCATGTGGTCTTTTCACCAACATCACCTTACTGAAGTGGTGACCGACACAATCTCCCTTACAAAGCTTCTTTAGATCCTGATACTGGCTATGGTGGTCATTGTCTCATCATGCATAGGAAAAGAACTATCTCTAGCTATTACCCTGAATGAGCACATATGCTCTCATCAGACCTTTTAGTCTGGATCATACTAACAATTAGTTAGGGGTGATAAACTGTACTAACATAGAGTTCTTCATGTTCCTTCTTCCATCTAATGGAATGGAACCTTTAGGTCATACTCATGAACTTTTGAACTCACATCATAGTGTAGTTGAACCATCTCTCCCATAAGTGGTTCAACCCGATCTGTTCCGTGACAAAACTCTTTCTTTCTCATGTCATCTAGGTAAGGCGATCTTCCATAACACATATTGCATCTTAACCTTCTTTGGTCTAGAGGAGACTTACCACAACATCCATAGTGGTGATCTCCCATTCCCTCTCGGGGACTCTCTTTATCCTTCATAACAATGCAATGGGTTACTAGTGTTCATCCTTCACCTCGGCTTGCATGGCCATATACCACATGCAACTTTATCTTATGCCTCTAACGTACTACTATCACTTATTATCTTGGTAGTACCACGGTGTATGGTGATCTTCAATCATGATTTCCTGTATGTCATGATTCCTTAAGATCGATTCCTCAGAAACCCTAAACCATTCTCATCAAGGTTTTATTACCTTTCTATCCGAAGAGGTGTATCTGAGGTTCTATCACCATCCTTTCATTATACTAAGGATTAGTCTGACTTAACCAAACAACCACTAACTTTGTTCAACAGATCTTGCAATATCTGAGTGTTAGCTGAACATATCTTCTTTTCCAACCTTAGGGTTTGTCTAACAACTTCTTCTAGCCAAACTAGGTAGATATGTCTCAACCAGAGCATCCATCACCACTTCACATCCTTAGGTATTAGCTAACATTGAAGACTTACACTTCCATGTATTTCACTTATCCTCTTACCTCAAACTCTATGTCTATCTTTATTAAGAACACTCTCTAATTCCATCATCATTGTGATCAAACTCAACCTGGTATAACTTGTAAGTTCAACATAGCTCATGATAAAAACATCCTCATAAGGTGACTACCTTCATCGCTTTTTTTTTAAACCATCCATGTATCATTCACTTTACCAGGGTATGTTATATTCTCTGTTCCCATATCTCGTGGCAACATTTCAAACCACATCATCTTTTATTCTTGGTGTATGGCATGCGTACTATCCTATCTCTCACTTCCATAACAAGAGGAAATAAGCATTTGGTTGTAGTCCAAATATAGAGTTCTTCCTGTTCCAAAAGTAGAGATGGTACATCCCACCTTGTTAGTACACCTTTAAATATCAGTTGAAACGTGCCTCATATGTCACTTCATCACAATCATTTCGATATCACAGCTACTTCCATGGGAAAACTAGTCTCGAACCTACTTGGGTTTACACACAACCCTTAGTCATCTCCTCGAGGTCTATAGGGTGCCGACACTTTTTAGGTCATCCCTCTTACCTTATGCATCCAGAGAGTGCCCTACTCATCTGCCCTTTGGGTCCCATGAGTTCATGAATGTGATCAATCTCCTAACCCATGGTCCTTAGACAATGATAGTTGTTACCTCCCGACCCTATGGTCATGTGCAACTAGGGAATTAGGCAACTCCTACTTCCATCGGTCTTATCCCTACCGGACCCTAGGATAGACTTAGGATTCTCCATTTATAGTACATGTCCAACTTAGAACCTTGCCCAAGCCTTCATCATCTCTCTTTGTATGCATAGGCTTACATGCATCCTTTCATAGGGGTCATGGTGACCTGCCTACCTTGGTCAGGCCCCTTACCGGTTACCTCCATGGTAACACATCCACATGAACTTAGAGATGGATATCTATGGGTCTAGGTTCATTCTCATACCATGTACTTTTCACTTAGCTTCTCAAGATCCTATGAGACCTCTTTAGGTTACCTTAAACCAACAAAACTCATATACACCCTACCATAGGGGTCCCTCACCCATGATGGGAGGAAAACTATCTCTTGACAACAAGGTCACAGAAACTCTTAGGTCTAGGGTTTACATCCACATGAGCCTACTTAACCTTAGCAAGCTATTAAGGCACAAGCTGATCACCTACTGAACCATGCTAGGTCATACTTGTCCTCTTTCCACAATGTTGGATCAAGATCATACCTTCCTTTATCATCAACCTAGTTGTGAGGGGTTCATCAAACATACCTTAAACTTCAGGGACTTCCCTTTTCCTCTATACATGAGGAGTACTATGCTCACATCTATAGAAACTCAACTCTCATCCTGAGTATTAGGTACACCACTTCCCTTCTTAGGCCTAGGGACCCTAGGTTCTCCTTTGGGTATCCAACTGCATGCTCAATCTCTTAACCATAAATCAAGCATGTCCAAGGTATGTCATGTATATACAATCAAGCAAATTATTCAACATATACTTCATGTATATACAATCAAGCCAACCAACAGATCCAAGCAAGTAATTCAATCATCACATAATTCCTGAAAAGAATATGTACTCTATTTATTACACACTTTATCAAGAATCTACTTTATTGACTTGGATTCTCTTTCTATGGTTTCTAATCCGCATTAAGGTTTCATTAAAATTCATTAGGTTTTCTTAGATCAATTTCTCAAACTTTATCCCTTTTAGGTTAACAAACCCTAAAATACTCTTTTCCATTTATATGAACCTTAATTGCTCAACTATCCATTTTAATAGTCTTTTATACCCAAATTGACTTAGGATCATCACATCCCTATTTATTCATGGATTTGAACAATTAAACCAATTAAAAGTCGTATTCTCTTAAATTAGGGTTTTTAAGCTCATTAATGCATAATCATGCACGAAACCTTAAATTAAGCTAATTATATAAAAAGATCATCTTTTTAGATCCTATTTTCACTTTTATTAACAACATGTTAATCTCAGCTTGAATTATCCAAAATAACGTCATTAAGTCCATCTATCATCAAAAGTAAGGGTTTTTCCTTAATTAAATCATTAAATATGATAACTTTATGTACTTTTCAAATTTCAAGCATATTTATGCACATAAACTCTAAATTAAACTAATCACATGCAAAGTTCTTCCTTTTTTAACATAATGTACCTTTTTACATTTAACAGGTTAACATCAACTCTAATGATCCATTAAACCCTATTAAACACTTTATTCATTTCAAAATAGGGTTCCTTAATCTTTAATTCATTAAAGATGATAATTTACACTACATCGCGAACTATGAACAGATTCAGGCTATAAAACTATTTTTATTGGATTCCTTGTGTTCTTCTGATCAAAATACATATATTATTTGTATTTATCCGAGCTACTATTAAGAAGTTATGAATTTTGTAAAAGTTACCTTTTTGGACCATCAGAAGCTAACATGTAACCCCTTTCCCATGTAATGTTGCTTTGTGAAAATAAAACTGAGTTATGATTATACCCCTGCTTAAGTGACCATCCCTTCAGCACGCGGAGGGGAAGAAACGTCATTTGTGTCTATTCATCTTCTTCCTTGGGAAGCATCGCACCATCCGCCGATCAGGTCACTTTTGCGGAACTTCGGGGGTCCGCCCCTCCTGCCTGAGGGCTCCAGAGTTACTGCCGACCATACCCCTACCTCCGCCTCCCTCATTCGTGCTTGGGGTGCCACCAGACCATGATCATGGTGGTTGGGTTGGGCCGAACAGGCCTGCAACTTGCAGCCGCAAGTGCAGCCATACCACTACTATATCGTGATGTATAGGACATGGTGTTGCTAGCTTGACCCCGTTCTGACTTCGAGGCATCTCTAGCTCCCGATGAAAATCCACATGGGATCCTTTCTGCCCTAGGGTTACATTGTTTTCCTCTGCTAGGGTTTTGAACAAAAAAGGAAGAAAAAGGAGATGGGGAAGAGAGAGAGAGATGTGGGGGATCTCTTTGGAACTCAGACCAGGGCTATACCCCCCTTTTGTAGGGTGAGTATCCACGCCCCAACTTGCCCTCAAAGCAACCAAGCCTCATCTAATTAGGAAAGTGCCTCCTTCACTACTAAGCAAGTCTCTCTCTCTTTCCTAATTTCCTTTGATAATCCTTCTTCTTTAATTAGTAGGATTTCAAAAATTATATCTTTTATGTTCTTGGTACTTGCTTTTTAATTTATGGGCTCGAAATTATATTCTCTTTTATTAGAAAATACTTCCTTTCTATCCTTATCACAAAATCCATTAATAATGTATCGCATTATCCTCTTATTTGCAATTTTTAGTATTTTCTCTTTCCTTCCTCTTTATTGGGACTCCTTGGATCCCAAGAAACTCTATTATTTCGAAATCCTATTTATTGGATATTCATTATCCTTCTAGATACATCTATATGCATTATTTCTCATTATCATGTTTATTTCTTATTAAAATAACTCTTTTTGAGGTTTTCTCTTTATTTCTCTTTTATTTTCATCATTGGCATTCCTTTTAATATTATCAACCTCATGGAGACGAAATTTCACCAAGAAATCTCATTTATGCCTCTTTCCACTCATTTTCCACATTTTATCATTATTTTCAAGTTCTTTCTTAATAAAGGAATACTTAATTAATCTTTTCTTTTCTTATTGTCTTTTATTTGCAACTTTGGAATCCTTATAACCCAAGGAACTCAAGAGGCACGAAATCCATCCTTGGATTACATCATTTTGCCTTCTAGAGGTTTCTATTTCATTCTTTCTCAAATATTCAATTATTCATTTACTAATTGAATTTTCTTATTATTTGGGCCCAATAGCCAATAAAGCCCACAATACAATCATCAAGGCTATTGTAAACTAAATCCATTTATCCCAAACAAATTATATCATTATTTGTTCAATTATCTTTAATATGAGAAATTACATTTCTCACCAATTGAACCCAAAAATTGGGGTTGTAACATAACCATGGGAGGATGGAAGAATTATTTTTGTTTCATATTTTGTAGCCCTGAGTATCCATATAGAATATCTTTAAGGGATGTGATAGAAATATATATTCTTATCCTTCTTATGAACTTAACTCGTGATCTAGAATCATTCCGTGAATCATCACTACTTAAGATATTGAGTATATGAAATTCTATGATCTTAAGGACATAAAATCTATCTTACATATTTAACTTAGAATGTTGGACATGAAGATTTTATCTAAAAAGAATGTAAATGTACTTGGTTTGATAAACATAAATAATCATGGACATGAACCACTTACCTGTCTCATAGAGGGTAAAATCTGCATCCAAATTTCTCTAGTCAGGTCTAAATCCTTTTAAAGACACTTCTTGTAAATCTCAACTATCCATCTACTCACATCTTCATCTTTAAATCACATCCTACAAAATCTATTAAGATTGTGGTGTAACGCTTGCTTGAATTTCAATGATGAGGTCCACACCTATAACATTATTTTAACAAAGCACCATCATATATGCACTTAATCCACCTATCTAACATTTCTTAAGTAAAATTACATTATCCATGTATTTCCAGAGTCTGTAATCTCCTTCAATATGTTCGTTGTATCTCAAGGTTTCCAATGAGGCCTTATACACCGTATTCCGATAATCGAATCAATATTTATGAATCCTTAAAGTTTAGAACCAATTAAAATTTAATCATTGATATTACCTTATTTTCCTCTGCTTTCAGGTTAATTGGGTCTGCTGGCTTGCGGCCCAACAAGGAGAATCGAGACCCCATCCTCCTCCTCTAGTAGGGTGCAACACAGGCATGATGCCCATGTTCCTCTGTAAAAATAGAGGCAGCGCCGGCCTCCTTTCCAGCACCAAGTCCGACCATACAAGATCGAACCAGTGACCATGGTTGATCAAATCGCCACTGAGCCTCTCCCTAGAGCTGAGGTGCGTAGAGAATTGGTCCCTAATCTCAAATCAACTAGGTTCCGATTGGGCATCTACCTAAGTGGTTTGATGATATGTCGACGCCTTGACGTAGTAGTTTGCTCAGAGGAAGACTCCTCACCTCGACGCATCCTCGTCGTCACCGGTCTTGGCGGCTGAGCTTGTGCCAAGAGGCGCTCGAGGGGTTTCGGTCTCCCCCAGAAGCCACTGCATCTTAATTCTGAGCGCCGCCATCCCCATGTTCATGAACCTCTGTTTCTCTCTCAACTCTCGTCAAAAGCCCTAGTATAGGGTTCGGCCACCACCAATAGTCAAGTATCCAGGGGTTTTATACTCCCCCTCTAATCCTATTTTGGGCGAGAACCTAGTTTTGGAAGTCCCCTTCAGACTCGGTAAAATAGAGGGGCGTCCTCCACTTCAGGTCGGACTAGAGTCACCCTTTTTTTCTTCTTCTTTTGCATAAAAGTTCATTATGTATAAATAATTATACATTCCACAAAATGACCCCGTTTGACCTCAAATTTTGGGATCAACAAAATATTGTCATTTTCTTTTCATGGGCCATATGTTAAGTCAAAATTTATATAATACATTCTCCAAATTTATCTTTTAGGTAAATATAAAGTAATTACAAATTCAATCACCAAGGCCCCTAAATAAGTCAAAATCATATGAAATTTCTCCCACCATTTTATATTCTAATTATTATTCTACTAAAATATTTTGATAAATTATTATGAGCATGAGGGACTCCATTCCTAGTTTTATATATAATGGACCTATATGTAATCCTTAATCGATCCAAATTGACTTGAATTTGTTTCTAGGGACAACGACCCATCTCTTTGGTCTTACAAAGAGTCCATAAGCTTAACCATATTCTTGATTATAATCAAACCAGTAACTAAAATCATCATATTATATATTCTTCACATTATTTTTCACATGAATTATTCATTTATATTCATCTACAACCAACTACAATCACACACATATAAGCCATTATGTGTGTATTGGTTGACCAGATGACTTGTATTACATATTTTAAGAACTTAATTACATACCTAGCCATGTTAGGTTCATTAAGTCCCTTGGCATAAACTTACTAGAAAGCCCCACATTAAAGGCCTACATTAGTTATGAAATTGAGGATGCTACATGGTGGTTGTCTGTGATCTGTAGAGAGGCAGAGATGACGACTATGGTTGTTGTTTTCAGGTCAGTAGATGGTTGCATATATATAGAGGAGATGATTTTAGGGTTTTAGGGAGGTCCCTTAAAGAACTTCCAGCTAGGGTGGGGTAGGAGGAATCACCGAGAGCTCTATAACGACTTACTCTAGTGGTGTTCCATGGAGGGCATATTGATGATGACCAAGGTTATACTCATTAGAGTCTACGGTTGCAGATCTGAAAGATTGACATGTTGGTATTAAAGGAGACGACATAACCTGATCAATTATACCCCATAGTCATTCTAGGTCTTGTAGTTTGGATGGAGGCTTGTGTTGATGGTGATGCCCCCTATTCTAGGGTTTATATGATCCAACGTTGTGATCGTTAGGGAGGAGAAGGGGTAGAAGAAATGGGAGAGGAGGTATTGATTTACTGGAGTCTTTGGTAGCTTTGTAACTGCCCACATTAGTGGAATTACGCAGAGGGGAGTTCCAAGGTTTATGCGATGTTGAGTTAAAATAGATGTTTCCTTATTATCAAATTAATAATATAGTAATACAATATTTGTTTATTCCTTTTGTAACTCCTAAAGAGCAATAACAATTGATATGGGGTTTTAACTTTGGGTTTCCTTTCAATTTGACTAAGCTTTAAAGACATTCATACAATAAATTTATGAATATAACTTATTGAATTTAATTTATCTTAAAATTGATTCTAAAACCAATTTCTTTTGATATGATTAACAGTTCCCATTGATTCCAAATAAATATTGATCAAATTGAGAGTAATTGATGGGTTCAACATATAATCAAGTTTGGAGGCTCATAAGCATAATTCTTGCCTAAAAGGGTTTGGATATAACACTTGATACTCAAATGAGGGACTAGATTGCAAATAGTATTTCAAGGTACATAAATACATGAGGAATCTACCTTGGGGACTAATGGTATCAAAGTACAAGATAAATTCCAAATATAGGTGCGTAGAATTTAGAAAAGGGCAACTTCAAAAAAGAAATCAATATCATGGTAATACTAGCAACTAAAAAGTCCATTATGTTACAAATTTTCTGACATCAGATGTATTAACTATGATTTTTCCTAGATTTAGGTATTTTTGAGATTTACCTCATATAGCCAATCAGGGGATGCCACATGGACACTCAGTGGCGTGTCTCTCTACTGAGCCGAATGGCTATTTGCGGTTCACTTCCTCAGGACCCGATTTGATCTAGGATCGAATGGTTCACACTCTCTCTCATCCTTTCTTATCTTCTTGACACAGAGACACTGTAGTCTTCGATAGCGTGGTTTCCTCCTTGGCTCTACTCCAATGAGCAATCAATAGGGATAAGTTACTCCTCACCGGTTCTTAGGGATAGAAACATATTTGTCGAAATCTTCTTGACCTCCAAGGATGATCTATTCTCCATGTTGGCCTCTACATCTAAATCCTCACAAGCTCGTCACTACTTGCAGCTGCAATAGTGGTAAAGAAGAGTAAATCTACATCTGGGACTCCAAACTCCAACCCAAAGCACCATAAGGCATTATAAGGTTTTTAGGGACTCACTCACAACCTCAGATTATGATGAGAACAACTATGTGTTGCCACCAACCTTGGTCGTCTTCTCTGACAAGTGTGACCTTAATCAGCTGACAAGTCCACTACAACAAGGATCAAAAACACCCTCATACAACTCACATGACCTTGAACTCACTTCTCACCTACTCACCTGCCTCTGATCCCCTCTCTACCTCCAATTTCATTTTCCTCCAACCTATTGTAAGTTATAATGAAGATAGAACAAAGATGAGAAGATGGAACCCTCTGCTCCCCAGTCTATCTACCCCAAATGAGGTGTCTTTGTGATATGCTCATCTTTTGGGTTTTAGGGGAGACAGATAAGGTAGCATAAATAGAAAATTTCTTCTCCCAAACCCAGAATAAAGGAATCGCATCAACGTCTATACAGTAGGAAGGATGGTTTATAGAGACATACCTTGTCTTGAGTCTTGCTCAGAGACGTTACCTTACTGCTTGCACGGTCTTCACCTCTTGTCTTGGACGGTGTCTGTGCAGCTCTTGGTCTCACTGGGACTATCGGGATTGACAGTTGTCCTCCGAGCGGCAGAAGTCTACCGCCTCTGAAGTAGTCCACACGGACCACCTAGAACTCCAATCTCCTAGTCCCACAAGGAATCGAAAGGAGTCACACCCTCCTGTCAGTGTACTAGCCACCAACACACTCTCCTGTCACTAGTCTCTTTTCTACAATTGTCTTTGCCTTGATGTGCCTCCCTTATCAGGTAGCACTTGCTCGGGCTCTCTCGGTTACCATAACCATAGAGAATGAAAACTTTGCAGAGCAACTGGTGTTTTGAGTTGTTGTTGTACCTGAGAAGCCCCCAATACCCCTATATATAGGAGGGTCATGGGACAGGTTTCGCTACCCCGAGCAATGCAGGATTAAAGTAGGAGTAGAAGAGTTCGAGATTTTCCACAAAACAACCAACTACGCCATCTGAACCGATCGTTTCATGAATGAAACGGTCAGTTGGGGAGATGAGCCGATCGGTTCACACCTGAACTGGTCGGTTGGGACACGTGGGTCGATCAGTTCGCTTCTGAGCTGATCAGTTTGTGGTCCTGGTCCAACTCAAATTGACTTTCATATTTGTTTCCAACTAATCAAATATTAATACTTGTCCAAATCGAATTTGTGCAAGTGACACAAATTGTATTTTCGAAACAGTCTTCTGACTTTCCAAACGATCTCGGTTGATCCACAAATCGACTGGTTCAACAATTAAGCTGATTGTTTCATTGACATATGAGTCAATCGACTCACAACTTGAGTCAACCGGTTCACCAACCTAAGCCGATCGGTTCAACCATGTGAGCTGGTCAGTTGGGGCAGTAGATTGTGCAAATCAGTCAATTGCAGTTCTAATCAATCTGATACTCTAATCAATCGGTCCAACACCTTGAACACTATGATATTGAGCTATCAATTGATTGAGTGTTTAATTGAACTACTAAACTCCTTTAGTAATCAATCTAAACATTGCTTGTGGATAAACGCCTTTTCCAGGTTAAATCCTATGTGTGTGACCTTGCAGGCCCATTTCACGTTGGCAGTGAAAGTCCATAACATTTATGACTTAACAAGCAAAGAGCGGTGCCTAGTCACACATCAGTGCTATCCAAGTGAAAGGGAAAGTTGGAGAACAACTTTCAATCCTACAATTCATGAATGGTGTCACAGTGATTGTATAATTCCTTTGTCACTGATATACTAAATGAACTTGGGGCATGGAACAGTCATCCTGTCAACGTTCATTCACTTTCTTGATCTCAGAGTAGATTGGAGGAGATATGTATGACATCAATATCACATACTGATTCACACATGCGTGCACGCCTATCTCAATCCTACTCATCAAGTGGCCATTAATACCAAACTCCCTCAGGAGGGACAAATCCCATATCTATCACTCACCCCTCAAAAACCCCATGTGTCAAAGCCACCCAATCATCACCTTTATAACAACCCATGTTTCAGGACTGCGTTTGATGATGTCAAAGTGTACCCAATGACATGTGTTGAGTGTAGTGATTTCAGGTCAAAGAATCACACTCACCACCATCACTGTGAGAACTGACTGTGACTACCATGTCATGGTTCCATGTGTCAAACTCACAGTGAGTCTATCCGATATGATTGTTCTCTAACAAGTACCTATGTGTTTGGTTTGATATCTCCATTTCATGACTAACGAGAATCAGTCATCAACCAACACCACAATCTAGTCTTGGGTGTCATTGTTGTCTATCTACCTTCCATAATGAGATCTGACTAGGGACATAATAAGAATGTACAAACTCTTAGCATCCATATGATCTCATTGTTTAGGTCCTCAACCTGAAAGCATACATCATTGAGTATTGTCATTCTCTAGACATTCAATCTGTTCTATCATTATCTCATATGATTGAATTAGAAAGAATTGGAAGCTTGCCTTTGATGTTTATCAAATCAATCTTAATGTATCCCACCAATCATCCCATGATTGGCTCTCAGGGCATACATACCAACATCATCAAGTGGCACACGTCTATCCCCTTAACTTCCTCCCACAGTCATGACTACAATGTGTGATAGAGGGGAGGGCCAAAGGAACAACTACCTCTCTCACCTTGCTCAAATTACAAGTTAGAAGACAATTCGATATCCCTTGATCTGATATGCACGGGTCTGGACCTCTCTGAACTTTAACTCAATCCATGACATCTGCTTCTCATAGTCCACAACCATTGGATTTGAGATCCAAGGCCAGAAAACCTTCATGCATCCCAGTTAGAAATTAATGAGGGCATGGCAAAGCTACAAAATCAGGACTTAGGCTAAATATTCAGAACCTTGATCCATCATTCATCAATATATCATATTACATCACAACAATCAAAACTAAAGAACATCATCTAGGATCCTCCAATTTCCATAAGATTTTAACTATAGCTTTATGACAACTCAAGGTACATTTTAGTAAAATTTGGGGCCAAAAAATCACTACTTGACCAGTCAATTAAATACCTCGAATGAGCATAAACTGACGAATGTTCTTTGATATAACATTAATTGATATTCATACTTCATTAAACACATGTAACTATTAATCTAACTCAAACACATAACTTATGTTATTAAGTATTTATGGAATCCAAAAGTTCAGTCCATTACATCCTACACACCTTAAAATAAATTGCAACCTCAAAATTAAGCCAAATTCTAGTTTGTCACATCATATACATCTTAAAAGTTATTTTGTCCTCAAAATTAAGCCATATCTTACTTTAAAAGAAAGAAAATGTATTCATACATATTTATGGCACTAGGTGCAACATATCCAAACAAGATACCTAGAACCATATATCCAAAGCACTTGTAAGAGATTTTAAAAGCATCTAAGGTGAATCCCTCAACATATAACATGAATTTGATGTTTGGCTTGTATCATATTTGCAATTAGGATTTTGTACTCATTTCATCCAAGCATAAAATTTAAACAATAGATTATACATGACATTTTCACATTTTAGGATTTACAACCTCATTTTACTGAAGCATTAGCATTCTTACATCAACTTATAAATTGTATGAAGGAATTAATTATAATTAACCCACTTTATCTATATAGATCATATTAAGGTGCCATCATTATATCATTGTGCTAAGTTTTTCAAACAATATAGAACATCCTCTCTGCAAAAATATATTCAACATCTTTACTAAACATATAATTTAACACATTATTTAATGTTTATCATTAATATGATCTCACTTCACTTTCATATTATGTTAAAAACTTTATTAGTGATTTTTTTTACTAGATTCAGCAAGTAAATTATAACATCATGATTCATGTATATGGTTAACCATCTATACATAGAGAGTTATAAAACCATCTCTCAGTATTCCATAATGCCATATCATATGTCAAATCTCAATATTAGATCACATTCTTACATATATTGCATCATGCTAGTACTAAACAAACTTAAGTGAGCAGCTTGTCAAACAAATTTCAAAACTTTATCTAGTCCAATCGAGGTTCTCCTGGCTCATATCATGAGGGCAGTGTCGTGATCAATCTCTCTAAGATAACTCAACTCTATGAGTATGACATGAAAAAGAAAAAACTTTATCTTCCCTCTTTGGTCTAGGGTTCCCAGGTGTACCTCATTGGAACCAATTAATAGGTTTACAAGCTCTAGCCATGTAAGCACAAACTAAAACAAGATACTCTTTCCATAGGTTCTCTACCCATGAGACATGCTTACCCATAACTCTCTTATATATGAAACCACTAGATTCCTATAAGGTACCATCAACCTGAGCTTGAGGTTTTACTAAAACTAACTCATTTACCTCCTCCGAGGTCTTGGGACTCTCTCTCCCTCACCTACATGGTACATAATCATATTCATGTTTGAATACACATATATATCCAGCCTCTCTCTGACTCTAGGGTTTGGGACTCTTAAGGACATCTAGGGTTCAATAGGTCTATAGGAATCATGCATAAAGCAACTCAACTCATTTACTTTAGGAATAGTCTAGTTTAGGACATATCATAACACATATATCTCATATCTCTCAGATCTTAGAGTTTAGGTTCTCTGACCTTATCCATATGGGTCTCACTCTCTCTAGAGTTAGCCTACAACTAGTCCTAACACTAGAGGTCCTCCTTCATGAAAGAGCTTAAGGATCATACTGATTCACATCTTCATCTTAGCTTAGCTTCTCATAACTTAGAAAAGTCTATACACTTACATCATCAAAACTTAATTCAAAACCTCAAATTTGAACTCATGTCCTCAAATAAAAACATTGGTCATCATAAACCTTCTTATGTCATCTATATAAGACTTAGACCATCTTCTAATCATATTTCATCTCTTCCATCTACCATATATTCCAACATGGCTCAAGACATCTAATCTACAACTATTATCTCTTCTAGACTGATGTCACTCACTTTCTGTGGGCTATGATCTCCAAAGTCCGAGATGAACACATGAACTTCGAAGTGAACATAGCGGAAGCGATTCGTTTAGCAGCGGAATACCAAATATCAGCGGAAATTAAAACTTTTTGAGATAAGACATTGAAACCATAAAAACTCCTTTCATAGATTCAAGATAAACTGTTTACATCTCTGTTAATTACTTCTTGAGTAATTATACACAGCATGCTACAAAATCTCAAGAGACAAATCAAAACTCAGACCATGACTCCAAGGACCTGAGAGTACAGAGGACGCATAGGACTGACTATCTATCTATATAACTCAGCAGTCTGAATCTCCACCTAAGATTTAATGCTGCTCTGGGTACTGTTGCTGCTGATACTGGTCACCTGGAGATTGGTCCCTTCATCCTTGGCGACCACCTAAAAAGTTGAAATCTATGGGGTGAGGCAATTTTAAATAATTGTCCCAGCGGGAGTTATAACTCTTTGCCAGAAACATGATTATTACAAAATAAGAGAATAACAGTACACAAAGAAGTCATATATATTTTAGGAGTAGTTAGAACAATGTTTCACAGATTGTAATCTATTCCTCCTACTAGAAGCAAAGCATCTCTAAGACAACCCACATATCTCTTTTCTTTTAGAAATAAAAGGACATGTATAACATCTATTTATTATAAATCCATCATCACCACACTGGCTCTCTTCAGGCTTAGATCATATATCCATCACCTGGCATTATAATAAGGGATATCATGGCCTGTAGCCATACCCTTTCCTACAAGGTGTTAGGATTCCAAATCCACAACATAACTGTATGATTAGTACACATGAAATCATACTTAACCATACTCAAGTGACACAAGGGTTATTTACATTCATCACCCATAAGTCTGCAGTTAAGCCTTTCATAGGATTATCTTTTAATAGAATTTCACATAGTAACACTCTATATTAGGATCACATTTCATAATTTAACATAGGGATATCAATCCCTAAACATCTTATCACTAAGAATCTGGAAAGTGAGAGTCCAAACCCATGGACTAATTATAACATTTATTACCAATAACATATTATTTTATCTGGTCATCTAAATAATATGACCTTTGATGATCATCAGTGCATATTACTCATGACTCATTCAACCTATCAAACTCATAAGTTATCACTTATCAGATAACATACATGTTCTTGAATATTAAACATTAGCATAGCAGCTAAGAAAGAAGGATACTAAATGTAACAAGTCTAACTTACATAAATTACCATTTCTCAATTCTCTCATCACAAGTCATCTTTTAAGCATGACCTTGATGGTACTCATGGCTCTCACAGCCTATCAATCTCATAAGATGCCACTAACAAGGCACCAGGATATATCACTATTCATAAAGCTAACAACATGCTTTTAATGAATATAGCATCATTATCCATACCTGGATATGATCATCCTCATGTAGGAACTTGCACGGTCAGTTCAACTGGTAACAGTAAATAACTCATTTAAAGAAGTTGTATCTCCCTACTCATACGAGAGCTAGGTTTCCCTGATTTTCATCAATTAGGGTTTACTATTCACAATACATGTCATCACCCTAGAATTAGGATTTACTATTCATGATACATGTCATCACCCTATAATTAGGGTTTACTATTCATCATACATGTCATCACCCTAGAATTAGGGTTTACTATTCACCTCATGGTGAATAGATCTCATAACATCACCATGTATGAGAAACATCATCATTAAATACCTCAGATAAGATTAAGATTCATCAATTATCATAATTAGGGTTTCCATGATTTCACATAGTGGATCATACCCTATTCATGCACATTCATGTATAGTGAAGGTATTTTACTTGAGTTTCCACCATAAATGGTACTTTCTCTCTCCTCTCACTAGTAGATGGTGATTACACCACTCTATATTAGGTTGGGTTAAGTCCCCTTTGATCTTCATAAACCAAATCACCACTATCAAGTGATTAGGGTTTGATTAGAACAAGGTATCACTGAATTGAACCTCTCAGGGGCATTTGGTAAAATTACCCATTGATCATCATCATGGGTTGATTCATTAGTCACTTAGTCCCTTAGTATTTTAAGTTACCATTATGGTTTAGATTAGATCATCATTGAACAAATTATACCTTTAAGTGGTCAAGTATAAACAACCACGAAAATCTCCAATTAGGTTAGGGTTTAACCTTCAACCTTCAACCCATTTGAACCCTCAAACGAGTGTGGACTCACTGAGTTGAAACGGGTGTGAACCCATTTAAGATGAAACGGGTGTGAACCCATTAAAGATGAAATGGGTGTGAACCCATTTAAGATGAAACGGGTGTGAACTCGTTTGAGATGAAACGGGTTGAACTCGTTTGGATTGAAACGGGTTGAACTTGTTTGGATTGAAACGGGTTGAACTCGTTTGGATTGAAACGGGTTGAACTCATATGGATATAAATGAGTGTGGACTCGTTTGGGTATAAATGAGTGTGGACTCGTTTGGGTCTAAACGAGTGTAGACTCGTTTGGGTCCAAACCGCATGGATATGAAAGGTGATACAAAGGTTATGATTAAATAGGATTTCCTATGTTGAAGCCTTCAATTGGCCCAAGCCATGTTAACCACTTACAAATTGAGTCAAATAGGATGAGCCTCAATCAATTGGACACCAATTTGACCTTCAATTGAAAGCCAGTTAGGGTTAAGTCTAGCTCAATTAAGGTTTCCAATCGGCTACTCATCAATGTTCATCAATGTGAATCAAAACAAGGTTGAGCCTATCAATTGAACTCCAATTGGGCCCAAACTTGGCCCAAACGGTCTTGAGATCATTTGGATGATCTCCAAACGGTCTTAAGACCATTTTCCCAAAGTTTGACTAAAAATAAAGTTGATTTGATAAGGGTTGAGTCCTAATTAGATTTCAAATCAGCACTTTTCATCAATTTATCAACATCTTGTGATTGGACCCTCAAACCATCACATTTCTTTAACCCTAGACCTCCAAACGGTCTTGGGGTGTCACTAAACGAGTGTGAGATCGTTTGGATGAACCCCTAAATGGTTTTGAAGCCGTTTGGGTCCTTCAACCCAACACTCATCAAGATCTATATTGAAAATCAACAATTTTAACCCGATTAGGGTTAGGGTGTTGAACTGCCTTCAACTCTTAATTGGTTATGAATTAGATTATGATTCTTTTTAGAAATGAAATTCAATATGTTATGAACAGGAATCCCAAACGGTCAATGCTTGGTCAACTCATTCAAACGGGTTGGAACTCGTTTGCCCAAAAGGTTCAATTGATTAGTTTGGAAAATCAGCACTTAATTTAATTCGATTGCCTAATTGATTGGCCTTCAACCTACGATTCCTTTTGAATTAATCCCTCAAATTAGGTGGGTCATTAGTATACATAAATGTGAACAGGAATCCCAAACGGTCAACTCTTGGTCAACGCCCTCAAATGGGTTGGAACCTGTTTGGCCAAACCGACCTATTGAACCCGTTTTCCCTTCAAACTGTTGGTCAAGAAGGGGGGGGGAATCATAAGATCGTTTGATAAAGTTGGATAAGGACCAACATAGGTATTAACGCCCTCCATCTTCAACCTTGAACCAAGGTCTGTTCTTCATGAAAAAGCTTGCAAGAGTGCAAAGAATGATCGGGAAGAAGAACAAAGCTTAAAAAGCAAGAACAAGGATATGCATAATAAGGCTAGGAGTTTAGAATTATAAAACCCGCCTCAAACGTGGTTCCTAGAGCTCCAAGCTTCAAGCCTTTAATGGTGTCTTGAGCTCCATAGGTCATCCAAGATTGTTTCCTCAAGGAAGAGATGGGGAAGATCGGCTAGAACAAGAAACCTAAGTGAGTTAACCATAGAACCAACCTTTTAAGAAGAATTCCTCCATGAATTCGAGCTAGAAGATGGTCCAAGCTTACCTAGCTTCTCCTTGGTCGTCTTCCTTCTCCAGAGCTCTGTTCTAAGTCAGTCCAAGCAAGGGAATAAGAAAGGAAGTGAAGGAAACGTTCCTTTGCAAACAAAGGAAGGGTGTATATATATATCTTGGGGTCATTTCCAACATAAGGACAACTAGTTTCTCCTTTTCTCTACTAGGTCCCTCCTTTCTTTTAGGCACGTCCCTCCTCCTTATTTCTAAGGTAAAACTCCTTTTAAAACCAAGAATTAAAGGCAAGGAAGGTCAACTTATCACTAAGGTGCACATATACATAAGGGTCTCCTTACAACTTGGTGATTTAATTACAAAGGTACTCCTTATTATATGATTATTCAAAAGAAGTGCCTCCTTCATTACAATAACTTTAAATGATGTCAAAAGTCATAAAAGATATTCTAGAAAGTGTATTTTACAAGTTGCTCCCCATAATTTGGGTAAACTGCATTTTACTCCAAATTAGGGTTTTTAAGCATAAGGATCATTCCATAAGCTGCATCTTGATACCCAAGCTTGCGAAATCCATTATACTTCATCATATTCATCCTTAGGTTGCCTCAACATTAAAATAACATAAAACATATTTAATTTGCAAGTTAACCCCTCAGATTGGGTAAATTGCACATAGGTCCATGTATGCAAAACAATACTACAACATTGTTCATAGGGGACAGAAATGGAAACATATGTTCCCTAGAAGCTTTAATTACATACTAGAGGATAATTACAAACATCTAATTTCATAATTAGGCAAAACACCTAGGGTTAGCTCATAACCCAGGTCAGGGGTGTTACACTTTCACTTAGGTTGCATGACCAACTCCAACTCGTACAAGTGTGGGGACAAGCTTTTGTAATACTTACATATATAATAAAATATTATATAGTTTTTCTCTGATAAAACAAACATTAGAGGAAATTATCGAGTCTTGCCCCAATTGGAATACAAAACCAAAACCACAAAATGACAGTCCCACACATAGTAGAGAGTCTAGTGTCTTGTCACCTAATGAAAAGAATGAGAACATGGTGTAGACTAGTGTAGCTACCCTAGATAACAAGCACCATATCTCTAGAATTTCTCTTCCCTTGATGCACATCATTTCCGAATAATGTGATGTCCCATACCGCCACATTATAAGGAAAGAATGACATCTTAGGACTTTCTATACAAGTAGCACTAGTCTAGAACTAGTTCTTAGACATGTAGGTTATAATATAGAGTCTAAGTCAGATCTAGTCTCTAAAAGATGACTAATCTAACCCTAATTTTTTTTAAGTTCAAGGTTTTATTTAGTTTTCAGTTGTATAATGAGAAAATGTCAGGCTTTGCTATTGTTCATGTTTTTATACCACTTGTGACATTCCCAAATTTTCTTGAACTTAATCTAATGTGTGACGTCCAAATTGACACCTCAACTCAACAAGAATCATAATTTAAACATCACACACTAGTCTAAGAAGAAGAAAATTAGAGGAAGTCATAAGGAAATAATGGTAGCACATGCACATGAAAAAGAACAAAACCATTCAACATATAAATACAAAATGAATTGTTACAACATTTGATATTACACATTGAATAGTAACTTTACATAAGCATGTACTACTTCTAAAAAGGATCTTAGGCAATAGGTCCACATGTACATCTACTAGTCACACAACTCTGGTCTATGAAAAGTCTTCAACACCATAAGTCTGCATCACCTAAACAAGAGATTACATGTGCTACAGATCAACTCAATATTCTAAAATATTGCACTATGTATGCCTACGTGTCTTTTATATACCTCTCATCACTAAGACATGTAAATAAGATAAAAGACATGGAAATAAGATAAAACTAGTACTTGGTAGAAGTAAACAAATATAACAAAATCATACTTGAATAAAGCATGTTTATTAACAAAAGAGAACACATAATTTAAACAAATTTTCCATTATATCATCCATGCATTTTCCACCTAAGTGAATAATACATCATCTCATCTACCAAAGATTTTAACATGCAAGGGCTTATGATATACTACCAAAGAGTTAGATCATTGTACAATGTGATCTTCTACCAAATAGAATGATCACTTTATAGCACTATGCTAGAAAAGAGAATTAGTGCTTTCATATAATGGAATAGATATATTATGTTTCATGTGTTCATAGCCATAAGTATGTAAAATCAAGCAACATATCATACAAGAGAAAACATTTCATCCAATATCATATGCCAAGTATTTTAGCACACATATAATACAAGCATATTGTATATAATCCAAGTAAGAGTCATGGTGTACCTTCCAAATAAGTCTATACCACATTCCTAGATTCAACTACTACTCGTGGTCAAACCCTGATCAAGATAAGATCATATGTACCATCATCAGATTCTCATCATCTTAACCTGATTTAAGTACACTTTAGTTTACCTTAGTTCATTAGGATATTCCCATCATTACTCATCTTATCTTATTTACAACCATGTTACTGATCATATATTCCATTTATATTCTAGACTAGGGTTATTCATTTGAACTTTAGGTTCCATATTATTTTGTGCACATATTAATCCTAGGTTACATGTATTAGTCATGTTAGGGGTTTTCTCATTATTTTAGGTTCTTAAACATGTAACAAGATTCATGTGTATATTATTGATCTTATTTTTACATACTAGCTTCCGATTACTGATATGAGATTACTCTATAATTTTTGGGGTTTCTTGAGCATATTTATAATTATTGCACATTAATTAGGATTGTTAGCCATAATTAGCCACATTAAGAAAATTACATGATTTCTTGCTCAAACATCATCATATCTGACATTGTTTGGATTATATTTCATATTTTAGATCAACAACTACATTCCATAATTTATGAATATAATTTAATATTTAGATTATATGATTTACAAATTCTAAAATATTCATCTGATTAAAACATCAAAAGACTGATTAGATAGTTCTACTATATTCTACTATTTTTTCTGAGAATTTTAGTATGTTATTTGTATTTTTATGACATCAGATGTATATACTATGATTTATCAAAGATTTAGGTATTTCTTAGAGTTTTACCTCCTATAGCCAATCAAGGGATGCCATGTGGCCACTCAGTGTCACGTCTCTCGACCAAGCCATCTGATTGTCTGCAGTTCACTTCCTCTGGACCCAGTTTGATCAGGGATTGATAGGTTCATGCTCTCCCTCATCCTTTCTCATCCGCTTGACACAGAGACATTGTGGTCTCTGCTTTCCATAGCATGGCCACCATCATGGCTCTGCTCTGATGAGCAATCAATAGGGATAAGTTGATCCTCGCCAGCTCGTAGGGATAGCAACATCTTCGGCGACACCTTCCAGACCTCCATGAATTATCTATTCTCCAGGTTGGCCTCTAGATCTCCATCCTCACAAGTTCATCACCGCTTGCGGCTGCAACGGTGGTCCAGAAGAAGCAAACCGCCTCTAGGTTTCCAAACTACAATCCAAAGCACCATAAGGCATCACAAGGTCTTTAGGGATTCACTCACAACCTCAGTTTGAGATGAGAACAACTGTGGGCCACTGCCAACCTTGGTCTTCTTCTCTGGAAAGGGTGATCTAAATTAGCTAGCAAGTCCTCTACAATAGGGATCGAAAACACCCTCAGGAAACTCACCTTACCTTGAACTCCCTTCTCGCCTACTCATCTTCCTTTGATCCCCTCTCTACCTCAAATCTGATTTCTCTCCAACCTATTCTAAGTTGTAATGGAGACTGAATAAAGATGAGAAAATGGAACTCTCTGCTACCTAGTCTATCTACACCGAATGAGGTGACTTTGTGATCCGCTCATCAAGTGGCACACGTTTGTCCCCTTAACTTCCTCCCTCGATCACGACCACAATGTGTGATAGAGGGGAGGGTCGAAGGAAAAACTGCCTCCCCCACCTTGCTCAAACCATAAGGTAGAAAAGAAGTCAACAGCCCTTGATCTGATATCAAAGGGTCTAGATCTCTCTTAACTTAAACTCAATTCGTGGCATCTTCTTCTCATAGGCCACAACCACTAGATTTGAGATCCAAGGCCACAAAACCTTCATGCAGCCCATCTAGAAATTAATGAGGGCATGACAAAGCTACAAAATCAGGACTTAGGCTAAATATTCAGAACCTTGGTCCATCACTTATCAATATTTCATATTATATCACAATAATCAAACCTAAATAACATCCTCTAGGATCCTCCAATAGCCATAAGATTTTAACCATTGCTTTATCATAACTCAAGCTTCATTTTAGTCAAATTTGGTGCCAAAAATATCACTACTTGACTAGTCAATTAAATACCTCAAATGAGCATAAACTTAAGGATGTTCTTTGATATAACATCAATTGACATTCGTACTTTGTCAAACACATGGAATTCTTAATCTAACTCAAACCCATAACTTATGTTATTAAGTATTTATGGAATCCAAAAGTTTAGTCCATCACATCCTTCACAGCTTAAAATAAATTTTGACCTCAAAATTAAGACAAAATCCAGTCTGTCACAGTGACACATTATGTCACCATCAGTTGATGGGTTCCATACTACCATCATTGAACACCATCAAATGTTGAACTAAATATTGCCATTGGTCCATACCATCTTTAGGGCACTAAAACATTGATCATTGAGCATCCAAAAGAGTATAACTGACCTATGGTGTGACCATTCATTTGACATCATTTATCATCACCATCATTTGACACAAAGGAATCTCAATTGGTTCTAATATAAAGTCATCCATTGATTCATGTGTAAAGTTGAAAATCAACCTAAAAACACTTAGTATAAACCAATGTTTGATAGGTACTTAGCACCATAGGTTGCCATGTGGACCTAATCTATATCTTCCTATACCTCATGAAGGTCTTGTACATGATTTTAGGTTAATATAGAACTGGGAACTAATTCAAAATTCTAAGCAAGAATAGTTGTTATATGCATATATCTTCATTATAGAGAAAGAACATGAATAATCAAGCTTGTCGTAAGCAATAAAAGTGAAGAGGGTTATAAAACTTGCCTATAGGAAGAAGATCAAAGTCCAAGTAGCAAGAAACCTTGAGCAAAGAAGGTAAGGAACTCTAGCTTTAGGTCTAAATTTGGCCAAGTAAGCTTCTCTTTCAATAAAGGGAGTAAGCCCTAGGTGAAGGGAGCAAGAAAGATAAGTTCCTTGAGATTTAGAGAAAACTTTGCCATGGAACAACATGATTCCATCTAGGAAAAAGGTAGGAAGAACACTAACAATAAAAGAAATGAAGGAGAGAAGGGGATACTTACTATTTTCTGTGAAGATCACCAAAAGGAAGCTTTTCAAACCCTAGAAAAGGGTAGATTCAAACCCTAGATGCTCCAACAATAAGGTTATCTATCTTCTTCTACCTTGGGCACTCTATTGATGTGCACATTTTATATCATATTCTGGACCACTTATGGTTGCATTTCCAAATCCATTTTCACCCAGTAATCACTCTTAATCATGCTAGATTTTCCACTTTATTGTTGTCTAAACTTTCTCTATGGTTTGGTTTGTAGGTACAACAATTTGGCATCCAAATGGAGAGAAACACCATCACAACATCCATCGACACATTCCCCAATCATCTAGACATTCATAAAACTAATATTGTTGAAACTAATAAAGACATGTCATGTCTTATTAAAGACACATCGTGTCCTAGTTTGGAATTTGATCCCAGAACTTCTAGATTTGTAGCAACATGTCATGTCTTATTAGAGACATGTCATGTCTTATTAAAGATACATCATGTAAGTTTCCATAACTCGATCTAGACTTGAGTTATCATATAAGACACAATGTGTCTTATAAAAGACATGTTGTGTGACCTACAAATTTCACTCAAACCGTCTTATATATACGACCCCAAATCATCTTGGGAAAGTTACCAGGACATATTTTAGAGCTATTAGAGTGGGACTCAAGAAAGGGAGAGCCAAGGAGGAGTTGGAGGTGTTCCAAGGGAGAAAAGTTGGTTTCTCAGGAGGGAAACTTCTTCTTCTTCCTTCTTCTCCAACAATTGCAGCAAGGATCTGCTCCGTTCTCTTCTCACCACTCTGAAGTGAAGCTTTCTAGAGAGTTTCTAACAACAAGGATGGATTTGTGACTCCTTGATTGTAGTTCCAAGTCTATCTTTCTTCTTGTTGGGTAGTAGTACTTGTCATTTGCTGAGCCATGTCGGGTTGTTGGTTGCTCATCATCTCACATGTATGTAAAGATCGTATGTTGCAAGTTCATGAAGAAATAATTCTGGGAGAATAGTGTGTTTATGGCATGTAGTGAAGAGTTTATTTCTCTAAGTATCATGAAGTCCTTGTTCAAATTGCAGACGCTTTAGATTAAGTTTTTTGGATTATAATCTTTATTTTTTTCTCTTGCTCTATTCGATCTTCTTGTTCTCATCTTAATCTTAAAATTGACATGCTACCTCTGAATCAATTTGCAAAATTATTTCTATTTCCTGTAATGATATATTAGAATACAACTGTATAAACCCCTAATCATTTTGGTGAGACATCTTTGTTCGGCATTGCGCTAGCATAATGTTAGTTATACTTGCTCAGTTTTGGGAGTGTATTTGTACTAGCGTGGATCTATTATTTTTGCTATCTGATAAATCCGAACCTATTTCAATAAAACAACACCGTTAAAGAAAGAAGAGTGTGGCTAATAAATAATAATACTAGTATCGTAGCTAGCACGTAGATCAAACTTTTAACATAAGTATAGTTTATTTAACTATTGATTTTGCAATGCATTTTATGCATGTGAATCATGTTATATTTATAAGTAAATAATGTATTCACTTAAATATCATTCATATATTGATAATTATATGTGGGTATGTAATATTTAAAAAATAAGTAATATTAAATTAAACAAATATGTGAAAAAAATTGACGATATATTAGTGTCTTAATATTTGTATTAGTTTGATCATGTACTAGCTATGAAACATCATATATGACTAGATATTATTAGCCTCATATATAAATCAAATGTATTTACAACACATATGATTGGAAACAAATTTGTTTATACCCGGTACCAGAAATTTCAATAATACAATTTGAAACAACTCCTCTATTCTTTCTACATATACAATCAATTTGCATTTTTCATCCTTATGTGAATTGTAAACATAACTTGTAGCTTTGTTTTCCTTGAGTGTGTCACATGGGTTCATTGTAAGTATATGTCACTATTTGTCGATGCATTCTTCATCTAACTGATTAATCTAATTTTCTAATCTATACTATATATAACGACCCATTTTGGATTAAACTTGCAATTTTTTCCAAAGCTCTTTGGATCTACCGTGTAATTTTTACTAGCATTTTTCGGAATCACGAATCATCCCTTATAGGTATTTCTTGCAATGTTTACATAGATGTAAGAGGGATCAGGGTAACCAACTCATTTCGTCGACTACTCTCTCCTGTTCTTATCCATCTATTCAGTGCTAGGGTTTTGGCGAGCCGAAGGAATTGAGGAGGCGAACTGTCGATCAGAGCCGAGGTAAACATTTGATAGTGATAGCGGAAATCATTCTCGGATTTTGTAGTGACGAGCAGGCTTGCTTTAGTCAATTTATTGCTTATATTTTGCCTCATTTCTTTAGTTCCTTTTCTACCATCGTCTGTTCTTTGTTCCTTAGTTCCTTTCCTACCGTCTTTTATCCTTTTTTCTTGCATACTTTGGTCATTATCAGTATGACTACAACCCAGCAATCGGCGAACGACCAACAAATGCCTCAGGCGATGCAACCCGTTTCCCATTCCCGTCGCCAAATGGCCTTGGTCACGACCACTATAATTAATCTGTCATCGTGACCTTCTAAATCCTTACACTCTGCGGATTTCTGTCCTTACCACACAACCCTTCATTAACCTCTTTGGAACCCTAACGAGGATTCCATCCTACTGGATGTCAAGCAGGCAGACGACACCATGCAAACACCACAGTGTCTCTCCGGCTAAATTCCACAGACCCATAGTTTGTTGCTGTTTCAAACAGTAGTAGATCTTTAGAGCTACACATTATGTAAATAATTTTTGTAAGTCTTTATTATAAAATTATAATTTTTAAAATGTCTGCCAATCTTTTCTCTCTCTAATATGAATGCAAACTTATAAATAAGTACTTTGTGGTTGTTCTCAAATTTCTTTATTCAATTTTAATGACCAAAATTCTTACCAATGTTCGCCATATGCACCCACCATGATTACAATTGGCAGCCATTTATTGTTTGCATCCTCTTTTCTTTTACTCCTCTTTGTAGAAGTCCCTATTGCTACCCACCCACAAACATCTTTTCTAATACTTTATTATATACAATTAAGATAGTCCTAATTTTGTAGCCATTGTTCTGTTGCCTAGACACTCAAACACATTATGGCAGTTATGTACTTTTATATGTGGATTTGAATTTCAAACCATATGTAGATATTAATTCCTTGGAGATATCAAATATGTCTTATTGTCCTTAACCTATCTACCTCTTAATTTTTTAGCCATTGTTCTGTGCTTACTTTCTCTCTATTTTTCAAAGATGTTGAATTATTAATGGAATGTTTGATTTGGACACAACTGTCAACAAGAACAAGTTTGTACGTCAAATATTCGTCATCTAATATTCGTACAACACTATCTACAACTCCTTTATGGACTTCATAACAGACATGGTCAAACACCTCCCTACAGAGGATATGTAATGTTCTTCCCTTTACAGAATAGGACATAGGGGATTATGGGCTAAATGAAGGTGGGCTATGAGTTAAATAAAAAGTGGGTTCTTAGCTGAAAAGGCATGGTTTCATTGTAGATTCTACTGATGTAAATAAGGTGGGCGATATTGGTTAGATAAAACCCTTAGCTAATTTTTCTTAATTGATAATTTATTTGCCGATGTAATATGGAAACAACTATATTTCTTCATAGAAAACTTCCAGACAACAACTGAAATATGTAAACACATTGATATGATAATGTGCTAACAACCATGTCATTTCAGTTTATTGTAGAGATTTAATCTTGGATTGTCATTCAACAATACTCTAAATCTTATCACCAAAAATCTATTTAAATCATATTAATTTGAACTTAGATTTTATTTAGTAGTTTAGTCGAACAACTCCATTGACAATGACATTTTTATGGTTAACAATGACCGCAAGCAACCAAATCCCAATACATGGGGTTATATGCACATTCGATCTATATACTAGATCCCCACCTCCATGTTCCATAGATGAGTTCTACCCCAGTTAAGGTGATACTATATAAAAAGTTTGTAAGCCAATTTTAGCTAGGATATCACTGTAAGGACCCTGACCTCTGTTTAGGGCTTATCCTATTTACTTTGCTTAACCCTGATGCTTAGTTGTTTGCTAATCACCTTTAGTGGTGATTAGGGTTTGTTGGTGCTTTGTTGAGAGCTGGAGGTGCTACTTGCAATTAACCCAAGTCTAGGATTTGAGGGCAAGTTTGTCACCTTGTGAGGTGTTCCTCCCTCTCCTTGCTTCCTCTAGTGTTAAGAGGAAGGTTTGGGCTCATTGTTTGAGTTGCTTTGGGCTTGGTTGAGCCTTGTTGGGTCTTTTTATGCTCTGCCTTTGCCTTTTTGGACCTTGTGTCGGGCAGAGTGCCTTGTATCGGCCTGAGGTGTGTCGCCCTAGGTTGTGTGCCGGGCATGGTGTGGAGATGTGTCGCCCATGGACCCCTTTGACCCTTTTGACCTCATTTTTTTCACCACTAGTGGACACTTGGCGCTTGATGCTTGCATGTGGCAATGGCCTTGGACATGTGTTTAGGGCATGTTAGAGTGGTGGCTTTTCTCATGGACAAGTGTCCCTAGGTGGGTGACACCTTGCCTTGTCTTACCTTGGTTTCTCCTCCATCCTCTCCTATATATGTGTTCCCTTTCTCTTGCTAAGGATCCATTTAGTTCCTTTGTTTCCCCTCCCCCTTGGTGCACGAAACCCTCTTCCTTTGCAAGCTTAGTGGTCGATTCTTATCATGGAGTCTCCTTCTTCCTCAAGTGGTGGTCGAACCTGTTGGCTAAATTGACATTATTATAATCCCTTTGTTTTGATGATAACAAACATTTCATTCTTGTTGATCTAACGTGCTACTTGAGTGTTGCAGGAATAAGGTGGATGACAAAGCACTAGGGAATCTATACGCTTGAATGCTTGTAAATTTCATGAAATGTAATCAATTGTAAACTTGTACAAATATATAATGTACAAGTACTTAGACTTCATGTAAATCAAGCGTTAGATCTTCCCTAGCCAATCACTACACTTAGATAGATCATCCCCTTCATTAGTGTCACATATGCACACTCATACACACACTTAGTGCCTTGATTGAAATATTGAAACAGGGTCAATCTCGGTCGACAAACTCCTCGACCGAGACACTCTCGGTCGACAAACTTCTCGATCGAGAAAGACCCAGGTAGCCGTTAGACACAACTGAGAAGGTAGTTGGCAGTTGGAGCTGAACGTTGCTAACACTTGATCCAGAGAGCCTGTCGGTCGACAAAACTTCAACCGAGTAGGAATCTCGGTCGACAATTCCTCGACCGAGATGGACTCTGACAGCAACTGCAAAATTAATTAACTAGTCGTTGCTAATGCGCCTAACTTGTACCTAACGGCTAGTTAAGCACTTAGAACCCCCTAGAAAGTGTCTAGAATGTCCTTAAGCACTTGTAGGTCATTCCTATAAATAGGACATGCCTTAGGACACCTAAAGACACCTAAGCTACACTTGTGCTATACTTGAGCTTCAATACTCATTGGCAATCTGTTTTGAGCAATAGAGAAATTCCAACATTGGTTATTCATTCCCATTGCTCTAATTTCGTGTCCTATAGGCTAGCATCTCCTTTCCACAACACTTACACTTCTACACTCATTGGTTAGGAGATCAATACGCTTGATATAGGCAAATCAAGCCTTGTGCTTAAAAGGATAAGTTGTAATTTCTGTTTTCCTTCTTGTTCCTTTTATTCTTTGTATTCTCCTTGCTACTCCTAGGGTTGGAGGCTGCAGATTGGAGAAGGTTCTTCTCGGAGGAGAAGGTGGACTTCAAGCTACTTCAAGAAGGCTATCGCAACAGGAAGCTACTTCAAGAAGGCTATTGCAACGGGAAGCTACTTCAGGAGGAAGGCTGCTTCAAGGTTGGTGCAATTACTTCTAGGTGAAGGCTGCTTCAAGGTTGGTGCGATTACTTCTAGGTGAAGGCTACTTGAAGGGTTTAGGGAGAGAATTGTAATTTTTTGTAAAGTCCTTGCGAGGTAATAAAATTAAATTCTTTCCAAATCCCGGTTGGGTAAGCAACCGGGTAGTGGACTGACAACTTTAGTATTTGCTAAAGTTGGAACCACTCTAAATCCTTGTCCCCTTGTCCAATATTTTGTGGTTGGTTGTTTGAGTTAAATAATTGTTAAAATTGTTTTAAAAACTCTATTCACCCCCCTCTAGTGTTTTTCAATTGGTATCAGAGCGGGCTTCAAGGAACCCTAACCAGGTCTTGAAGAATGGAGGGAAATGGTGAAAGGTGTTGCTTGGACAAAACTACAACATGTTGCAATTGGTGCTTAGGAACAAGCCACACAACAACTAGATGCCCATGGAGATCAAAGAAGGAAGATGAGCACAAAGATTGTCTTATTGCTACAACTAGTGAAGAAGAAGAAGAGGTAAGTCTTTTTTATTTATCTAAAGAAGAACTAGTTGCTAGTCTTGAAGAAACACATATTAAATATGTTGAGTGCAAGAAGAAATTAAAGAAATCTATTAAAGCAAATGATGAGTTAAATGCTAGACTTCTTGCTCTTACATCTGAAAATGAAGATTTATATGCTAAATTAAATGATCTTGGTTTTGAAAAAGATAGCATTATTTCTGAAAATCATACTTTGAAATCATCTCTAAGTAGTAGTAATGTGAAGATTTTTACTCTAGAAACAAATTATGATCTTCTATCTCAAGAAAAGGTTGGATTACTTGCAAAGTTAAATGATCTTCAAAAACAACCTGTCTTGTGTACACATCTATATTATGATAATATAGTGAAAGAAGGGAATTCTTTATCATCTAATCTAGATCAAGCAAAACTAGATATTAAGAAAAGAATGGATGAGATTGCTAAGTTGCACCAAGAAGTTAGTAGGTTAAGCAACAATGGAATCCTTGATGATTCCTATCATCAAATTGGGAGAAGAGGACTAGGCTACAAGCCTAAGGGGAAATCTTATCAACAACCTAGTTGGAGAAAGACACGAGAACATCAATCTATATATGTACCTAAAGGAACAAATACATTTGTACCAAAGAACAACCTAGAACAAAACCACAGAAAAAGACTTGAGGTTGATTTTATATGTTGCCATTATTGCTTACGTCTTGGACACTACTCTTTTTCATGCCCATACAAGAAAAAGGATGTTGAGTTGGTATGGGTTCCAAAACCCCCAAATTGAATTGATTAGACTAAGTTGAGATATGACCGAAGACTTTAAATTGCATATCCCTATGTCTATCTCAACTTAACATAAAGAGATACAAAATGATTCAAGTAACTAAAATTTCTAACTTGAAAATTTATCTCAATTAAGGTCCTCAAAACTTAAAGATTTGAATATGAATGTTACTTTGATATTCATATGCTTTATCTCAACTAAAACTGATTTTTAAATTGCATAATTGAATTAAATATAGTCTATATTTTACTTGGAATCAATAAATAGTTCTGAAGATAATACAGAAACCTTGTCGGTCGAGAAATCTTCGACCGAGCAGTCCGTCGGTCGAGAAATCTTCGACCGAACAGGTCACTGATTTCAGTCTGCAGTAACATTGCTGAATAATTTGATTGATCAAGTGGCTATCTATTTGCTGTTAATGACTGTTTTACATGCAAAACAAGTTGAAGATCATTTTTGAATATAAATGATATCATTTCTATTGATCCTCTAAATAAGGAAAAACTGAAAATCATGTTTAGAAATCACTATTTTATAATGTTTTACACGATTTTTTAAGCATCTCCTGGTCTATCTATATAGAAATCATGTGTTATGACATTTAGTTTAAATGATCACAATCACTGTATTTCATGGAATTATCATTCTATTGTTCTATCATTACATCATGGATATGCTTTCACTATTTTATCATTCAGCTCATAAAGATGATGCTATGTTACATAGAACAAATAGATAATGATTATTGTATGCGTGGATCCTTGATGATACATAAAATAACTTTAAGGTTTGCAAAACATAAAATAAAGAATTCCTCAATTGGTATCTATAAGAAATTGAGATATCATTCATGCCTTCAAGGATATATGTCTTTTCTTGAAGAATCACATGATTAATATGAACAGAAATAGGACTTGATTTATGCACTCATATTAAAAAGGAAATCATTCATAATAGGTTTTATTCAAAGTAATTTAATTGATATCTCTTTAAGTTACCTGCAAAATTTATACTTCACATGTGAAATCTGCAGATTTTTGCCTCTTGGTTGAAATAAAATTTAGCCAAGGGGCGCTATGGTCGTAGTCAAAGTCGACCTAAAATAAGCTTTGACAAAATGCTTATTTGGACATCATTTTAATGTACTTAATCTTAGTATCTTGAATCAAAATGAGTTCATTGCATAACATAAAGCTCCAATAAAAGGTCAAAATCAAATCTCATCAGTGACCTTAGAATCCTTAAATTGCTCTTAATTATAAGATTAAGGGGGAGCTCACAAAAACTATTTTGATTATAAGATTAAACTTTGTAAACATCATTTGAAACTTGTTATGACCTTAGTATTTTTAATCTTGGTTATGAAAATAAAGGAATCTACAAATTTCATAAATGTGATATATATCTTGTTCTTAATGGAATTCTCTAAACAAATCTAGGCTTAACATCCCGTGCATTTGGTTAGAGACACTTTTCATGTACTCTAAGCTTAAAGGATTCTCATTTCATTTTCGGACTTAACATCCCTTGTAAAATGGATGAGAAATCAATACACATATGCCATGAACTTAAAAGGAACTCATATCATTTCAAGGCTTAACATCCTTTGCAAATGATTGAGAAATAAATTGTGGCTAAATTTAACAATAATTGCTTTGCATTAACCCTTGCTTTTAAATTGAATATCTCTTTAAGGGGGAGCATAGCATAAAATTAAGGGGGAGCATAGCATAAAATTAAGGGGGAGCAATAAAAAGTCATACTAAATGATTATCGTGGATATCTTTTTGAAATGACAAAGGGGGAGAAATAATATAAAATCAAAAACATAATTACAAAAACATAAAATTAAAATGAGTTTCATAATATCTCAGCCAGCATCCACTTGCAAAAACAAGAATGGCTACAAAAGGTAAACTTCAGGTATGAAACTCACATGATTTATATTTCCTTATTTTATATTTAAGAAATGTTTGTCATCTTCAAAAAGGGGGAGATTGTTGGCTAAATTGACATTATTATAATCCCTTTGTTTTGATGATAACAAACATTTCATTCTTGTTGATCTAACGTGCTACTTGAGTGTTGCAGGAATAAGGTGGATGACAAAGCAATAGGGAATCTATACGCTTGAATGCTTGTAAATTTCATGAAATGTAATCAATTGTAAACTTGTACAAATATATAATGTACAAGTACTTAGACTTCATGTAAATCAAGCGTTAGATTTTCCCTAGCCAATCACTACACTTAGATAGATCATCCCCTTCATTAGTGTCACATATGCACACTCATACACACACTTAGTGCCTTGATTGAAATATTGAAACAGGGTCAATCTCGGTCGACAAACTCCTCGACCGAGACACTCTGGGTGACAAACTTCTCGACTGAGAAAGACCCAGGTAGCCGTTAGACACAACTGAGAAGGTAGTTGGCAGTTGGAGCTGAACGTTGCTAACACTTGATCCAGAGTGCCTGTCGGTCGACAAAACTTCGACCGAGTAGGCATCTCGGTCGACAATTCCTCGACCGAGATGGACTCTGACAGCAACTGCAGAATTAATTAACTAGTCGTTGCTAATGTGCCTAACTTGTACCTAACGGCTAGTTAAGCACTTAGAACCCCCTAGAAAGTGTCTAGAAAGTCCTTAAGCACTTGTAGGTCATTCCTATAAATAGGACATGCCTTAGGACACCTAAAGACACCTAAGCTACACTTGTGCTATACTTGAGCTTGAATACTCATTGGCAATCTGTTTTGAGAAATAGAGCAATTCCAACATTGGCTATTCATTCCCATTGCTCTAATTTCGTGTCCTATAGGCTAGCATCTCCTTTCCACAGCACTTACACTTCTACACTCATTGGTTAGGAGATCAATACGCTTGATATAGGAAAATCAAGCCTTGTGCTTAAAAGGATAAGTTGTAATTTCTGTTTTCCTTCTTGTTCCTTTTATTCTTTGTATTCTCCTTGCTACTCCTAGGGTTGGAGGCTGCATATTGGAGAAGGTTCTTCTTGGAGGAGAAGGTGGACTTCAAGCTACTTCAAGAAGGCTATCGCAACGGGAAGCTACATCAAGAAGGCTATTGCAACGGGAAGCTACTTCAGGAGGAAGTCTGCTTCAAGGTTGGTGCAATTACTTCTAGGTGAAGGCTGCTTCAAGGTTGGTGCGATTACTTCTAGGTGAAGGCTGCTTGAAGGGTTTAGGGAGAGAATTGTAATTTTATGTAAAGTCCTTGCGAGGTAATAAAATTAAATTCTTTCCAAATCCCGGTTGGGTAAGCAACCGGGTAGTGGACTGACAACTTTAGTATTTGCTAAAGTTGGAACCACTCTAAATCCTTGTCCCCTTGTCCAATATTTTGTGGTTGGTTGTTTGAGTTAAATAATTGTTAAAATTGTTTTAAAAACTCTATTCACCCCCTCTCTAGTGTTTTTCAGAACCCTAGAGTGCCTTGCTCTTCTTCTTGTGGTGGAGCTTGGAAGCTTGGTTCTTGGAGCTTTGGAGCTTGCTTAAGGCAGGTTACATAACTCCTAACCCTAACTATACTACCTTTTATGTTCTTGCTTGTTTCTTATGCTCATAATAGGCTATGTTTGTTTCTAGTTCTTCCTTAGTTGCACCTTGTTGGCCGAACCATGTTTCTAGGGTTTCCTTATTAAGAAACACCCCTCTCCCTCCTTGGTCTAGAGAAGTGAGCTTGAACTCTAGTGACATGGTCAATACTCCTCTCTCGTTTAAGTTGAGAGGTGAGCTTGTGTTCTAGTTGCGTGAGCAACACCCTTCTCTCACCATGGATTCGAAAGGTGAGCTTTGTGATGGATGTAGACCTTTGTTAGGGTTGATCCTTGTGTTGCCCAATTGGTGATAAGAAGTTGTGCAAGACCCCTCTCTCTTGGTTTTTGAGAGGTGACCCATCTTCTTGATCCATTAGGGTTTTGGTGCCTTGTGCTTGAGGTTGGTGACGACCTTGTTGGGTTGCATCTTGCCCGATATGGTCTTGGGGTTGGTGCTGCCCGACATCCCTCTTTGGCCTAGAGCCTTGGTTGGTATGTTGTGTTTGTGACGGGTGTCACATCCCTGGTTCTTGACCTTTGTGTGTCGGGCGTCACACTATGTTGAGTGCCCTGCCCGATACACTTAACCTAGGAGGTGGCTTGGTGTCATTATACCTTGATGTTATGGAAGCTTTGTTAGCTACTTCTGTGGTGGGCATCACCCCTTGGCCCTTGCTTTGTGTGTTGGCTGATAGCATGAGACCAGTTGGACGATATGCTTTCTTTGCTGATGTTTGAATTTGTACCCTTGGCCGTTGTGCCTAGATGAGTGGTATGTTGGTCGCTACCCTTGTGTGTCGGGCGTCCGGTTATGTGGAGTGCCCTACTCAATACATCCATATAGGGTTAGCTTGGTGCTCGATACACCTAGGAGCTGCCTTGGACGTTGCACGACACCTGTGTTGCGTTGGGCGATGTAGGGTTGCCCGGGTGCCATGGCTTTAGCCGCCAGAGTGGTTGTCGCCTGTTGCAACTCCTAGCATCTGGTGCATGATACACACCTAGTGCACCACGCACTGTTGCACGATATGTCTCTTTGTCTGAGTTGTACGTTATGCTGGTGGTCATGATGCCTTGGTTTCCCGATAGTAGTTGGTTGCACGATACATCTTGAGGTGGTAGCCCGTTACCTTTGCTAAGTGCTTGGGCAATATGTGGCTGGCTTGCTTGGACGATGTGGGGCTAGAGTGTTGGGAGATATGAGGAAGTACCATGCCCGATACTATCTCTAGTGAGGGTGCCCTACCCATCACACTTCTTGTGAGGGTAGTGGGAACTTCTAGTGAGGGTCTTGTTCCTTCTGGAAAACATATATGCTAGCTCTTGTTCATGAAAACACGTTTGGTTTATGATGGTGACCCTTGATATGTTTTAGTAGATTACATCTATATATCTTGACATGACATTATGTGTTTTTGATCATCTTGAATTATATGTATAATACTGAGAAAATGGTAATCGTATAAGATGCTTTGCTTGATGATGTGATCGATGTCTATGGTCACAGGTTGAGGCATGAATGATAAAGCATATAAGCATCAATGTTGCCTTATGTTTGATCATATGATCATTTCTGTTAATCCAGGATAACTGTGTATGCTAATCATGTAGGTGTTTCATACAGATGCATAGCCAGGTAAAGGGTTATGAGGTATATATGTTTTAAGTAACACTGCTTTGATGGTTACTCTTGATGATGAGTTAACATGCATGATGTGTCTTGGTCTGAGGACCTGAGTTTGGCTAAAGTGCCTAGTTGAGGTGTTATCCTATGATGATGATCTGGGATTGTTATCCCAAGTAATGAGAATGCCTTTTTGGGGCAGTGGTTTCTTGTGGTGAGGGATTGAGATCCTGGAATAGCATGATGGTGGTAACAATAATGTAACTTTATGTTTTTCATGTGTTACAACTTGGTTGTCTCAATAATCTACCTAAAATATATTAACTAATCACAGTGGAAAATATCATGTAGTTTGCCCTGGCCATAGATCCATCATCGTCAGGAGCTGCTGATGGTGAAACGGGTTCTCCTGTGGGTTAACCCAGAGAGCATATTATTGAGTATGTGAGGTTTCTCCTAGCCTAAAGTGAGGAGGTAAGAGTGCAACTTCGTTTGTAGACTCCAGAGTACAGTTTTAGGCCCGTAGCTCAATATGTTAAGAGCATGGTGAACAGGCCCATGGCTCAGGATATGTGATATAGGAGAATGAATGCGTTCATGGCTCAGAGAACGGTGAACAGGCCCGTGGCTTAGTTTCACTAGTGTCGATACCTGTACCAAGGCAGGCTAGGCAAAGGGTAGCCTGACCCTATGGCTGAGGCCACTTAAGCATGAGATTGCGGTCATGCTTGTGTTGTACTCGTGCACTGACCATGAGGTGGAAGGTCGTGGAGTCTGGCTCTTCCATTGACCTTGTAAGACACCGACTTGGGTTTTGCAACTAAAGGTTGGATTTGAGTGGTACGACTGACTTCCTCAGGGCATAATAATACATAATCTACCCGAATAGTGTTTATTGCTTAAGGAAAAGTACAGAACATTGATTGAGGCCTTGCTTGTGTAGTTGATCTTGTTATACTTGTAGTTACTTATACGTCCCTTATGTTATGTGGTAAGATCTTATCAATCTTATCTTGTTAATCATGTTCCATAAAGAGATACTTGGGTATCAAACTTTCATATAGCTTGGTAAGCTTGATGGTATGAATAGCTTTACCTTATAGACTACTCTTATTCTACGCATTATCTGTTATCTGTTGTGTTGCCTTAATCTTTCTGAGGTTTTATGGTTTCGGCGGGGAGTTATGATTATCGTTGGGATTGTGTGTCTCACCCCGCTGGTTTATATCCTTTTTAGGTGTTCGATCTAGACATGGTGGTGGTCGGGGGGTTGCGGTTGAGCAACAAGAAGAGCAGTAGAAGGTAAGAGATGGACATGCTTTTATTTTGGTTGTTTTGTAGTAGAGTCTTAGAGTCATCCCTGTACGCTCAGGTCCTTGGAGATGTTTTGACATTGTTTCACGATGTATACTCGTTGATGCTTTGTATGTCCTATAGCTGGCCGGATGTGGGCCGTTATGTACATATAAACAGGTGATGAACTCCTTGTGATGGATAGACAGCTACTCCTCTAAGCTGTGAGCACGTATCGAGACTTGTAAATGTTTATATAACATGTTTTCTTGTAAGAGAAGGATCTGAATGTAATAGTTTCTTAGTTTATCCGCTTTCCAAAATCGGTTTTAATTAACCCATGTTTTTGGTAATTAGTGGTTTATGGTGTTTTCCACACATTTTCGCGTGACACCTCACTGTCTGTGTGATAGCGGGTTGTGTCGCCACAAGTTTTGGTATCAGAGCTTTAGGTTTGCTGAGTCTATATGGATTTAGGACTAGGTTGTCTGTTCTTGTGAGCTTTCCAGATTTTCTTACAATCATCTTCTGCCCTCAGCGGAAGAAAAAGACAAGATGTCTGGAAACCATGAAGAACATGCTGTCGAGAACAACGATGCTGCATTAGTTGATGGAGCTATAGGGCAGGCACATGAAGATCGGGTGCCTGAGGTCCCCCAACCTGACCCAGCCATTCTCGAAAACCCTGCCTACCAATAGCTTATGGGGAAGATGATGGCTACGATGAATCTCATGGTAGAAAGACTGCCAGTGCCTCCGCCGAGAGCACAGGCTCCCCATGGTGAAACATCAGGTATTGGGAAGACCTTTAAGTGGCTTCGCTGAGTCAGAGCTTCAGACTATGGTGGAACGGTTGATCCAGCGGATGCAGATCTGTGGCTGAGAGGTCTTGAGAAGGCCTTCCAAATCATCGACATCCCTGAAGCGGACAAAGTAAAGCACACTGTCTAACTTCTGAAGGGTAGTGCTGGTCACTGGTGGACCATCGAGGAGGAGAAGCGACCTGGTGAGGTGATCAGTTGGAAGGTTTTTCTATGCGAGTTCATCAGCAGATACTTTCCGAAGATGTATCTAGATGAGAAGATCAGTCAGTTTGAGCACATGCGCTAAGGAACGATGAACATCACCGAGTACGAAGCCATGTTCATGGACCTGTTGAGGTTTTTTCCTCACATTGTGGCGACAGATGAAGAGTGAATCAAACGTTTTGAGAAAGGTCTGAGTGCTGAGCTGACAACACCTGCTTCTGCATTGGAGAACCGAGAGTGGTTTTCTACATTTGTGGAATCTATCCGGAGGATCGAACGGTCAGTTAGGGAGAAAAGAGAGTCCATGTCTAAGAAGAGGCCTGCTCAGTTCCAGGGACAGAGGTTTGGTGGCTTCAAGAAGCTAAGGTTTTTAGCACCTTCCGTGATGAGAGGTTCTAGTGTACCATCGCAGTGGTCTCCGAGTAAGGTAAGAGGACATGTTTCTTCACCGTCAAAGGCACATAGTACATCTTATGTGGAAGTGACATGGCCGTCCAAGCCACAATAGAGAGACCAGTCATGCCATCTATGTGGTCAGATCGGGCATTGGAGGTCAAATTGCCTGAGTAGAGATATTGAAGTGACGCAACAGCTGAGGCAAAATCAACGAGGTTCATATAGACAACAACCCAGTAGTAGCAGAGGGCGAGGACGCGGGAAAGCATCGCAAGCGGGATCATCTACTCAAGGAAGTAGAGGGTGTGGATAGTAAGAAACGGCTCGATTCTATGCTATGAGTCAGCCGGAGGCGATAGTCAACCCGCGAGTGGTGGCAGGTCAGATGGAGTTATTTCATTCTGATTTGTCTTCTTCTTGCTTTATATCTGTTCTGGTTGACCCGGGTGCTACACACTCTTTTATCGCCTATAGTATGCTTGAAAACTGTCATTTACCTGTTAGTTGTAAGAAAGATAGCTTGTTGTTAGAAACCTCTCTTGATGGTTCCTCGATGCTTTGAGAGGAGTGTCCATCTTGTGTCTTATCTTTTTCGAGACACAGTATACAAGTGGATCTTATACCAGTTGATATGCATGGTTTCGATGTGATCCTTGGGATGGACACCTTAGAGAAGTATAAGGTTGTTTTGGACTGTGGTTCCAAGCATGCTGTGTTTGATGATGTTGGAAAGAATTGGATCTTCCAAGGCAATAGGAAGATTCTTCTGACGTGTCTAGTATCAGCTATGGTGGCAGAAAAGTTGCTACGACAAGGATGTAAGGCATTCTTAGCTCACATTGTGGATACCAAGGCGAAAGGTCCTAGCCTTGAGGAAGTGACAGTCGTTCGAGAGTTTGCAGATGTGTTTCCTGATGAGTTCCCGGATGTTCCTCCACCCCAAGAGATTGATTTCGAGATCAATTTGGTTCCAGGAACACAGCCAGTTGTACAAACACCGTATAGGATGGCTCCAATAGAGATGGCTGAACTAAAGAAGCAGTTACAAGAGTTGTGGGAGAAAGCTTTCATCCGACTGAGTACGTCGCCTTGGGGTGCTTCAGTGTTGTTCGTTAAGAAGAAGGACAAGTCGATGTGGCTATGTATAGATTACCGGTAGTTGAACAAGGTCACGATCAAGAAAAAGTACCCGTTGCCAATGATAGATGATTTGTTTGATCAGTTGTGTGGTGCTACAGTGTTTTCAAAGATTGACCTACGATATGGATATCATCAGTTGAGGATTAAGGTGGATGACATACCAAAGTCAGCTTTTAGGACGAGGTATGGTCACTTCGAGTTTGTGGTTATGTCGTTTGGGCTAACCAATGTGCCTGTTGCTTTCATGGATTTAATGAATCGAGTGTTCTGTCTGTTCCTAGATCAGTTTGTTGTAGTCTTTATAGATGACATCCTCATCTATAGTCAGGACAGGCAAGAGCATGAGTGACATCTTCGACTAGTGTTGACTCTTCTTCGCCAACATCAGTTGTATGCCAAGTTCAGTAAGTGTGAGTTTTGGTTGGAAGAAGTAACTTTCTTGGGTCATGTGATATCTGCAGATGGAGTCAAAGTGGACCCCAGGAAGGTGGAGTCAGTAGGAAATTGGGAGCAACCAAAGACACTGATAGAAGTTCGTAGTTTCCTGGGATTAGCAGGATACTACCAGAGGTTTATCAAGGACTTCAGTGTGATCGTGTTGCCAATGACAAAGTTGACTAGAAAGGATGTTCCTTTTATCTAGAATGATCGTTGTCAGCAAGATTTCCAAAGTTTGAAGGAAAAGTTGACTAGTGCTCCGGTACTACTCCTACCAGAGCCTGGAAAGGGCTATGTTGTTTTTTGCGATGCTTCCAAGAAAGGTTTAGGTTGTGTGCTGATGCAAGAAGATCATGTGGCTTCTTTTGCTTCGTGACATCTTAAGAAACACGAGGAGAACTACTTGACTCATGATTTAGAGTTGGCAGTGGTAGTTCATGTGTTAAAGATTTGGAGACACTATCTTTACAGGGAAGTATGTCAGATCTTCACAGATCATAAGAACATGAAGTCCATCTTTTCACAGAATGAGCTAAACATGCGACAGCGTCGATGGATGGAGCTAATCAATTATTACAACTGCACCATCGAGTATCACCCTGGTAAGGTGAATGTGGTAGCTGATGCGCTTAGCTGAAAGTCTTCTTCTCTTTCTACAACGAAGGCACAGTTGAGTTCCTTGGTATGCCATAGATGAGATATGTTTGTTTCCTTGCGGCAGGTCAATGTGTAGATGGAAGCTTCCTTGTTAGCTGGAATTTTAGCACATATGCAAGTCAAGCCTATGTTGAGACAGCAGATCAAGGATGCACAGCATACAGATGATACAGTGTAGTTGATCAGGTCAGAGTTCGGTAGCGAAAAGCGTGATGGGTTCCATGAGTCTGAGGATGGACTAGTTTTCTATCAAGATAGGATGGTGGTCACCGATGCTGATGATCTGAGGAAGCTAGTGCTCGAGGAAGCACACACATCGATGTATGATATGCATCCCGGAGTCACCAAGATGTATCATAATCAAAAGGACTTATATTGGTGGCCCGGCTTGAAGAAAGATGTAGCCGAGTTTGTGGCTAGGTGTGCGGTATGTCAGCAAGTCAAGGTTGAGCATCAAAAGTCGGTAGGTACGTTGCAACCCCTGTCGATACCGTAGTGGAAATGGGATCATATAACCATGGATTTCATAGTCGGTCTTCCCAGGACAACTAGGAATCATGATTCCATTTGGGTGATAGTGGACAGATTGATGAAGTCTGCCCATTTCATACATGTAAAGACAACATATACAGCCGAGAAGCTTGCTCGGGTATATGTAGATGAGATAGTACGTTTGCACAGTGTTCCAGCAACGATAGTTTCCGACCGAGGTCCTCAGTTCATGAGTCATTTCTGGGAATAATTGCACAAAGTGTTGGGAACATAGTTGAGATTCAGCAATGCTTTCCACCCATAGACAGATGGACGGTCTGAGAGGACTATTTAGACTTTGGAGGATCTTCTTCGGGTTTGTGTCTTGCAGTTCCTAGGCAGTTGGGATATACACCTTAGTTTGATAGAGTTTGCCTACAACAACAGTTATTAACAGAGCATTGACATGGACCCTTATGAGGTCTTATATGGCAGGAAGTGCAGATCTCCTTTATGTTGGTATGAGTCTGGTGAATATCAGCTTTTGGGTTCTGAGTTAGTACAACAAACAACAGAAAAGATCAAGGTGATCCAACAACAGTTGAAAGTTGCATAGGACAGGCAGAAGTCTTATGCAGACAACCGTCGATGACCTTTGGCGTTCTAGGTAGGAGACAAAGTGTATCTTAAAGTCTCGCCATGGAAAGGTGTGCTAAGGTTTGGCCGGAAGGGTAATCTAGCACCCAGATATATGGGGCCATACCTAGTCATAGCATGTATGGGCAAGGTAGCTTACGAGTTAGAGCTGCCGCAAGAGTTGCACAGGTTACACCCAGTGTTCCATGTCAGTATGCTGAAGAAAAGTCATCCAGATACTAGAACAATGATACAACCAGTCGAAGTTGAGCTTGATGAAGATGTGACCTATGAGGAAGTTCCGGTGATGATCCTTGACAGAAGGGTTAAGAAGCTGAAGAGGTAGGACCTAGTTCTTGTGAAGGTTCTTTGGCATCATCGTGGAATTGAGGAAGCCACGTGGGAGCTTGAGGAAGAGATGAGGAGGAAGCATCCCTTGCTTTTCTCTTCAGATTTCGAGGACGAAATCCCTTTGTAGGGGATTATAGCTTGTAACGACCCTGACCTCCATTTAGGGCTTATCCTATTTTCTTTGCTTAACCCTGATGCTTAGTTGTTTGCTAATCACCTTTAGTGGTGATTAGGGTTTGTTGGTGCTTTGTTGAGAGCTGGAGGTGCTACTTGTAATTAACCTTGTCATGTGTTCCTCACTCTCCTTGCTTCCTCTAGTGTTGAGAGGAAGGTTTGGGCTCGTTGTTTGAGTTGATTTGGGATTGGTTGAGCCTTGTTGGACCTTGTTGTGCCTTGCCTTTGCCTTTTTGGACCTTGTGTCATGCAGAGTGTCTTGTATCGGCCTGAGGTGTGTCGCCCTAGGTTGTGTGTCAGGCATGGTGTGAAGGTGTGTCACCCATGGACCCCTTTGACCCTTTTGACCTCGTTTGTGTCACCAATAGTGGACACTTGGCTCTTGATGCTTGCATGTGGCAATGGCCTTGGACATGTGTTTAGGGCATGTTAGAGTGGTGGCTTTGCTCATGGACAAGTGTCCCTAGGTGGGTGACACCTTGCCTTGTCTTACTTTGGTTTCTCCTCCATCCTCTCCTATATATGTGTTCCCTTTCTCTTGCTAAGGATCCCTTTAGTTCCTTTGTTTCCCCTCCCCCTTGGTGCACGACACCCTCTTCCTTTGCAAGCTTGGTGGCCGATTCTTATCTTGGAGTCTCCTTCTTCCTCTAGTGGTGGCTGAACCCTAGAGTGCCTTGCTCTTCTTCTTGTGGTGGAGCTTGGAAGCTTGGTGCTTGGAGCTTTGGAGCTTGCTTAAGGCGGGTTGCATAACTCCTAACCCTAACTATACTACCTTTTATGTTCATGCATGTTTCTTATTCTCATAATCGGCTATGTTTGTTGCTAGTTCTTGATTAGTTGCACCTTGTTGGCTGAACCATGTTTCTAGGGTTTCCTTGTTAAGAAACATCCCTCTCCCTCCTTGGTCTAGAGAAGTGAGATTGAACTCTAGTGACATGGGCAATACTCGTCTCTCATTTCGGTTGAGAGGTGAGCTTGTCTTCTAGTTACTTGAGCAACACCCTTCTCTCACCATGGATTTGAGAGGTGAGCTTTGTGGTGGATGTAGACCTTTGTTAGGGTTGATCCTTGTGTTGCCCGATTGGTGATAAGAAGTTGTGCAAGACCCCTCTCTCTTGGTTGTTGAGAGGTGAGCCATATTCTTGATCCATTAGGGTTTTGATGCCCTTGTGCTTGAGGTTGGTGACGACCTTGTTGGGTTGCATCTTGCCCGATATGGTCTTGGGGTTGGTGCTGCCCGACATCCCTCTTTGGCCTAGAGCCTTGGTTGGCATGTTGTGGTTGTGACGGGTGTCACATCCCTGGTTCTTGACCTTTGTGTGTCAGGTGTCACACTATGTTGAGTTCCCTGCCCGATACACTTAACCTAGGAGGTGGCTTGGTGTCGTTATACCTTGATGTTATGGAAGCTTTGTTAGCTATTTCTATGGTGGGTGTCACCCCTTGGCCCTAGCCATGTGTGTTGGATGATAGCATGATACCAGTTAGATGAGATGCTTTCTTTACTGACATTTGAAGTTGTACCCTTGGTCGTTGCGCCTAGATGAGTGGTATGTTGGTCGCTACCCTTGTGTGTTGGGCATCAAGTTATGTGGAGTGCCCTACTCGATACATCCATATAGGGTTAGCTTGGTGCTCGATACACCTAGGAGTTGCCTTAGACGTTACACGACACGTGTGTTGCATTGGACGATGCAAGTTTGCTCAGGCGCCATGGCTTTAGCCGCCCGAGTGGTTTTCGCCTGTTGCAACTCCTAGCATCCGATGCATGATACACACCTAGTGCAGAATGCACTGTTGCACGATATGTCTCTTTGTCTGAGTTGCTCATTATGCTGGTGGTCGTGATGCCTTGGTTGCCCAATAGCAGTTGGTTGCATGATACATCTTGAGGTGGTAGCCCTTTACCTTTGCTAAGTGCTTGGGCGATATGTGGTTGGCTTGCTTGGCCGATATGGGGCTAGAGTGTTGGGCGATATGAGGAAGTACCCTGCCCGATACTATCTCTAGTGAGGGTGCCCTACCCATCACACTTCTTGTGAGGGTAGTGGGCACTTTTAGTAAGGGTCTTGTTCCTTCTGAAAAACATATACGCTAGCTCTTGTTCATGCAAACACAGTTGGTTTATGATGGTGACCCTTGATATGTTTTAGTAGATTACATCTATATATCTTGACATGACATTACATGTGTTTATGATCATCTTGAATTATATGTATAATACTAAAAAAATGGTAAGCGTATAAGATGCTTTGCTTGATGATGTGATCGATGTCTATTGTCACAGGTTGAGGCATGAATGATAAAGCATATAAGCATGAATGTTGCCTTATGTTTGATGATATGATCCTTTCTGTTAATCCAGGATAACTGTGTATGCTAATCATGCAGGTGTTTCATACAAATGCATAGCCAGGTAAAGGGCTATGAGGTATATATGTTTTAAGTAGCATTGCTTTGATGGTTACTCTTGATGATGAGTTAACATGCACCTGAGTTTGGATAAAGTGCCTAGTTGAGGTGTTATCCTCTGATGATGATCTGGGATTGTTATCCCAAGTAATTAGAATGCCTTTTTGGGGCAGTGGTTTCTTGTGGTGAGGGATTGAGATCCCGAAATAGCATGATGGTGGTAACAATAATGTAACTTTATGTTTTGCATGTGTTACAACTTGGTTGTCTCAATAATCCACCTAAAATATTAACTAATCACAGTGGAAAATATCATGTAGTTTGCCCTGGCCATAGATCCATCATCGTTAGGAGTTGGTGATGGTGAAATGGGTTCTCCTGCGGGTTATCCCGAAGTGCATATTGTTGAGTATGTGAGGTTTCTCCTAGCCTAAAGTGAGGAGGTAAGAGTGCAACTTCGTTTGTAGACTCCAGAGTGTGGTTTCAGGCCCGTAGCTCAATATGTTAAGAGCATGGTGAGCAGGCCCGTGGCTCAGGATATGTGATATAGGAGCATGAATATGCTCATGGCTCTGAGCACGGTGAACAGGCTCGTGGCTTAGTTACACTCGCGTCGATACCAATACCAAGGCGGGCTAGGCAGAGGGTAGCCTGACCCTATGGTTAAGGCCACTTAAGCATGAGACTGTGGTCATGCTTGTGTTGTACTCGTGCACTGACCACGAGGTGGGAGGTCGTGGAGTCCAGCTCTTCCATTGACCTTGTATGGCACTGGCTTGGGTTTCGCAACCGAAGGTTGGATTTGAGCGGTACGACTCACTTCCTTAGGGCATAATAATATATAATCCATCTGAATAGCATTTTTTGCTTAAGGCAAAATATGGAACATTGATTGAGGCCTTGCTTGTGTAGTTGATCTTGTTATACTTGTAGTTACTTATACGTCCCTTATGTTATGTGGTAAGATCTTATAAATCTTATCTTGTTAATCATGTTCCATAAAGAGATACTTGGGTATCTGCCTTCCGTACAACTTGGTAAGCTTGATGGTATGAATAGCTTTACCTTATAGACTACTCGTATTCTACGCATTATCTGTTATCTGTTGTGTTGCCTTAATCTTTCTGAGTTTTTATGGTTTCGGCGGGGAGTTATGTTTCTCACTGGGACTTTGTGTCTCACCCCATTGGTTTATACCCTTTTTAGGTGTTCGAGCTAGACGTGGTGGTGGTCGCGGGGTTGCGGCTGAGCAGCAAGAAGAGCACTAGAAGGCAAGAGATGGACATGTTGTTGTTTTGGTTGTTTTGTAGTAGAGTCTTAGAGTCATCCCTGTACTCTCAGGTCCTTGGAGATGTTTTGACATTGTTTCACGATGTATAGTCATTGATGCTTTGTTTGTCCTACAACCGGCCGGATGTGGGCCGTTATGTACATATAAACAGGTGATGAACTCCTTTTGATGGATAGACAGCTGCTCCTCTAAGCTATGAGCATGTATCGAGATTTGTAAATGTTTATATAACCTATCTTCTTGCAGGAGAAGGAAATGAATGTAATAGTTTCTTAGTTTATCTACTTTTCGAAATCGGTTTTAATTAACACGTGTTTTTGGTAATTAGTTGTTTATGGTGTTTTCCGCACGTTTTTGCGTGACACCTCACTATCTGTGTGATAGCGGGATGTGTCACCACAATCACTAATTTTCTCTCTAGTTAGATGCTTTATCTGGACATTATGTGGCACACATATTAGTACTAGTTGTCCTATGTAGCTATGGATATGATTGTAGCTTTTATTTTTATTCTTTTGACACATAAATACATGAAGCTTTCCCTGACATCTTATACACAAATTGTCTATGTACTATCCACTCAGCCTTCCAGATTATGACACAAATCTTTGTATCTATCAACTAATCAATTCAATTTTTAGAATAGCTGCCTTGGTCCGTACATATAGCTCCTATCTGTCATCCATTCTATTATGTAGAGGGCCATTTTGTGGGCTCAATAATTAATATTCCAATTGTTAGACGAGCATGATTGTCCCATGATAGAATGTAATATCATATTATTGAATATCTTTCCAACTTTCCCATGTGCAATATAAGTATAAACAATTTATAAAAAGATACCATGACCGTATAACATCTAAATTTGAATTAGTTGGTGTAATTTGCAGTAGATGTTTGAATGACATATGTGTATATTACTTATCTCTCATCAGTAAAGCTAATAAAATAGTAGATATATGCTTTAATGATTAGCTCTACATATCCATTTATATAATTATAGGCTTACCTTGGGTGTGAATGTTTTAAATAAGAGTGGTTAGTGGTGATTTAATCCCATTATTTATATTAATTTTATTTTTATTTAGCACTTTCCTATGACGTCTTGGACTTCGAATGGAAAACTATATTTGGGCCATTCTGGAACTATTAGAATAGTGTACTTTTAATGTGGTTTTGTTGTATCATCTTTACAATTGAGGCAGTCTTTCCAACATAGTAATGCCCAACTAACTCATTGTTTTTAATGCTTTTGTATTGTTTTAATGTCTAAGCTTGTCAGACAATGTTGATGATGTATATTGAATTCTCTATATTATGTTGTGATTTGTATTACTGTGATGACTTTGTTTATTAGTATGTCCATGTACTGATTAATATTGTAACTAATTCATGTCTATAATTTCTGACATGTACAACTCTCTACAATTAATATTATAGCTAATTCATATCTATAGTTTTTGGCATGTAATATATCTATTGTATCGTCTCTTTAAATGCTACATATTTAGCCCATGTTTAAGTATGACTTCAGTTTGTATGAACCAATATATGATTTACGAAATGGGAGTAACTACAATAGGTTACAACTTTTCAGAAATATGTGTCATGTTTGTGACAAGAATGCATTGGAATGCAATTTCTACATGTCAATTGTATAAGGCATTATTTTTATTTCATACTTATGACTTAGTTTCAACGGATTCCTTAGGGAAATAAATACAAATGAGTCTATATTTCTTACTATATTGAATAATGCCTCTGCAAATAAAAACAAATTGCTTTAGGTTCGTTGTCATATACTATTTTGAATATTGCCTCTTTTGTTGGCTAATAATACTATTTTTTGCATGGCAATCTGATCTTCTCAAGGTCAGTATGTGTATGAATCATTTCCTTTTTTACTTATTATTTATGTTATTTCTAATACTCATGTCTATGTTTGTATTTTCCAAAGAAATTTTGATCTTACTTATTAGCATTGTATGTATTGGTTCAGATTTGATCTAAAATAGTGAAAATGATAAAAATCTAATATTTTATAGAGTAAAATCTTATTCTGATTCAGTATTAATATTCCATCCATGGATTAAGCCTACTCGCATGTACTTGGTTTAGCTGTAAGTTGGAGTCAAGCTCGAAGACTTTTGTTTCTTCATCCAAAGTTCAAAGGATATGTGAGTTTAAATCGTTACTTAAGCCTCATGTCATGTTGATTTGATAATCTATACATCAAGCTCAACAAGTTGTAAATATATTTCAATCATTCACACAAATAAATTAATTTACAACTACTTATTAGTTATTAAGAGAAGTATTATCTAAAGAAGGCATTACACACATCCATATAGAACACACGTAGACAATTATGCACTTTTTTATGTGGACATGAATTTCAAACCATATGTAGATATTAATTCCTTAGAGATATTGAATATCCCTTAGTGTCCTTAACTTGTCTACCCACGAACTATATAATCTATCAGGTTCTTTTAGCCATCACTGCCTTTATACAAGCATAAAGCCTGCGCTGAAAATTAGACAGACATCCAACACATAAACAACATGGAAAAAATAGTGGTTAGTCGGATTAAGAAGTGCAAGAAATACTTAATTATCTGGTATAGTTAATTCAGTAAAATATTAAGCCTGGTATGTCTCTTTTTGGTGTAGTTAAAACATTAATCTTGGTATGTCTCAAAGAGTAAGCCCAGTATGTCTCCTTTAGGTAAATGTGAACTGACCCCCAAGTTTGATTATATGCAAACATCTTTTCTAATACTTTATTATATACAATTAAAATACTCTCAATTTTTAGCCATTGTTCTGTTTCCTAGACACTTGTGGCAGTTATGTATTTTTCTATGTAGATATGAATTTCAAACCATATGTAGATATGAATTCCTTAGAGATATTAAATATGCCTTACTGTCCTTAACCTATCTATCTACCGACTATATACTGGAAATTAGACATAGATCCAACACTAAAACAACATGGAAAGAGCATGGTGGTTAGTCAGATTAAAAACTATAAAAAATACTTTATTATCTCGTGTAGTTAATTTAGTTAAAAATTAAGCCATATAAGTTTCTTTTTGGTGTAAAAATAGTAATCTCGGTATGTCTGAAAAATTAATCCCAATATGTCACCTCTCAATAAATATGAATTGACCCCCGAATTCGATTATATGCAAACATCTTTGTAATATTTTATTATATACAATTAAAATAGTCCCAATTTTTAACCACTGTTTTGTTGCCTAGACACTGCCACATTATGGTAGTTATGCACTTTTCTATTTGGATTTGAATTTCAAACCATATGATCCACCAAATGTATAATCTGTCAAATTCTTTTAATCGGCACTGCCTTTATACAAGCATAAAGCCCCCGCTAAAAATTAGACGGAGAGGGTAGATTTAATAAATTACTAATACGATATGGTCATCATCTATTTCTAAGTAAATAGTATATTAGCAACCCATTTTAAAATGGCACATACAAAAGTTATATCGCCTGCATGCAGTCAGAAAAAGGCCTTTTTCACGCTTTAGGTAAGAGCTAGCAACAACACACATGTGACAGCAAACATTTCTCTTTCCAATTATTCTTGTGGAAAATGCTAAATAGACTTCTTCGTCAACTAGAGATCAAACTCTTACTTTCAGTTGGGAGGCCTACTAAGGCATTGGATGCTTGATTGTCCAGACTAGATGTGATTTATTATATCACAGATCTGGTATATATTCTCTGAGCTTCTTTCTCAAGTCTTGCATGTTGCAATGACATAATGTTCTATTCTCACATGGTTATAATTATTTATGCTCAAGCATAGCGTGGTAGTTGTTCCTGGTCACTAAATTCTCTTCAAATTATAACCAATCGTTGCAGAGGCATCATATATATACTTATATATGTATAAGTATATATACATACACATATATACTTGTATATATTTACAAAAATGTTTACACACACGCACACGCTTGTGCAGACACACATATATGCAAATGAATATATTTATGTGTATATATATATACGTATATGATATGAAAAATAGGTTGACCTAAAACATACCAAGTGTCTTCATGCTCTAAAACTCTAATTTTCAGTTTGAACCACTGAGCTGGATAATGCTAGGAGGGGAGCACGTGAGCAAGAAGATTTTCATCTTTATTACTTAGTTGTTTAAACTATTATGTCCACCACAATCAGATCTCATCACTACAAGAAATAAAGGCATTAACGACCAAATTAGCGACAACATGATTTGTTTGTAGTAATTGTAACCGTAATCACGACCACACAATTTTACGGTCGGTATTAGTATGATTAATAACGGCCAAATATATTAGTCGTCATAAATATGGTGTCTATTTCGTCGCTAAAATACATATATTTCATTTTATTACTCCAACATTTCATAAAGCCCCTTTATGTATTTATGTTTGACAAATTAGAAGTTTATGTATGTATATTTGACACATTGAAAGAAAAAAAATGAATATGACCACTCCCTCCCGCCCCAGCCCCCCGCCAACACCACACCCCCCGCGCGACCAGGAACTGACGCCCGATCCCTGCGGCGGCAAAGACCACTACGGCCCCGACTCCCACATTCTCCCACTCCACCGATAATTCCCACGCCTACCAACCCACGAGCAGAGAGATCCTTGGCTCTCTACGCAGTGACTGACGATCCAACTGATTTCACACTAGGTCGATCGCCTGCTATCTCCCAAGCTCTCCTCTTCGGCAATGATGATCAGGTCGATCTAATACTTCCGGCGGCCGATCAAGGGTGACCTAGAGCAGCGCGCCAGGCATCACATCGAAGCCAGGAATCACGAGTAACAGAACCCCGATCTAGAACCAGATGCGAGTGTCAACCTAGCTAGGAGCTGGTGATTGATCTGCAGGAGGAACAGCAAGGTATGCAGCCGCCGTTCTACTCCACTCCCACAGTCATGTCTTCCGAACTCATCTATTCCCTACTTCTTCTATTTCTCTCTACTTCGTGCAGTAACATCCTGTGGCCCTAGGAGAACTAAGGTAGGATAAAGGACCGTAGACCCAAAGGCAAGAGTCGAGGTGATCTCTACGGACCAAAGACTATCGAAGTGATGTTTGCTTCAAATGCTGCAGGAGGGTATGTGATTTTCTCTCTTTCTATGTGGGTTACCTATAACTTCAAAATGTCTCCTCTAGCTCCACGAGGTAGGGTACCATGTTGAAGTTGAGCTTGTCCTACCACTCAGCAAATCAAGAGCTGAGAAGACCGTAATTAGATATGAAGATCACCTTCCTTTGAATCTGTGCACACATAGTCACTTTATTTATGGCTTACATAGAACCACATTCACCTTGTACCATCCCTCCATGACCGTCCAGGGAGGGAAAACTACTTGGAAGAACCCCCACTGCTGACAGCACAACATACAAACTCAAAAATATTGGTAGGATTTCTGTAAAGTCTATGAAAATGCATTAGAATTATATGTTGTTAAATATCATTTTACTAACTTGTAATGATGGATTAGTTATGAGTCATAAGATCTCAAATCAAAGCAAAACTAATATCACATTTAATTTATACGACACAAATGGTAGTTTGCAATTTATTAATGCACACAATGTAACTACTTATGTTTAAGGATAAAACATAAAACGATGCGTAGGGAAACATTATTTTTAAAGCTCATATGCATGAGCTTTACATTATATTTTTTATGAAAGTGGATATAGATAACAACCTTGATCGCCCTCTAACTATTTTGTTCCTAGTTAAGTAACCTCAAGTTGACAGTGTACTTATCCAAATCGTGTGATAGCATGGGGGTGGACTTGAAGAGGGCGATTAGGTTGTAGGAAAGAACCCTTTTATTTTTTATTGATCAATTCAACAAATTTCTTATTTAATTGATCCATTAAGAAAATTCCTACAGTGATTTAATGTGTGAGTGAAAGACATAAAAAACTAAATATGTTTGAAGATATTGCTAGAAGTTCAGGAAAGGGAGGACGTTGATACTTGTATCCCACTTCTAATGGCTGGTACATGGTTGAACTGACACACCGGTGGGTTTGTATTGGCCACATAGATGAATGGGGTGCTATGACTACACCGGATATGGTACAACTATGGGTAAACCTATGAAAAATAAAGTTATTTCCAAAGATCAGACACTTTTGTGGCATGCTTGCAATTACTAACTACCCTCAAGAGACTCATCATAGGAGACACAATATTCCTAACGACACCTATGAGTTATGTGGTTGTGCTGAAGTAAGTACCACTAACGTCCTATTTGCTTGTACAGATGCAATAACATTATGGTTATCTCTTTCTGTTAGCACATCTTTTGCTAGTGTGCCTATTGAAGCTAGGTCAGATTTCTACAGTTGGCTGGGATCTGTAAAAATTGAGGACAAAATCATGAATATCAGTACCTTGTTCATCACCTTGCAGAAATGCAGAAATGAGAAAGTGACTAATGGTAAGATTGTCAACCTGTTAATCATGTTTCAGAATTAATCAGCTAGGTGGCGGGACATAAAGATGTTCTTACTGCTGTCCTTAGAACTAAGCCCTGAAGGACAAGCAGAAGTGACAACTGGGGGGATCTTCTTGAGGGTTGGGTCAAAGAATACTAATGCGACCATTCATAATGAAAAAATAGGGCTAGGCATCATATACACAGACAGTAAAGGGGTGAGTAATCTAATAGTTATAAGGAACTATTAATATGTATGTTGTTAGAGGCCCGTGTGAAGGCTCATGCGGTTGTACTTACCACTGAGATTGTTATGTCTAAAGGCTTCATACATCTCATCCTTAAATTAGATGTTGCTACATAATCTACCACATCAATGGCAAAGTTATAAGGCCCATTCCTATGATTTGATACACAACCATCATAAACTCATTCCTAGTTTCATAAACATATCCTTTATCCCCGTTTTTAGAGAGAGTAATACAAGAGCGCACGATCATGTATATGCCAACCTTACAGTCATCTGGGCAGCCACCATTATGATATAATCTTCTTGTACTAATTGGTCCTAGACTTAAAGTCATGTAAACGTTGCGATGAATGATAATATTTACTTCAAAAGAAGTACCAGATGACTACCAACACCAATGAGTGTTTTGCATAGTACTTGTATTGGATTCATTCTCTGTAGAATAAAGGTCAAGTATCACATGAACCAGCTACAAGACATGTTTCGTCACTGATGTCTTCTTTTGAATTGAAAATGGTATTTGAATAATGTCAGAAGTTAATTAAACCACAATTAGGGGAAGATGTTGGAATATGTTGCACACAGATCTGAAATTCTATGAATGTGTATTTACCTAAATATAAAGTTTCAATGAAATGGTTAGAATGAATATCCACTTACTTCTCTGACTCCTACATAGTGATGGCTAATATGTTGTCCTCTTGTCCATTTTAGTTTTAGCATTAGGATTTTTTGTCACTGGAAGAACATTATGTATGAAAAGTCACATAACGAGTTACATCAGTGAAATGGTTAGAGATAGAAACAACTATTGCATAATAAGGATAAACGGCTTAGACATATGATAGAGTTAATTTATTCAGCCTTACACCAATACCCTAGGTGGTATTCAATCAGTGGGACAAATGCAAAATTGACGAATCCTATTATGAAAGTTGCTTATTCAGATAATAGACATTTTGTGCTATCAATATAGGACAAATTAGGGGAAGTTACGTCTGATTTGGTCATGTTATACTAATATAGGTCTCACTTAGGCCAAATTAGGGAATACGAAGTTAAATTAGGTCCAATTTAGTTCAACTCAAATTCGATCCAATCATTTTACTATCTGAATCTCTTATTTGATTTAGAGCATTAAAGAGAGCTAGTAGATGAAAAATATTATTAGCACTACAATGTTGTTATGGAAAACTGATATGACTTGGAGATTGAAGCTAAGCCCAACTGTTGGCCAATAGAAATGATATTACAAACGAATAGAATGGTGTATCCAATAGTTTCATAGAAAAAATGAACCTAGAAAACTATAAAGTTCGGCTAGGATAGTATAGATACATCATTATGGACTATGTGCAGGTAGAAATAGGCCAGCATGATCATATGAATAAATCAAATGAAGAGAAAGAAATGTATACTAGCATTGACAAATGTAGGAACATAGGAAGGGAACTCAAGGTTGAATCATTGAGGAGATATTCTTAGTGATACCATAGGCCAACTGATTGCTGAGTCCTTGGCTTCATTGTCGCAGCTAGAAAGACCATTTAATTCCAAAGATGTGGTGAAGTTATTTATTTTTGAACTCTTAGAAAATTTAGTAAGTCAACGCAATTGTAAAGAATGGATAATTGTTTGTATAAAGCAATGGAATTTTGCTGATGGTCTGAAATTATGGAATTCAGTGTCAGTAAACCATTATTGTCATTAATGGAGGCATGTGCCCTATGGTTGTTCTCAAATGTCCCATTACCCCTGAGAAAAGATTGCATGATTTGAGGCATCAATCTGATAACCTTGTAAAAGTAGGTTATCAAGAATGCCCTGGAGGTCAGTCACTAGTCCTAAACTATCTGTAGCTTCTAGAACATCCCGATTGTTCAGGTATCCCATAGTCTCAGATATACCAGATGTCCAGTAAATTATGCATGTAAGTACACCATTCCTTACCCTATTTTCTTCCCTACACCTAGGATAAAAAACAAACTAATAAATTGAATCGAGCTATCCAGGTCATTTGCAATTTTAAGGTCTGCTTTTCTGACAATATCCAGTCCAAGGGTCATACAACTTAAGGAAAATAATAGTTACAAAGGTGATATTGATGTATTATATAACATGGGCAGGAATAGAGAGAAAGGGAGGAAGGATTGTATTGGTGGTGTCTTCTTGCTCTTCATCCTCTAAGAGCTATCATGGTGTGTCAAGTTGGGCCACCGCTCTCTTTCTAGGAAGAGAGTGCATAGAAGGGGGTAGGGAAGATGCCGGAGAGGGGGGGACTAAGAAGGGATTGCATTGGTGGTGTCTTCTTGCACTTCGTCCTCTAACTTTGTTTATGTTCAACCCTTTCCCATGATAAATCCTCCGTCATACCTCACAAAAAATATGATGCGAGTGGATATAAAACAATTCACACTCCTCCATGCAATAGTGAATGATATGACTTTTTACTTCATGCATCATGGTCTGCAACAACGAAATTGGAAAACTATTTTTACTTCCTGCATTATGGTCGCATGATATAACTGTGTATAACCTATCTTAACTTCCTTATTAGTTTTCAAGGTGTTGCATAACCCAAGTGCTAAACATTGAATATATAGATGCCCAAAGGACTCAGGCATAGAGCTGCATGCTACACATCTTGATCTTTTTTTATAAAGGTAACCAAAAAGAGAAAGAAATCTTATATTATCACCAACAAGAAATAATTATATTGTATGACTTGTAAACAATAACATGAATTCTTCTTTGTAGAAAATGGCACCAGATAAGGAATGGATCAGACTTGTTGATGATAGGCTTGATGATCCATCATATGAAATCGGTGTTGAAGAGTTTCTTACCTATGCATGTCAAAAAATTGGTGCAGATAAAATCAGATGTCCGTGTGTTCGTTGTGTTAATACTTCTTATATCCAACGTGATGTGGTGAAAACACACTTGATGGTTTATGGTATTTTGAGTAGTTATACTCTGTGGTATCATCATGGTGAGATGGGGAATGAAAGTGAGTATGATTCAGATACTTTAGTCAATAACGATGAAGGGGATAATGAATTAGATGATGAGATGCTAGATCTTCTTGAAGAAATGCACCCTAGTTCACATAATCTTGGGAGGAATGATGGTGGAATGGGAAATTCCAACCATGGTGATCATGAAGAGGAACCTAATACCGAGGCTAAATGGTTTTTTAGGTTGTTGGACGACCTCAATCAACCTCTCTATAAGGGATCGAAGGGGTCAAAATTATCTACCTTGGTAAAATTGCTTCATCTCAAGAGCCTTGGAAAATGGAGTAATCATTCTTCCACATTGATACTTGAATTATTGAAAGATGAACTATTCCCATTTGATTCAACCTTACCTAGTTCTTATTATGAAGCAAAGAAGACAATTAAAGATCATGGTTGCTCATATGACAAGATAGATGCATGTGTGAATGATTGTATGTTGTTCTGGAAGGAAGACTGTGGCCTTGATAAATGCAAAGTTTGCAATACTTCAAGATGGAAGTATGACAAGCACAATGGGGAAGAGAAATTAAAAGCAAATGGAAAGAAAGTACCAGCAAAGATCTTGCGTTACTTTCCACTAAAGCCCCGCCTTCAAAAGTTGTTTATGTCCTCAAAAACATCTTCACTAATGAGGTGGCATCACGATAAAGAAGATGATGGGAATTTACATCATCCGGCCGATTCCTTGGCATGGAAAAAGATGAATGAGCTTCATGGTGCTTTTTCTGCAGAGCCCAGGAATGTCAGACTAGGCCTTGCTAGTGATGGTTTTCAACCATTCAACAATTCTAGGTCATCATATAGCACTTGGCCCGTTATTCTTATTCCATACAACTTGCCTCCTTGGATGTGCATGAAGCAAACAAATCTCATTTTGTCCATGCTGATTCCAGGTCCTGATGGTCCAGGTAATTGTATTGATGTTTATTTGCAACCATTAATAGATGAATTATTGCAGCTTTGGAATAATGGTATACAAACATTTAATGTAACTACACATCAAAATTTTAATCTTCGTGCTGTTGTGTTGTGGACCATCAATGATTTTCCTGCATATGGGATTTTATCTGGATGGAGTACCAAGGGAAAACTTGCTTGCCCGTGTTGCCATAAGGGTACTCATTCGATTAGGCTGGCTAATGGGAGAAAGGAATGCTTTATGGGTCATAGGCGTTATTTTCCTTTGGATCATCGGTGGAGAAAGAATAAATCTGCATTTGATGGCACGATCGAGAAGGGCACACCCTCTACACCACTAAGTGGTAATGATGTCCTCATTCAAGTGCAAAGTTTGGAAGGGAATGTTCTTAGCAAATGTTCAAAAAATGTATCTCACAAGAGCAGGGGGGATAATTGGAACAAGAAAAGCATTTTCTTTAAGCTTCCATACTGGAAAGATCTATTGATACGACATACTTTAGATGTGATGCATATTGAGAAAAACATATGTGATAGTATTCTTGGAACTCTTAATTATGAATGTGAAGAATAAGACAAAGGACAATTATAACTCTCGTCTAGATTTGCAAGCAATGAATATTAGGCAAGAGTTGCACCCAATGATAATTGGAGGGAAAACAGTGCTTCCTGATGCATCATTCACATTATCTGTAGACGGAAAACGTAGGTTTTTAAGATTTTTGAAGGATCTAAAGGTACCAGATGGTTTTTCTTCAAACATTTCCCAGTGTGTGAATCTTAAAGAAAATAAACTTTCAGGATTGAAGAGTCATGATCATCATATTTTGTTACACCACATACTCCCTCTTGCATTGCGTGGCCTTGTTCCTAAGGATGTTTATGAACCACTTCTTGAGTTGTCGTGTTTCTTCAAGATTTTGGGAAACAAATGTTTAGATATGGGGGATCTGAAGCAAATTGAAGCTCAAATTGCAATTACACTTTGTAAGTTGGAGTGAATTTTCCCACCATCATTTTTTGATGTGATACTACATTTGCCTATTCATTTATCACATGAGGCTATGTTATGTGGGCCCGTTCATGATCATTGGATGTATCTGATAGAGAGATATTTGTACACATTGAAGTCCTATATTCGCAACAGATGTTGTCCAGAGGGTTCCATAGCAGAAGGCTATATAGCAGAAGAATGCATGAATCTTTGTTCCAGATATTTGCATACTATAGAGACAAGGTTCAATCGTCTTGATAGAAACTATGATGATTATGTCAATGAATGTGCAACATTATCTATATTTTCATACAAGGGAAGAGGATTAGGATGTGGAACAACAAGGGACCTTGATGCAGTTGAGTGGGAGAAAGCTCATTTATACATCTTGAACAATTGTGAGGAAGTTAAGACGTTCATTGAGTACGTGATTCTTGAATTGTGTAGCTGAGCCATTTGCTGATAGATTTTATATTTTGTTTACTAACTTCATCACATGCATTTTCAATTTATTCTAGAGAATATTATCAATCTCAAGGAGTTGATCCAGACCAAATATCTATTAAGGATTTAAATGAGGATTTCATAGAATGGTTTAAGATGAAAGTAAGCTGGTCTGATTTGTTCAATATGGTTTTGTATACACACTAATTTGATTTAGTTTTTCTACTAACTATCTTTTTTTAGATAGGAGATCAACATGTGAATGATAAAAGCAAGAAGACAGATGAGTTGCTTTCATTATCACGTGGTCCACTCAAATGCGTGAAATGTTTCTATGGCTATACAGTGAATGGTTATCGGTTCCACACTAAGTCTCATGATGAAAGATCAAGGTCACAAGGCAGTGGGGTAACCGTGGTTGGTGATGATGGTAGTGGAATTAGCAGAGATTACTACGCACAACTGACTGAGATTATAGAATTACAATATTTGGGCAGTAAGAGAGTGGTATTATTTCTATGTGATTGGTTTGATGTTGCTAAAGGAGTACAGACTGATGTGTATGGATTCACGAGTGTTGATTGCAAGCGTATTTGGAAAACTGTTGAGCCATTTATATTAGCAACTCAAGCATCTCAAGTTTTTTATGCGATTGATCAGATTAATAAGGGGTAGCATATTGTGACAAAGATCGATCCAGGGGACAAGTTGGAGCTAGTTGATGATACAAATGATGCACATGATGATCCAATGCTTATTTCATAATGTTAACTAGATTACTATTCCTCTTTAAGTACTTCTAAACGTGTAACAATTATAATAGTCAAACTTATTTTTTTCGTATCTCATTACAATGTTTTTTTTGGTGGTAACCAGCTTGCTCCTCTTTATTGATACTATGTAAAAATATGTACAAAACAGAAAAGAAAAGAACAAAAAAAGAGTTGTACAGAACGAAACAGCTATCTATACATGCTCACTGAATCATAGAGAGCAGTATCCCACACTTCCTGGACCTCCCTTCTATTATTAAGGAAGACCTCCTATTTCTTTCCTGCCATATGTTGTATATAACAAAACTGATCATTTTTTTGGCTTTGCCACTATGTTGGATCATAAGCTTCTTGTTCTTGTGATGGTGTCAACTTAATTATTCCTTTTTACATTCTATGCAATTATAATTTCATTTATACTGATTTATGCAAGCAATTATATTAACAACTAGCTTGACGGTTTTGTAGGAAGTTGGCTGCTAGCACATCAAGAAATGGGAAAGATCCAATGGCTAAGTCCAATGCTAAGAAGTTCATCTCACCACAACAATTGAGTGTAATTGGGAAAGGACGTAATCATGGATTACAAATTAAGAGTCGCTTGTTGAATCATATAGGAGGTAGCAAAAGCCGTGGTTACATGGAGTCATGTGACAATCATTTATCCTTTTTGAACAACTTGACTTCCAAACAAAGCAATATTCAGGATCAATCTAGAATGGCTGCCATGTCAAAAAGAATTACTCCTCCACCAACTAAAAATGTTTCTCCACCACAGGACTGTGATGCTCCTCCAACTGAAAATGTTCCTTCCCCACAAACTGAAGCTGATCCTACACCTCTTGAAGAAGTTCCTATTGAACCAGAACAGAACGTGGAGACCGAATTGATGTCCACTAATGTCGTCAATGATATTTCAATGTGTATGTTCGCTTTCCTTTATTCATAATAAGCAGATTCAAGAGCTTGAGTCAGACATTCCTTAACTTGTTTTATTTATTTTTTATTACTGAATATAGCCAGTGCCACTGAAAAGGCAGTCAGACGTCGAGGACGTAACAAATGTAAAAAAGTGGCTAGACTAAGAGGAGGTGCCAAGATAGATGTCACATTCTATCAAGGTCGCCCTGTTGGAAAAAATCATAAGGTGTGGAGTAGACATTTGGGCAGGATTGTTCGTGATCGGAATATTTGTCCAATCAAAGTGCATTCTTGGAATGAAGTTACAGACAGACAAAAAGATCACATGTGGGCTGCAGTTATGGTAATATCTTCTACACTTTATTGTTATAATCATTTGACAAACATCCATGATGCATTGATGTTCTTGTGTAATTAAACATGTATTAGGATAAATTCTCAAATGACCACATGGAGGAACACAAAGCTCACACTTTAAAACACTTGAAAGAATTATGGATAAAGTGGAGGGCATCAATGCATCAAACTGTCAAGGGGTTGGACATGCAACAACAACTATCAAAGAAACCTATGGCAATTGAAGTTGATAGTGATTGGGAATGGATTGTGAAAGAGATTTTTCACAGTGAAAAGTTTATGGTGACCTTTTTATTATAAAACTTTACATCAATTCAAATTATTTGTTCTTATATTTCTTTTCTTTCTTCTATCTATATGCACATTATACTAAATGCAGGCATCGAGTAAGAGAAACTCCATAAACAGAGAAGGGATGAACAATAAGTTACTTCATCGCACTGGTAGCATGCCTCTTAGAGAAATATCATGGCAGAAGGTTGTTTAATTTTCTCTTTATGCTATACTTTGTCTCTAGGTATGCATATAACTTTTGTGTTGTACTATAGGGAGGAAAAGATGGGAACCCACCTGACTTGGGAACAATGTACTTTGAAAGCCACAAGAAGGGTGATACCTTAGCTACTATGGAGTCATCTCAAGTTCATGTAAGTAAGAAAAAAATATCTATTTTCGGTCCATTAGTTACTAACATAAATTGTTGATTCAGGAAAAAATCATAACCATCCAAAAAGCAGAGCCATCCCTTCGCCCCGTTGAGGTCGCCGAAAAAGTGTATGGAGAATCAAAGACAAAGAAATACATATCTTGTTATGGTGGAGGTGTAAAGCCAAGAGATGTTAGAGGACCATACAAAACAAAGAATGCCTTACTTGATGAACTCAAAGCAAAAGACCAAGCATTGAAAGACAAGGAGGAAGCTTTGAAAGTACAAGAGAAAGCTCTGAAAATAGTTGAAGATGGAAAGCGTGCCACACAAAAACGTTTGGAAAATGTGGAAAATGCACTATATAGGATAATCAGCAATCAAAAATTTTAGGAACTTTTGGATTTAAGTGAGGATGATGATCGTTGTGCCTTTTCTCCGGCTATTTCAGATGATGATACCTCAAATTAGTTATGAGGTCAGTTCACCAATTGATGATGTTTCTTGTTGCCATTGTATTATTTATAGTATATATATTTGCATATCATAGTTTTCTATTACACATATCTATTGGTGAAATGAAACTAACTGCTTTATTGTTTTATCTTGTAGGAATTGGAGTCTCCAATTCTATTAACCATTTGGATCCCATCATATGGTTAAGCTGGAACATTAGGCTATGAAGGAAGAACTTGTTAATATTTATATTTCGTTGCTGTTTATATTTATTGTTCTAGACATTCTCCACCTTTTCTTATGAACAAAATGTACTAGTGTTGCTCTGAGTACAACTAATAGTAGGATAAAAAATATATTCGTGTTGCTCAGCTGTGATGTAGCTAATTTACTAGACTGGTTTGGTGAAGTTTTATTGAGAAAATCAATTATATCTTTTATAAGTATAACATTGGTTTATTTTCTATATATGTTGGTTTGTAGGCCCCACACTTGGTCCTGTGGGAGGTGGCCAATGATAGTGATGTTTAGATTGTGGTTAAGCTAATGCCATAGTATGAATGTGGTTGTATCACTTTGAGTACAAATTGGTTGTATGTAACCCATGAGGGGTTGTTATCATTTAGCATTTGTCATTCTGTTCAATCATATGTAATAATGTGTTAACATTTAGTTCGTATATAATTGTACTCTTCAAGCTCTAGAAAGCCCACTGCCAATGAGGCTGAGTCAGAATGGTGGTGAACCAAGTCTGAGTTAATAGCAATAGGTATATTGATGTTCAAATGTATTTTAGTGTTCTATGATTTTGTTGCACCTGATTTTTTTATTTGAGCATTGTTTGAACAAGCTATCTATCTTCTTTTGCTGATTTAGTAAACGTTGGAGGTTTCTATATTGTTTTGATGACAGAGAAGTTAATATAGGCCTGATCCAAGAATTTATGAGACTATGGAGTTGCTTCCACCTTTCTTCTTTAGGTTGTGTCTGAACTTGGCTCAAGTAAAGGCCTTTGTTGGCTGAAATTCTGCTGTAGATCTCTTTTCTTTTCTGTTTCTGACGAAGCCAATCTTTTTTATTGTTTGGTTTTAACTAAGATCCTAGCTATGAGCTTAGTGTAAATCTATATGGTTGAAGGCTTCTTCCTTAATGAAGATTTTTTTTCCACTACTATATGGAATGATCCCCTTCTTAGTCTTGCCCTTAGCATGGCATGCAATGAGTAGGTGTTTGCACTGCATATTTACATCAAAATTCAATACAGTGATAAAATATGTCTCATTTCTAATGTTAGTGGCAAAATAGTCAGTTGTATTGTTGATAATATAGTTTCTCATCACCAATGCCTGTTTGCTTCTTAGGTATGGTGAAAATGTGAGTGTAACAAGCTACTGGGTATATTTGATGAAGTGGAAGGCTGTGATGGAGTTTCTTTGAGTGCTTCCACTGAAGTTCAACCAGGAGATTATGTGCAAGATTTAGTACCTAAAGAAGAAAATTTTAACATTCTACCCAAAGTTTCATAAATATCCCAAACTCAGACATCCAGGTTTAAGGTAAATTACCTAGCTATCTAGGTATTTGAGTATTTATCTTTGGTTCTAGTAAATTACCTTGTTATCTTGTTTGGTTCTAGCCAAACAAGACTGATCTTGAATCTTTGTGATTTCTATCTTTTGTTTCAATGTTCTTTAAAAGGGGAGCATGATTGAGTTCATTAACAAACCGCCCCTGCTTGTTATGTGTTTCTTTTCCAAGTCAAATGAATATGTTTGCCTACTGCTTTATTTGATTTTACAGAATCATTTTAGATAATCAATGTTTGTTCTGTTAACAATTAAAATCTGAATCAGTAGAATCTGATAACACCTAGATGGATGACTACTATTGGGCTTCACAATGATTTGACTTGCAAGGTCGAGTGACTCGTCATAGACAACTAGTTGGTGTGCCTTTGTAGGTGATTGAGTGATCTAGGCTGCAAAGCTGAAGTCCATACTCAGAAAAATCATGATTACATATATGAATCATGCTCTAAGCGATTGATTTAGACCATGTAAATATATAATTATATTGTACAAATTAACAAACTCCATTTGAGAAAAATGCACATGATGTTACTCCTTAGATATTGCTTCAGTTTCATCACTATGTAACAAATCTTTATTGCTGTCATTGTGATAGATGACGTTTAACAACTTTAGAGAAATTTCTGCGAAGAATCATCACCATACGTTTGAGGTATATAATCTGAATTATGCAACTTAAAATTCTATTCTCAAACAAAATGAATAAGAATCAGTTTCCATTAACAAGTCAATATTCATTTAATTATTTTGTAAGTCGTAATCTTGGCATGTTGGCATAAATGTGCCAAACAAATTTATAGTTATAATGTGCTTGTAGAAATATGTAACTTAGAACAAAATTTTGTCTGCACATATCTTCTTTGCTGAGTTTTTTTATTAGTCCTTTAATGTTTACAGCAATATCAACCTGTAATGGTGCTAATCTTCCAAGACTTAAAATTATCTTTCTCGGTATGTGCAGATAAAAACAAACACTTTAGAGATACCGGAGCCCCTCACTCAAGTTGTTGGAAATCTTCTAAAACGAGTGTTTGTGATTGGTTTCTTATATACAAAGGTTATAAATCTTCTAGTTACAACATCTTTCTGATGAACAAGGCTTCTCAAGTACCTTAAATATATCAACTGTTTATGTTTGATCTTATCTACCACCAGACAGTTCAATGGCATCTTGGTTGTAGATGGAATCCTCACTAGAAGGATTTTCACTTACTAGGTGCTCTGTCTGCTGAATGCTCACCTTCGGCGATCGCAACCAAAATTTCTCCACCAGCCTATAAACACATGAATTTTAAAAATTTGATATAGTTCACTACAATATTACACATTGACTACCTACTGCCTATAACTCAACACTCTCTAGACTGAGGGGATTGATGAGGCTAACAGGATGCAAGTTTGTATGGACTTCTACAATAACCTTTAGGATAATATCAAGACATCCTTTCATAATCTCTCAAACTATATCTATCATCATGACAACATGACCACTAAATCAGTATCCTCAACCAAACTCATATCACTTTGATATAGAAAATTCAGGACCCCAAATTTGTCTAAAACTTGTATCCTGATAGCCTCATCAATGCCTCATCATGAACAAAATAGCATCAACAAAATGCTACTAATACACATTGATTACCTACTGCCTATAGCTCAACACTCTTTAGACTGTCTGCTATTTTGACTCCACTCTGACGCTACTGACTGAGCTGTTATCTGATGTGTGTATCTCTTGACTGTTGTTGTCTAATGCTGCTCCAGATGCTACTATAGTTTGATTGTAAAGCTCACCTGTTTGCTGCTCTTCTATAGGCTTTGGCATGCCTTATACTTTCTTTGGTCTATCTACTTGAGGGGGGTACCTACAGTGAGAGATTAGGAGGAGTGAAACTTTTTGTATGGGCTGTGTATTAACAGTTTTGATATGATTTTAGTTTGTATGCCATGTTTGCATCTGTCTTTGCAAGTTGGTCATGTGATTCTTCCCTCCTCCGGGCTGAAGTGGAGTACTGAGAGTCAATTAATTAATGCTTCATTGTCGTTAGGGGCCTAAGCTTGTTGGGCTCATAAGAGTTTTACATCAAGTTTGTACTTGTCCCCTCTCCTATATATCTGAGTAGGGTTTACTATTGAAATTCAACTCTTTGCTTCCTTACTATTCTCTAACAAGATAAACCACATGATGATAGTATCATGATTAGTTTAATCCCATTTTGCAAATGTGCATGATATTGCTATCGTGTAGTTTGAAAGTCAAGAAAATGTTGTCTATACTCTATAGACTTAATGAAGGGGTTGGAGTAGAGCATCCAACTTACACCAACACATGGCTCTTTAATCTCCAAGTAAAATTTCAACACATGAAAAATTATTTGAGCAGAGTATTGAAGAGGTACGATTTTTTATGGTTGGCTCAAAAGAGAAGATAGGTCAAGGAAAACTCTTAAGAAGATCAGGTTTCTAACAATGATTTTGGCTTAAACAAGACTGATATGTTTTTTGTCAAGTGTTCATTAGAGAACAGATGATTTCCAAGGAAATTATCTTTTATAGAGTAGCCATTTAGCTCAATATAATCCACTTTGGCAAAGAGGATATGCCAGGACAGAAGGACATGAAAATATGAAGTGAAGAATGTTATATATGTATATTAAACCATAATTAATGTAAAGTAAGAATAGGCATTTTTTATAAAGAAATAGTATGGCCTTCTAAAGTATCAGATTCTTTAAAGCCTTCTTACTCATCTTCTAAACATAAGCAAAAATTATCATATATTTTACTTGAATTGTTCCAGGTTTGTGAAATCCATAAACAACGAGAAACAGATTTAACAACTATCAAGGAAACTCACCATGACGCTCCTGCATTACAGGATAACCTGGCTCCTTGTGATGTGATACCCTTTAGTCATTGTCGATCTTTCCATTACCTTCGAGGCGACTCGGTTTAAGCTCATCTTCTATTTTTAACAGGTCTTTAAGATTACATTCAATCAGTCTCATTTCATCGAGTTCATCGTCTTCTTTTAAGCCATTACCAGAATTTACAGATGCAGATACATTGTCCATTTCAGCTGGTTCAGGAGACCTGTGGTTAATTTACATATGGGTCATAAAGAGATTCCTAAAGCAAGGTGAAAAAAATGCTTGAAATGTACCAAGTGCTAAGTTGCATAATACCAGTAAATTACTTCCTAACCAAACATCTAGAAACTGTATACTTCCAGTACGCCCGGCCTGGAACTCTTTTTAACATCTTTTATCCTCACAAATAGAAACAGGGTGCGGATAAAATAGAGCAAAAAAGAGAATCTGCAAGCAAACTGTATGCAGTAACATCAAAAAGACATGTGAAGATTCAGGCAGTATCCACTAACAAATACAAATTAAAGGCCAGAACATTTGCTTAAGCGATGAGTTCCTACAGAGTCATTATGAGTAAATTATGAAGAAATACTAAGAAGAGATTAGTATGAATAAACCAAAGAAAATGTGAAAAATAACGCATTTTATGTTCTTCAACTTAGATAAAAGTGATTTTGGAAACATTTGTATCTGGTATATGGGGAAAAGCATCCATGCATTTAAGATAGCAAGGACAAACATGCAAGCAACAGATGAGAAATAGTAGATATGGAAAAAGAGCATACAGTTCCAAGGACGTAGCTCTCAACAAATCGCCATTGTTAATTACATCCTGAAACAGAACAATAAACATCAATCAAACATAAAATACATGTATATGATCAACACATAAGCTAATGAATAACAGAGCATAGATATGCCTTTTCGGTCTTGTCTTTTTTAGCCTTTTTGGCTTTCTTCTTTCCCTTTTTCTTCTCTAGTCTAACTTTGTTTTGATCCGCACTCTTAGTGCATACACAGCGGCGATTTTGCTGGGGTTTTGGTTCAGCAGAGATGATACAGTTACTCTTCCTAATCCTATTCACCGAAGGGATAGTGGCCTTGCTACTGATGGTGAAAATTGGGCCTCTGAGGGAGCTAACGATGAAAGGGCTCGACCAGCTAAAGGCCGGCAGAGGCTCTGCCACCTTAAAAATAGTTGGATGCACTATGGCTGTTCTGTTAGTGTCAAGCTTGCCGAGCATTGCCAAGATCCAGAACTGAGGGGTTAAGCTTGGGACAGTCACTCCCATGGATTAGGTTCTGTGGAGAACTCATCTTCTCGAGGCATCTCTAATAGGTACTTCCATTTTTAAATATAATGTTGCATTTTCTAAGGGATACATAATTTCGCTGGGGTTTTATTACTCGGTTGCTATTTTTATGCTTCTTGGATTGGGTGTGGTGGTCGGGATTCTAGCTTATACAACACATGATTATAAATTTCAGTTATAAGACTCCCTAACTAAAAGCTTACAGATGCCTATTCTCGTCCATATAGGTAGCTATATGCCCTTTTTTGAGTCAGCCCTTGTAATATTGAATGTACAAAGCAAAGCACAAAATTACACAAATATATCCGAGATCAAATTCAGATTACGGATTTCTCTACTAAATTATTTTTTGTACTCAAGCCTTACAGAATACACGAAACCAAGCACTTTTGGTTGACATTCCTTGGGTGCTGAAAGGTTTTGAAAGCCTTCAACAAATCCTCTCCTTAATTCGTATAATGCCAAAAACCATAGGATTCTTGTAGTCGATCACTAACAGGAAGCCGCCAAAGCAGAACAAATTCTTATTTTCTTTATAAAAGAAACATTTATACTCACAACAACTACTGTATAACTTAAAACTACTGGATTATTCACTTTTTCCTGCTCCACGAAACCAAACTCAGTTTTTTGGTCGCTGGATTAGTAGATATTGTCCAATTCTGCTGAATACGGCTGACAAAACATCCCCTTATAGGAGATGTTCTTCTAAACATTGTAGCCTTTTCTTTGACATTATAAAATTACAAATTGATTAGTCAAATAAAGCCTTATTACCCTGAGTGTTTAGCCATATATTATATGCTTGAAGTTTAGTCTTTCGTGTTATTTAATATATTGTCAAAATTTTGTTAATTGCATGTTGCACAAGAGGATGCTCATCTAAAAGATTTTTTATTCTAAGAAATACATGAAAGTTATATCGAAGTTGTCCACACTCATCCTGCATCTTATAACTTATGAGAATCTCATGCATAGTCAAGGAGATGGAAAACATAGTTGTCCCATGTCCTGCCTTCATCACTCTGCTCCACAAAATACGAACTTCAAAAATGTACATTCATTGCTCTACTTGCGCACATGGTGCAACCTAGGCTTGGGAGTTTGGATATGGACATAATCTATAGTTGTATAAGTTGTATAGTAACAAATGAAGTTTTTTTTTATATTGTATTTGGTAATTTGTTCAAGGTGGTAAAGGCTCACGTCCTCCACTATGTACATCAACATTTTGTTCAATACAATAAAAGAAAGAGTTTGTGAATTTTTCATGATTTGTTCAATTGTGTACATTGGATGGATATTGTTAAGAAATAATATTATATAATATATCATGCATCATTTTTTTAAATTATATAAAAATATTATGTATCGTTATAACTATTTACGATGGAATTTTTTCATCGCAACAAACCTTGATGAGAGTACTTATAAATTTGTCATTATTGGTATTTACGATAGAAATATGTTGTCGTGATCACCAACTATGACAACCAGTTTAAGTTTATGTTATATCCATCAGCGATAACATCAATTATCTGTCGTTGTTGATAATAATGATGGAATGAATTTTTTTGTCGTCACAGGTAATAACGGCAAGACCAATAACGACGACATGCGACGACTGATTTTTTCCATCCTTAATAGATATAACGACCACTTTTTCTCCAATTATGACAGACATTTTCCATCGTTATTGTTATATTTTCCTACAGTGCATGTTTATGGCCCCTCATTGTTTATGTAAAGACAAAATTGTGGGCTTTAACAGTCCTATCCTTCAACATTGCTTCTTGTTCCTGCTACCAAGAGGAAGCCACACTGCTAGTAGTATAAATATGTTCTTTGAGTACATATCTTGTTCATCTATGCTGTGTAATTTTTTTATCGAATGAAATATTTGAACCATTTAGATGGAATATTATAAGATTCAAATGAACCTACTGCTCAACTTATAACTACGCTACTATACTATTAACTTTCTCATTGCTAATAAATGACAACTTCAATTATTTTTTTAGCTGAGATGGACTTTGGTGGTTTGAGGAGAAAAAGAAGATGATGTCATGAAATGCAACCCAAGCAGTCAAGAATCAAAATGGGCCACAACTTGCTCTTGTATTGGACCTACATCTATTTGTTTGATCTGAAGTTTCACTATTGATCTATTACACCTACCCACGACCATTTTTTGTGTAAAGGAAAGACTCTACAATAACTAATCTTTTGATCTCTTAGGTTGTAATAGCACAAACATGAGCTGTTGTATAAAGTTTGCTGAACTAAATTAGTACATATATTTTACATATTTATATTTCATATAGTGTTTGCATAGCAATCCTTTCTAGATATGAATTTTCTTTTATTAGAAAATAAACAACAAATTTTAAGGTCCATTCCATCTACAAGTGGGGAGACTTTTTGACATTCAGGTAGCAGTGCACTCAATATGCCACATTCCCACGACACTGCCAAATATAGCGTCGCGTTCTTTCTATTATAGCAATATTTTTTATGACAAAATCGAATACCGTACATAATTAGTATGTTATCTTTTTTGAATTTAGGTTGACAAAAAAACATCGACACTTTCGTAATCTATGCATTTGTATTTACATGTTCTTTCTTCCAAAATAGAATTTGACATATTGTTTCTAATTAATCTGGTGTGTACTGGAACATTTTGAATACCACATTTTATACTAGAGCAGTAAATGCAACCTTTAAATGTTTCATGTCTTAAAATATCTCCGCTCAAGTAGAGAAATTTATTATTTGTCAGTAAATCACATTGTGTTGGTTTCTTTTAGATAATAGTCTTTTCAATCACTATGGTGGATGCATCTCCATTGGCAATACTATTATTTGATGTATATAATATTTTATTAAAAATCTTGATTATGGAAGTTTTCGTTGATCTCAACTATACAAAGATTGTCAATCTTCTAACTCATTTATTTTATAACACATGCATAACATTATGCAAATACAAAGCCTCCAACAATTAAATGCATTGTATTTTAATATTACATTATGTAAATCTAAAATCCCGTGCATAGCACGGGCTTACGACTAGTGATTCGAAAGGCAATGCAAGGTCACCTGCACATGCGAAATATTAGAATCTTATGAGTACCCTATTATAGAAAAGATAAAGAAAAATCACTCAAACATGTACAAAGAGCCTGAGTTATTTTATGATACTAGCTATAAGCACGTGCTAAGCACGTGAATACCATTTGAATTAGCATAATAAAATCTTTAATGTATAGTATTAAATATGGTAAAAATGTTTGATGATAATTCAAATTTTAATCTAAAAATTGATCTTTTTTTTGGGTTCATAATTAGTAATAATAATAATTAAGTACAACTTGTTAAAGAGAGTAACTCTTAACATCTTGTTACCTGCTCAGCGTACAGCTAGTTGTGCTCAGATTCCAAATAAGCCACCCTCACAAACTAGAAAGCCATCTGGTCCTTACCGGCGCCTCTGAAGATATGCACCTTCCTATGGCTCCTTATGCATAGATTTATCCTCACTAATGCTGAGAAAGTGTGAAGGCACATTTCCAACGACGACATGTGCCTGAGATGTTTTACAACTAGTGAGTCAGTTGTACACTGTCTCAGGGTCTGTCCAGCAAGCAAACAGGTCTAGCTTCACTTGGGTATCGACCAATCCTTCTTCAACCTTACAGATGGAGACTGGATAGACCTCATCACCAAGGGTGTTGGGAGTCTAGATGATAAGCTCACTCAATTGCGTCGGAGCCTGGGCACTCTGGCGTGCACATAATGATGATATTCATAATGGCAGTCACCAGCCTCCGGCCTCCCAGGAACTCTTCATCACGCAGCGGTCCTTAGCTATCCTGCAGCTCGCCCAAGCTAGGAGTCGTGCAAAATACAATACCTGCAGTCCATCCTTTCTAACCCCGGGGGGGGGGGGGGGGGGGGGTCTGAATACATCATCTTTGTAGATGTTGCTTTTTAGACGCACAACCTCAAAATAGGCATCGGTATCCATGTCCATAATAAGCAAGGTCGATGTATCCCGGGCACTGGAGAACTCGGTCTCGCTACTTCAGCTAAGGAAGCGGAGATGAAGGGCATACTAAAGGTGTTAGAGATGTGCAGGGTAAATGGATGGATGTCTGACATCATTTACTCTGATTCCACCATTGCAATCGAGTCCCTATTGCACAACAATAGTGAAGCCAATAGATTCGAGCCTCTAAAAAGAAGAGCAGCAAGCGCATTGAAGGCCTCACCTCAGGTCAAAATCTCTTTCATCCCACGATCGATGAACTTAGTAGAAGACCACATTGCAAAACACACTTTGTACTCCTTCCTTCCCCACTTCTTCTCAGGTGAAAAACCTCTCTGGTTGAAGTTGGATATCCATGTTCCCTTTTCACATTTGCTAGCCCGCAGTATAGAGCGGGGTGAATAATAGTTATTCTCTACGGATGTTTTAAAAAAATTAACATCTAGTTGACTCCTTGTAATACAAAAATAATTAAAAATTGAAGTGCAAAATCGAATTGTGAACTATAAAAAAAGTTTGGCTAACACATTAAGAGATAGAAAGAGAGAGTATTTAGATTAACTTCATTCTAATCTATAAGCACAAACATGTTGAATTGATTAGCCTGAAGATATGTTGGATTGATTAACACATATACATGTTGCTAGAGCACAAATAATGAATAAATCAGTGAACATATAACCAAGCTACTTGAGCACATGTAAATGCATTCGATCAGTTAACCAGTTGACTCCCTTCAACTTGTAGTGCGTCATTATCAAAATTTAAATAAAAGTTATGTTTTCTCGTAGGACTCATGATGGTCATTGCATTAACATGTACTTTTGGACCAATTAATACTCAAATAAAATATTTGTACACACAGACAAATATAACTAATTAGCACTGGGTTAGATTGATTAAATACACAAATAAACTAACACAATGAGTGCAAATAATTTAATAGAGCTTTCTTTAAAGAAACTGATGATGTCGAACACATAATTAGACTGGACTAATGAGTATGCAGACACACTATTGGAGCACGCAGACTTTGAACAAAAAACATACAATCAAACTCTTAAAACACAGACACGTTGGTCTAATAAAAACACATACTTAAATCTAACATTTGTATAATATTTCTATCTTTTTATTCAAACTCGAAAAGAAAAAAAGCAAAAACGGCAAGCAAATTAACATGGAGCTAATTGGAAAAAAAAGGCAACCATGTTGATTCGCGAGGCACATACTCATGGCTCGGCTTAACCGTATTCCAGCCGTCAGCGATCCAGAAACAGAAGCCAGCTGAAACCAGAAATGCTGGAACTGCATAGCAACTGCCATGTTTTAATAAATGATTTGAACACAAGCACCTTAAGCTGACAGAATAACAGCTAGACTGAACCAGGGCTACCGAAGGAGGTGCAATGCTACAGGGTTTGCGGAGGTGGAAAGTGTGACCGCAAACACCGAAGGGCCGAGGCGTAGCGTTGTCAAGAACAAAAATTAAATTTCTATTTTTTATAAAGGAGGCGGTTTCCTAAAAAGCAGGTTGCTGCTTGTACGACAGCATAAGCAGCGGCTTGTACGACAGCATGAGCAGCGGCTAATCAGAAGGAGAAGGAGAGCACATTTGTTTTTTGTGTTTATCAGCTAAATTATACAACCTAACAGGCACACAGCTTTACCTAACAACCAGATAGCTAGACTGACAGACTGGAGACTTAGATTGAGTTTGGATGGCTACTTCTGAAATGCGGCAGTCTGTATACAGTTGTGAAATCCGCCGATCCTGGCGTCATTTGCAATTACCATTTCAGTGCTAAATTATCGATACAACGGTACAGAAGAAATACACAGCCATAGCCGTTGTGATTAATCTGATATGTGAATCTTGCATCATTTACCAGCAGTTTAGATTACGCCAGCCAAACTAGACCTTAGTCTTGTTATAGGTATATAGACACATGCTACATGTATTTGTATAATATGATAGGCCTAGTCTCCTGCTTAGATACCCAAGCGCAAATTACATGCATCATCATTGTTACTCGTCCGTGTCAGGATCCTGCGTCAATCACACGCAAGATCCTACGTTCCGTACGTGTCACTGAAAATATCAAAAGAATTAGAACATGTATAAATTACATAATAGAAGAAAGTTTCCTACGTAAATTTACATGCAACTTACATCTGTGCACGTACTTGGCCAAGCACCACGTGACTTTAATTGTTCATAAAGGGTGATGTACAGATTCCTCGACCCCAGAAGCACGAGCAGACTTCAACATTACTTTAAAAAAGAATAATGTTATGGAGAGGCAAATCCAGACACATATTGGGACAAATTTTAGTATTTAGCCCTCTAAAGAACAAAATAGAGGCAGGATTGCTTCCCTCCTCAACTTTGTTCTTTAACAGGCTAAATGTCAAAATTCGTCCCAATGTGTGTTTGGGAATGACTCTGTATAGTAGATCCCTTTAAGAAACGAGACTTGCTATATGGACGAATGGACGAGATTCCAGATGACCCCATGTCCTCATCTGTTGGCACACTACCCAAAAAGTCACCACTCCCATTTTACCCATCCACTAACCAAGTCCCATGTGTTATACATTTTATCGTATGAGACATGTTGCACTTGCAACGTGAAAGAAAGAGAAGGAGCGAGAGAGAGGGGGGGGGAGTGGAGTGAGAAAAGTGGCGATAAGAGAGAGAAAAATGAAAAAATATTTTTGTCAATAACTTTTAAATAGTAGTAATTTTTTTGACGAAATAAATACTATTGCACTCATAACAAAAAATATTTTATAGCAAGATCAAGTTCGACAAATATTAAAAAATAAAATATGCAATTTAAAAGATGAGAGATAATGTAATTGTTAAAAGATTAAAAAGGAGAGAAAAAATTTTGTTATAATTTCATATCGTAATAATTTTGTTTAATGAAATAAAAACTAATGAGTTAGTAATAAAAATACTTTAGAATAAGACTAATAGACATAGTTTGATAATGATCTTTTTAACAAAATAAGCACAACACATGAGATAACACAAAATAAACATGTATACATGTTATAAAACTGGGATACGATGGTATAACATATGACAAATCATGGGATAACACATAAGATAACATGGAGGAGCACATGATAACATGTTATAATGGTTAAACATAACTTTTTTGTTATCATGTTATAGCATGTTATAACATGAGATATCATATTATAACATGGAATACATGTTACAAATGTGATAATATATTATACCATGGGATAACATATGGTATAACATGATATAACATGGAAAACATGTTATAACACATTATCAAAGTACGTTAACATTATTTTTTGTTAGTAACCCACTTTTTATTTTATTTAAAAATTATTAAGGTTCAAGAGTTATAAGCAAAATAAATTTCTCTCTCATCTTTTTTTACTTTTTATAATTACATTAATTCTCATTTTTAGATTGTACATTTTATTTTTTAAAGTATGAATAACGTGAATAGCATGGAATAACATGAATAACATAGGTAACATGGCATAGTATGAAAATAACATGGAATAACATAATAACATGTAACATGAAATAACATGAAAACTATAAATTATTTTTGTAATGTAAAAATTACATTTATAATGTAGAAATTATTTTTGTAACGTAGTTAACATGTTTCACAAAAAAATTGATATGTGATTACATCAAAATAATATTTTAATATATTTTTATAGCAACACATATTTCATAAAAAAATTAATTTTGGTATGAAAGATACCAACAATAATAAGTTGTTCTTTTTCTCTCTCCCACAACTACTTCTGACATTAGTTTTGTTTTAAAATATTTTTTGTTAGGAATTTTTAGTTTTTATTTGTTTTTTTAGAAAAAATAATATAAAATAACTTATTTTTTAATCAGAATATGCTGACATTGGTCTTATTTTAAAATATTTTTATAAGGAACACAAGAGTTTTTATTTCGTCAAAAAATTTATTACGATTTAAAAGATATTAGTAAAAATGAAGAGGCATGGGACGGAAGTAGCGTCATTATCTTTTAATAGAAAAGTGTGTTGAGATTGGTCTTGTTTAAAAATATTTTTTGTGAGGAACTTAGTTTTTATTTCGTCTAAAAATCCACTATTGTTTAAAAGATATTAACAAAATAGTTTGTGCATTTTTTCTCTCTCTTGCCACCTCTCTCTACTCACTCTCCTCTCTCCACTCCCTCTCCCTCTCTTTCTCTCCTCCCTCTTCACGTGCCTTTTTTTCTGCATTGGAAAAAACTACAGTTGTTGGTGGGATCAGATCATCCCTTTTTTTAGATTCCGTGCAACAGCTACTCTGCCACCACTAGCGGACCAAGGTCGTCCGGCCTGCGACGGTCTGTATATCATTTTTCTTTAAGAACATAAAATGGGTGGATGTCACCCATCATTGCGGCCAGCACAATCTTACTGACCGTGTTAACTGCTATGTATGGTTTTTTTATAAAACTAGAATGAGAGAACGAGGTATGTACGTGCCGTCGTGAATGTTTGGTCTTATCAACCTAGCCACAATGGATTTTACAACGTAAGGTTGTGATTTCTGAATACCATCAAATACCTAATGTGAAACGCTCTTTATATAAATTACCTCAATTTTTTAATGATATTGGGTAAATGGAAAATGCAAAGAGTAGAACATCAATGCCATTTCACCCAGTGTTTTTAAAATCGAACCGGACCGGCGGGTCTGACCGGTGAATCAGTAACTAATTGGTCCGAAAATCTAAAAAATCGGTTATGTGTCTTTTTTCGGTCTAACCGGCCAGAAATACAGTCCAACCAACCGCCGAACCGGATTGAACCAGTGGTTCAAAAAGAATGAAAAAATAGAAGGTAGAATACATATAGGAATTTACATATATAGGAATGTATATTTGTGTTGATTAAGAGAGAAAAATTTCTCTTCCCCTCTCCCATAACCCGTGGCGGAGGCTGGACGCCCGGGAGGGTGATAAATCAAGAGATGCTTCTTCGTGTGGTATCGAACCCGGGTCCCTTCATTGGAGACCAGTGGAATTCGCCAACCGGGCTATTCCCTTGCCGGCATATACATATGGCATATATCTGTATCTATGTATGTATTTATATAGAAAATATACATATAAGGTAGAATGCATATATATATATATATATATATATATATATATATATATATGTACAAATATATGCATATTTTTATATATGCATATATATGTATGTATGTGTACATCTACATAATATATATATATATATATATATATATATATATAATATTCTCAAATATATATACATATATATATTTATTTATATACATAAAAAAATATTCTCAAATATATATATATATATATATATATTGATAATATATATGTGTGTGTGAATGTATACATATACACAATAATATATGTATATATACACACAATGTACATATGTTCCTATATATATATATATATATATATTTACAAACAATATATATAAACAGAGTCATGATAGAATACATTCGAGTGTACAGATCGCACGACACTCAAGTGTGTTTGCATATCAAGACTATTTTTTATAAAATTTAAAAAATTGATCTTCACCGCAATACTATAACTAGGATACACACAAATTTTGAGCCCATTCATGTGAGTGTAAGTCACTCATCCAATGGCAACAAAATCGACGCACGAAACTAATTTGAAATGTATAATTTTTGCGGTCTTTATAGCATGACCTATAAATGTCCAAATGTGCTCAAATTTTGCGTATGAGCTATTCACAAGATGTTTAAGAAGATCAACGGATTAGATTTTTGAAAAAAATATTGTATCATGTTAAACTACTTGAGTGTATTCTGCTCCGAATACATTCGAGTGTATTCTAGCCTGACTATATATATATATATATATATATATATATATATATATATATATATATATATATATATATATATATATATATGTGTGTGTGTGAGTGTGTGCCGGTTCAACCGGTTTGACCGGTCCGACCGCTAATTGCCTTTTATCATGGTGACCGGTACGGTTTTTCCGGTTCAAATTTTTTTATGTCATACTGACATCATTTTTGGTTCAACTGGTTCAACCACTTCGGTTGGACCCGATTCAATCCGGTCTGATTCACTACCTGTCCAACCAACGGTTTTGTTCTAAAAATATTGATTCACCTCCATTATAGAATTGGAAAATTCAAAACCCTTTTATCCGGATCGTGTTGCGATAAGACGGCCACGAGAGAAGGACGTGACGTTACCATTGACTTGTTGTCTTGCATGTAGCGCTTTCACTAGCCACAATCCACTATCCCACTGTGATATTGTCCCAGCATACACGCAAATCTATCATCACAATCGCGTCCAAGACCCGCAGACGTGTGTGGAGCAGGTCAACGAAAACGTATGTGGAGTGACCGTCAAACTATTACCCATCGAATCATGTTCGCTTCGTCCCCATATTAGGAATTGAAAAATGATATACAGCTCCAACTGACCATGTGATATTTTACTGTTCGCTAATGACGGGATATGTGAGTTGCTAGTTGACGATGAGACCGCTTGTTGGCTGAGAGAAAAAGAGAAAGGGAGTGGGTGCAAAGAGAGAGAAAAACTTTATTTTGTTAATAACTTTTAAACCGTTACATATTTTTTAACAAAATAAAATTCGTTAGATTCCTGATGAAAAATACATTTTAATAAGACTAATATTGACATATTTTTAAAAAATATAACATACAATCTGAAATAAGGGAGATGAATGAAGTAATATCATTAACTTATTTCTTTAATCAAGTTATAGATATGTTTATTTTGTTAATAAATTTTAAATCGTTATGTATTTTTGAATGAAATAAAAATTGTTAGATTCCTGATAAAGATTCATTCTATTAAGACTAACGTCGATAAAAGAAAAAGAGAGTGTGAGAGAGAGGACGGGAGAGAGAAAAATTAAGAGAAATAAATTTATTTTGCTAATAACTTTCAAACTGTTATATATTTTTAAACGAAATAAAAATCATTGGATTTCTGATTAAAAATGTATTCTAATAAGACTAATAGCGATGAAAGAAAAAGAGAGAGTGTGAGAGAGAAGACTGCAGAGAGATAGAGACATGATGTACGGAGAGAGAAAATTTAAGAGAGAGATATTTACTTTGCTAATAACTTTCAAACCGTTATGTATTTTTAAATAAAATAAAAAAAATGGTAGATTCTTATTAAAAATACATTCTAATAAGACTAATTTCGATATTTTTTTGGAAAATGTAACATGCTATCTAAAATAAAGGAGATGGGGGAAGTAGTATCATCAACTGGTTTAAATAATTAAGTACATCACTTCTCTCCTATGACAACAAGTTTGACCAAAAGATAATAATATCTTAAATTAGAGGTGATAACAAACTAAATTATAAATAACAATGATTGGATTAGGGATAACAATTAATTTAAAAAAATTAATTGTACTACTTCTCTCATAATCTCAAGAGATACTAAATATTTTTTTAAAATACTACTTGGACAAAAAAAAATTTACTAGAGATAACAAAAAAAGGTACTTGGGATAACAAAAAAAATACTACTTGGATAATAAAAAGTTTGTCTAGAGATAGCAAAATATTAATTAGGGATAACAAAAACGTTTCCTAGAGATAGAATATGATTTTAAAAGGTAACAAAATAATTTTTCTAGTTATAACAAGAAAATTTAATAAGGATAACAAACAAAATTTGTATACATATCAACTAATTTTCAAAAAACATATACTACTTGGATAATAAAAAGTTTGACTAGAGATAACAAAATATTTATTAGGGAAAATAAGAAAACTTTCTAGGGAAAATAAGAAAATTTCTCTAGAGATAATAACTGATTTTTTTTAAAATACTACTTAGACAAAAAAATATTAACTAGAGATAACAAAAAAATTTACTAGGGATAACAAAAAAAGTTACTAAGGATAACAAAAAAATTCTCTAGAGATAACAAATAATTTTTTTACAAAAATATACTATTTGGATAACAAAAAAATTGACTAGGAATAACAAAAAAATTATTAGGGATAATAAGATAAATTTGCTAGGGTTAATAATAAGTAATTTTCTATCTCCTTACAGCCACTCCCTCTCTCTCGAGTCCTCTCTCACAGACTCTCTCTTTTTAAAAAAATTACGTTCACTACTTCTCAAAAGTATGTCAACACTAGTCTTGTTGGATAATATTTTTTGTAAAAAAATCTATTGGTTTTTATTTCCCCACAAATTCATTACGGATTGAAAGTTATTAGTAAAATAAATATTTTATTTTCTATCTCTCTCCTCCAGCCACTCTCTCTTTCTCCCTTTTTTCTCTCCCACTCATGCTCTCTCTTTCCATCCACTCTCTCACATTTTTTTTCTTCTTCTATTCTTTCTCTCCTTTCTTTTGCAACTGTCTCGTCTTCCGGATCAGCCACATCTGCTCATTGACTGACATCAACGTGAATAAGGACAAACTGGGTGTGGAGTCTGGTCTCATCCGGATGTTGTATAGCAAAGCTCATTTTGATACAATGATCTTATTGAAAGGAAATTTCTAGGTGAACACAACTTATAGACCAGAAAAGAAACCGAATATGTCTTTTTGTACATAAAATAAGAGATGTGACAAATAAGTTATGTTATTTTATTGTTTAATCTTTGAACTTGTGGCTCACAACAAATTGGTTCCACATCTGGTCTGTATAATATTTTCCTATCAAAATATACATTTGTTAGTCACTTTTTGGGCACAAAAGGAAAAACACGAAGTGAAAGAAACGACAGTGAGGTGATCCCCATGGCTATGAGTCAGCCATGTGAGTCCCCAACACTTGTTATACTACAGTAAAACTTTGAGATGTCAGCATCAATCATCATCTATTGTAGGGTATAATCCAGTAAGGTTTTCAGTATTGTGAAGCTCACTGGGCTGTGAATATGTGACATTTGTGTTCTGCATTAGACAATTTGGACTAGCCTATTGTGGATCTTATTAGCTTAGTTTTTGGAGTTGGATTGGGCTAGTCTGGATCTCGTGCTATTGCTATGTGGGAATGCAATCCCAAATGTGTGGGTAGCATTTCTTAACAATCATTCATAATAGTAATATTAGAGAAATAGTAATCACATACAGGAAAACTATTAGGGACCCAGAAATAGACGCAAGGCTACTAGAGGTATCGTGGTGTCCAACATGAAGACACCCAAGTGGTATGGTGTCTTGTACCACAAGAAAAATGGTCACACAAAAATGATAATGTTCATAAGGAATCAACTATAGGGGTGGGATCTCATTTAACAACCCTCAAAATATAATAGAAAAACCAAAAAGATGTATAACCAGAGCAACACCATCATCCTAATTCTTTGTTCACCATCGTCTCCCCGACCACCACCTCCAACTCCTTCTATTACACATGTTCACTAGAAGCCTCAAAGTCAGACGTGAAAGAGAAATCTCCTTTTGAAGCTCTATCATTGCCTTCCTCCTGAACAATGAAGACCATAGGAAGGACTGTCACCTTGTCCCTTTGCATCAAAGTTGCATCACATGTACAAAATATCCAATAGGAGAAGAGAAGTAAAAAGTTCAAGCAAAGTCAAATGAAAGGTACTTTGTAAATTATCATAAAATCTTTTATTTCTTTCATATTTACTCAAAAAAGAAATATGCCACCAATATGAACTAATATCTCCAGCAGACGAGGTTATGGAATTTACTAAGAAAATGGATATAATGAGTCAAGTGATAGCGGTTATTGAGAACATTCATACATGAAAAAGCGGTCTAGATATGTTTCACGAATTTGCAAGTGAAAAAAGGTCTGAAGAGTTTCACAACTGCCATTGAGGCATAGACAAAAACTATGTGGCGTTACCCTTCTAGAGTACCTGTGAGTACAACACATAATTTTATTATGTGCCATCAACCTGATGCAGATAATAACCTTATTTGAACATTTTATATTCTAGAATTTGTTCCAGTAGAGAGTGTTCATTCCTCAAAAAATAAAAGGATGTAAGCCTTATAGACTTTGAATCGATACTCCATAGTCAATACATATATTGTTAAATTAATGTTTTGTGTTAGAATAAGTGTAATGGTTGATATCATCCTAGTTGAAAAGTTATGCACAATGAGAGTGTGCTTCAGAAGGTTTTTTATATTGAAGCCAAGATTATGAAAAACACTAGGGGGGGGTGAATAGAGTTTTTAAATATTTTAGTATTTATTTAACTCAAACAACCACAAATGAAAATGGAAGAAGGAGACAGGTGTTTAGAGTGGTTCCAACTTTAGCAAATACTAAAGTTGTCAGTCCACTACCCGGTTGCTTACCCAACCGGGATTTTGAAAGTATTAATTTTATTACCTTCACAAGGCTTTACACAAAATACAATACTTTCTTTATACCCCTTGAACAGCCTTCACTTGAAGTAGATGCACCAACTTGAAGTAGCCTTCTTGAAGTAACTCCAAGCTCCCCCTTGAAGTACCCTTCCTCTCTAGAAGTAACCTCCCGTTGCACCAGCCTTCTTGAAGTAGATCAAGGTCCCCTTCTTCACCAAGAAGATCTTCAACCTCTCCAATCCGCAACCTCCAACCTAGGAGTAGCAAGGAGAGTACAAACAACAATAGAGAACAAGAAAGAAAATAGAAATTACAACTTATCCTTTTGTAGCACAAGGCTTGATTTGCCTAGATCAAGCGTTTAGATCTCCTAACCAAAGTGTATGGAAATGTAATTGCAGTGGATAGGAGATGCTAGCCTATAGGACACGGAATTTGAGCTAAGAGAAGAAGTAGCCAATTGTCACTATGCTCAATTTTCTCACAAACAGGTTGCTCAAAGTATGCTCAAAGATTTCTCAAGTGTAACAAGTGTGTTTAGGTGTCCTAAGGCATGTCCTATTTATAGGAATGTCCTAAAAGTGCTTAAGGACGTTCTAGACACCTTCTAGGGGTTTCTAAGTGCTTAACTAGCCGTTAGGTACAAGTTTGTTGCTTTAGCAACGACTAATTGATTAATTCTGCAGTTGCTGTCAGAGTCCATCTCGGTTGAGAAATGGTCGACCGAGACACCTACTCGGTCGACGTTTTGTCGACCGACAGGCTCTCTGGATCAAGTGTATGCAACATTTATCTCCAACTGCCAACCACCTTGTCAGCTGTGTCTAACGGCTACTTGGGTCTTTTCTCGGTCGAGAAGATTGTTGACCGAGAGTGTCTCGGTCGAGGAGTTAGTCGACCGAGATTGACCATGTTTCAATTTTTCAATTAAAGCACTAAGTGTGTGTATGAGTGTGCATATGTGACACTATTGAAGGGTATGACCTATCTAAATGTGATGTTTAGCTAGGGAGAATCTAACGCTTGATTTACATGAAATCTAAGTACTTGTACATTATATATTTGTACAAGTTTTTACAAGGCGATTACATTTCATGAAAATATAAATATGTAAGCATATGGATTTCCCTAATTGCTTTGTCATCCACCTTATTCCTGCAACACTCAAGTAGCACGTTAGATTAACAGGAATGAAATGTTTGTCATTATCAAAACAAAGGGATTTACAGATGTCCATTTAGCCAACAATCTCCCCCTTTTTGAAGATGACAAACATTTCCTAAATATAAAATAAGAAAGTATAAAAACATGTGAGTTTCATACCTGAAGATTACCTTTGTAAATTTCTTCTCTTGTTTATAAAATGTGTGCTTATTATTCCCCATGAATTATGGAACATGAAATACAATCCTTTAGGGAATATAGCAACTTTCAATGTAAAGCCAAGAGTTTATGAAACTCATTGATTGAGTTTTGCACAAATACTATGTTTTATATTTGAGTTTTGCACAGATACTAAGTTTTATATTTATTTCTCCCCCTTTGTCATTTCAAAAAGATATCCGTTTAAGAATAAAACTCCCCCTTAATTAGATGTCCCAAAAAAAATGTCCATTAAAAGCCAAAATGATGTAAGTAAAAGTTATTTTTAAGAAGCACAAATATCAAAGAAAACATCTTCCAAAGGAGTGATAAGCAATTGCTTCCTAATTTTGTTAAATTGGTCTAGTGGAAGCGGTTTTGTAAAAATATCAGCCAGTTGATCTTCCGTATCAACATGATGAAGGGAAACATGATTCTTGGAGATATGATCCCTTAAAAAATGATGACGGATTTCAATATGTTTAGCTCGGCTGTATAAAATAGGATTATGTGCTATGTTTATAGCGCTTGTGTTGTCACAAAAGATAGGCGTAGATGAAAGAGTAAAACCATAATCATTTAACACTTGTTGCATATAAAGCACTTGAGCACAACAAGATCTGGCTGCCATATATTCAGCTTCAGTTGTAGAGAGGGCAACCGTGTTTTGTTTCTTGCTAAACCAAGATACTAAAGCTCTCCCTAACAGGAAACAGCCACCACTAGTGCTCTTGCGATCAAGTCGACAACCAGCATAATCCGCGTCAGTATAAGCTTTAAAATCCAAGGATTGTCCTTTTGGATACCATAAAACAAAACATGTAGTGCCAGCTATGTATCGAAGAATTCGTTTAACTGCTTGAAAATGAGAGTGCATAGGTTGTGATTGAAATCGAGCACAAAGACCAACATAAAACATGATGTCCGGTCGAGAAGCAGTTAAGTAAAGCAAACTACCAATCATGGCTCTATATAAGGAATCATCAATTGGTTCCCCATTTTCATCCTTATCAATTTTTATAGAAGTAGCCATAGGAGTAGTAGCATGTTTGCACTGATCCATCCCAAAACATTTTAAGAGTTCTTTAGTATATTTTTCTTGGCTTATAAAAATTCTGGCAGCCGTTTGTTTAATTTGGAAACCAAGAAAGAAAGTTAGTTCACCCATGAGGCTCATTTCAAATTCTGTTTGCATAATGTCACTGAATTGTGTGCACAACGATTCATTAGAAGCTCCAAAAATGATGTCATCAACATATATTTGCACAACTAGGAAATCAGATGTATATGTTTTGAAAAATAAAGTAGAATCGGAATTTCCAATAGAAAAACCATTATCAAAAAGATATGTCTTGAGCCTTTCATACCAGTTCCTAGGTGCTTGTTTTAAACCATAAAGTGCTTTCTTAAGTTTATAAACATAGTCACCTTTTTCCGGTATTTCAAAACCGGGTGGTTGGGCAACATATACTTCTTCTTGAATGATTCCGTTTAGAAATGCACTTTTTACATCCATTTGGTAGAGTTTGATGTTTTTATGTGCAGCAATAGCTAGTAACATTCTTATAGCTTCAAGTCTAGCTACTGGTGCATACGTTTCATCAAAATCTATTCCTTCTTGTTGATTATATCCTTGTGCTACTAACCGAGCTTTATTCCTTATTACTTCTCCTGCCTCATTTAGTTTATTCCTAAAAACCCATTTAGTTCCAATGATGGTTTTATCTTGTGGTTTAGGAACTAAATCCCATACATCGTTTTTAGTGAATTGGTTTAGTTCTTCTTGCATTGCTATTATCCAATAATCATCTTTAAGAGCTTCAGATATTTTCTTAGGTTCAATGATAGAAACAAAGGCCATGTTTGCAACATCCTTAAAGGAAGACCGAGTTTTTACTTTATCATTTGGATTTCCAATAATTAATTCTTGAGGATGATCCTTAATAAGTCTAGGTATAGGTTGTGTTTTAGCTTGGTTATTGTTTGTAGTATCTTTCTCACTGTCATTTGGTATGTTTAGGTTTTCGAATTGATTAGTAAGATCAATTATTTCTAGATTTTCTGATTTGGACTCTTCATGAAAAGAGATATGAATAGATTCCTCAACTTTTCTAGAGATAGTGTTATAGACTCTAAATGATTTGCTAGAGGTAGAATATCCCAAAAAGAATGCTTTGTGTGATTTAGAATCAAACTTATCTCTATCATCTTTGGTATTTAAGATATAACATGTAGATCCAAAGGTATGAAAATAGTCAACTCTAGGTTTCTTAGAATGTATTATTTCATACGGAGTTTTCTTCAAATGAGAGTGAACGGTTACTCTATTTAACACATAGCATGCGGTGTTTACAGCTTCAGCCCAAAAGGTTTTGGGTGTGTTATGTTCGAGCATCATAGTTCTAGCCATTTCTTGTAGTGATTGATTTTTCCTTTCAACTATACCATTTTGTTGTGGAGTGCGTGGGGGGGGGGTGAATAGAGTTTTTAAATATTTTAGCAATTATTTAACTCAAACAACCACAAATGAAAATGGAAGAAGGAGACAGGTGTTTAGAGTGGTTCCAACTTTAGCAAATACTAAAGTTGTCAGTCCACTACCCGGTTGCTTACCCAACCGGGATTTTGAAAGTATTAATTTTATTACCTTCACAAGGATTTACACAAAATACAATACTTTCTTTACACCCCTTGAACAACCTTCACTTGAAGTAGATGCACCAACTTGAGGTAGCCTTCTTGAAGTAACTCCAAGCTCCCCCTTGAAGTACCCTTCCTCTCTAGAAGTAACCTCCTGTTGCACCAGCCTTCTTGAAGTAGCTCAAGGTCCCCTTCTTCACCAAGAAGATCTTCAACCTCTCCAATCCGCAACCTCCAACCTAGGAGTAGCAAGGAGAGTACAAACAACAATAGAGAACAAGAAAGAAAATAGAAATTAAAACTTATCCTTTTGTAGCACAAGGCTTGATTTGCCTAGATCAAGTGTTTAGATCTCCTAACCAAAGTGTATGGAAATGTAATTGCAGTGGATAGGAGATGCTAGCCTATAGGACACGGAATTTGAGCTAAGAGAAGAAGTAGCCAATTGTCACTATGCTCAATTTGCTCACAAACAGGTTGCTCAAAGTATGCTCAAAGATTTCTCAAGTGTAACAAGTGTGTTTAGGTGTCCTAAGGCATGTCCTATTCATAGGTATGTCCTACAAGTGCTTAAGGATGTTCTAGACACCTTCTAGGGGTTTCTAAGTGCTTAACTAGCCGTTAGGTACAAGTTTGTTGCTTTAGCAACGACTAATTGATTAATTCTGCAGTTGCTATCAGAGTCCATCTCGGTCGAGAAATGGTCGACCGAGACACCTACTCGGTCGACGTTTTGTCGACCGACAGGCTCTCTGGATCAAGTGTATGCAATGTTTATCTCCAACTGCCAACCACCTTGTCAGCTGTGTCTAACGGCTACTTGGGTCTTTTCTCGGTCGAGAAGATTGTCGACCGAGAGTGTCTCGGTCGAGGAGTTAGTCGACCGAGATTGACCCTGTTTCAATTTTTCAATTAAAGCACTAAGTGTGTGTATGAGTGTGCATATGTGACACTATTGAAGGGGATGACCTATCTAAATGTGATGTTTATCTAGGGAGAATCTAACGCTTGATTTACATGAAATCTAAGTACTTGTACATTATATATTTGTACAAGTTTTTACAAGGCGATTACATTTCATGAAAATATAAATATGTAAGCATATGGATTTCCCTAATTGCTTTGTCATCCACCTTATTCCTGCAACACTCAAGTAGCACGTTAGATTAACAAGAATGAAATGTTTGTCATTATCAAAACAAAGGGATTTACAGATGTCCATTTAGCCAACAGATTAGTACGATCTTTGTACAATTCCAAGTTCTTAAAAAATGTATTAAAAGAAATGTTAGGTTTCACAACAAGTATTCATAAGGGGGTATGACTAGAAGATGAGATTTTAAAATGATCTTGGTGGTGTATGATGCTTACAGAAAACTATAGAGATCTAGTTGAGGATATTTCTAAGATGAGGAAAGATTAGATTCCAGAATATACTTGTATCACTGGTCATCAAGACATCATATCAAATAATCTTTGTGAGTGTAACAAAAAAATTGAAATACAATTCGAGATACCACTAGGTAAGTAATCAATTGGGCTATCGTAATAACAAATTGTATATGGTACATGAGAAATACAATCTCCAAACAAGGATAAATTATATTAGGTATAAATGTAATTGATTGAGAAGTGTTAGAAGACGAACTTGTAACTAGAGATGAGGCAACACTTTCTAGGGATGTGAGGACTAGTGGATTGATCACAGCCTGGGGACCCATTTTCATACTACTAACACCTTGGTTGAAGTTTATTCACTAAGGGTGGTAAGCCTCTCCTCCACAGGAAGGTTAGTGTTATGATGTTGATAACATCTGAGGCACAAATGAAGAAAGACAAGCCCAAGTCTATGATGAGGATCAATAAGACAAAGGGAAAGTCTAAAGGCAAAGAAAAAGCTAAGAAGAGTTCTAAAGCTAGCCAGAAGCCCAAATCATCATATCTCAATGGAAAGGGAGGATTAAAGAAAAGAGGCGATTGTCACCTTTGTCACTAATCTGGACATTGGAAAAGGAATTGCCCTCTCTTTCTAGAGGAACTAAAGAAGAAAAAGGAAGGGGAAGAGGCCTCTACTTCAGTATAAATGTTATAAGATAAATTTGATTACTTCTTCATCTTGAAATGTAATACCAAATAGAGATATGACAGACGTGATGTGCAAGATCTGACAAGAAGTAAACACTTTACAAAAGGACAAAGATGGATTATGCAGAGCAAGAGTTTCTATAGCTTTAGTCTGTATTTAAATTTATCTTAGCCCATTGGGCATGTAATAGAGTTAATTGAACTTCTATTTCATAATGCCAACAAATAGAAACATTTGTCTATATGCATCTTGTATGACAAGGATGATAATAAATAAAGAGTTGTTAATATTTCTATTTCAAAGATGTGATCTTGTATGGTAATGCACCAAACATCTAATCATCTTTATGATCTAAATATGAATGTTTATAAAGTAAATACCAAAGGAAAATAATTAAAAACTCAAACAATCTTTAGTATTGTCATCTTGGGCACATACATAATAAATACATATTTGGAATCCATATTGATATTTATCTAGACTCTTTTGGTAATTGAACTAATAAGAGACATCTAAGTATTAATTATAAGCAATATGACAAAATATCCCTCACTAGATGTAGTGTGAGTATAAGCACTCTATTATGTCTTATACATGTTGATGTATGAAGATCTTATAGAATAAATGCTTGAGGTAGTCGTTTGTACTTCATAAAATGATGCTCTCTGTTGATGTAGAGTTTGTATTTGGCAAAATACAAAACACAAATCTCTTGAAGTGTTCAAGAAGAGTATATACGATTTATAAGTTTGATAGAAGTATTAAGAAACTTTGATATGATCAAATGTTAATTTACCTTACATCAATAGTTTGAGTACCTTTTGGATAGATAGTGATAGTGTATCACAAGACAAATCCATCTGAAAATGATGATGTGTTAGAAAGAAGGAATTACATCCTGATGGATCATGATGTGATTATTATATTAATCTAATATTCTAAATCTCCTCATGAATACATGCTTTACACTAAAACTAAGTACCGTCTTAAATGGTTTAAAAGACATCATATGTGATATGATATGGGAATGTCCCGATATGTCTTAAGGATTGAAACCTACATAGATAAAGCAGTTTCTAGAAAAGGTTCATCCATAGACCATGATTGTGGAATACTACCTTTAATCCGACTCCAATAACAAAAGTGTTTTGTTACTAGAATAACTGAGTTCCAATAGAATCAGTGGGAGTAAAAGTAGAACTCATAAATATTTAAGACTGACAAGGAGGTACAATGAGAACAATTGAGAATCACAAGTTGTTGTGGAATCTCAAGTTCCTCATGTAACATAGAACCGCATAGTTCTAGTAGAACATGTCTGAGATTGAAAGATTGCTAATCCTATAATTTGATGAGTTATTCAGAAGATGACGAGGCAACAAATCATCTAGAAGCTATTGAGAATCAGATTACAATGGCTTAAGGCCATTATGGAATTCTTGTACACTAACAAGGTATGACCTTGATAGTACCACCTGAAGGGTTAAAACCCAAATGGGGCATTTGGGTCTTGCTGAAAAGACCTACATGGATAATCTAAAAGGACAGATTGGTTGGAAAGGTTTTTAGATCAGTTCTAACTAATGAACATTAAGAAATTCCATTACCAGTTGACATGCTTGTTATTGAAGCTTGTATAGACTATAAGATTTGGCATATGAAGATAAAAAATGGATTCTTATAAGGATTATTTGAGAGAATGTGTACGTGACACCACCTAAATATTTTATAACTTCATAAATGCAAATAAAGTCTATTATATAATAGAAGCTGGGTATAATGGTTTTATGAAATCATGAAAGGATACTATATGGTCCAGAAGTTCATATGAGTGAACTTAAAGATGTTGTAGCATTGATGGAAGAGTAGAGATACTATAACAATAATAGAGCTACTGGTTAGGCAAGGAATATCAGATACCATATTACGGGTTGTTCTATCTCATGCAAGAAATCTTACAACGAACAGATGAAGAACACGCAATATATAGACTATAGAAAAATGTTACTAACCCCCTAAATTGACACTTAAGCAGCAGAAACACGGTGGACATGTTTAGATCATTAAGAATATGATTTTTAGGTGATTGACTCTAAGTGCAAGTGGGATTTTGTTGGTATGGTATGCCCAGAGACCCAATCATATGATGATTGACATGGCATATAACATAAATGATTTGATTAATGATATTAAATGCTAGCTTCCAAGTCATCATGTTTCACTCATTTATGAGATAATGAGGAAACATTGTGAATGTCTAAAGAATGACTATAAGAAATTACATATGTATTCAAGTAAGTGGCTTGAATAATGAGATCATACAAATGCTAAGAGTATGTACATTCTTGTTATGTCCCTGGCTAGTTGTTATTGTGGAAGAAAGATAGACATTAGTAATACATAAGACTAGAGTGTGTGTTGGTTGATGACAGAATCTCATTAGTGATGATATGGTATATCAAATAAAGAACACATATACTTATTAGAGAATAGTGTCTTAGATAGGCCCACCTTGAGAGTGACACATGGAAACCAATTTTGGTGGTCATAGTCATCTCTCATAGTATAGGTGGTAATGTGGTTCTTAGACCTGAAGTTACTACACTCATCACATGTAGTGCGGTATACTTTGACACCATCAAACATAGCCATGAGTAAGGATTTCCATAAAGGTGATGATTGGGTAGTTGTGACACATAGGGACTGACTGTGAGTCATGTAGATGGGGTTTGTCCATCCTACTGGAGTTTGACATCCTGGCCACTTGATAAGAAATACTAGGAAACACATGTGCATGCACATGTGAATCAATATATGATATTGAGTTCACATACATATCTCATATAGTTTTCTCTTGGTTCAAGGAACATGGATTGAACATTGAGAAGATGACGATTTCATACCTCGAAAGCATTCTGGATACTAGAGACAAAGGAATTATACATTCACTACTACACCTTACACAAATTGTAGGTTGAAGTTGTTCTTCAACTTTCCATTCACTTGGGTAGAACTGCCATGTCACTAGGCACCACTTTTTGCTTGTGGTGTCATAAACTAGTTATGGACATTCATTGCTAATGTGACATGGGACCTATAGGGTCACACACATATGAACTAATCTAGAAGAGGAGTTTAATCATGAATGAAGATTGGATTGATTACTAAAGTGTTTAGGTATTCAATTCAAGAAACAAGTCAGATTATGTGATGAAATGACCATTTGGAGTGTCAGGTTGATTGGAAATTGAATTGGATGAATTCTGTAGGAGTCAGAGCACCAAACGATTAGCTCACTGGGTGAAGCCATCGACTCAGGTTTGGTGAGATGACTAGCTCATCCAGTGAACCGATCAGTTCAATCATGTCAACTGAAGCTTCTAGTGATTTTCTCAATTCATGAGAATAGTTGATCATTTCACTTGTTCAATTTGATTGGTACAAGGAATTAATTTTTAACATGAATTGGAAATGAATTGTCAATTCATATTTGATTAGGAAACATTTTGAAATGACCAGTTCGGGGTGAAAACCATTCTTCTCACATGTGAACCAACCAGTTCAAGTTCCAACTATCCGGTTCATCACTCACAGGTTGTGAAACTTCATGATATTCTAGTCTCTTCCACTCCCACATAGACTGAAAACCCAAACCCTAACTCCTCCTATAAAGAGAAGGGTAATGGAGGCTTCTCAGAACACAACTCAATTTCCTTTGACAATTGTTGTTGTAAGGCCCCTGAACTTGCTTAATGAGTTAATTGAGCTGAATTACCATAATTGAATGCTTATAACCCTAATATAACCTTCTGGTATGTTTTAAAATCAAAATACAAGCTGAAGTATCAAATTTGGTCCAATTTGAACACTATTTGAGCAAGTTACGCAATTTTTTGTACATTTTGGACTTTTCTGCAATTTACCCAATTGAGGGGTTTTCTTTGCAATTTATCACATTCATTATGTTTCTTAGATTTTATATTATCATTATTGAGATTATTTATCCATGGGTATCCTAGTTGAGCCATGGTTTGAAGGTGTTTTCATCAAGGGTATTTTAGGGTTTACCCCTTCACGGATGAGCTACTTTTAGTAGCTATCAACTAATGAATTATGTGATTGGCTGGGAATTTTGACAAAGGAAACCTAAGAAGGTTAATAGGGACGATGGGTGAGCTTCTTGTGTGTGTGCTTGTATATTCTCAATAGTTTAAGGCCATAAACACATGGGGAAGCTACTTTTACACCTCATGCTTGCTTCTATCCTTATCCATGGGCTATATTTGCCTCTTCCTTGCCCAAATACGAAACTATTCTTGCTTTATCTTTCCTCTAACCTGGAGCAACGAATTCACTCTGTTTTTCTGCAGAACCAACTGCTCTAAGGTAGAAGACAACCCCTTGTTGGAGAAGAAGGTCTCCTAGGGCTCCATCTAGCCCTACCTAGGGTTTCTAAGGTCATCTTCTAGGAAATTCGACCAAGGCAAGTTGTTTTCTTCCTTCATTCTTCGTTTTTATTGGTCTTATCCTTCCTTAAACCTTCCTCCAGGTCGGAACCTTGCTGTTCCATGGTAGAATTTGCTTTAAAGTTGTGAAATCCTACCTTTCTTGCTCCTTATGCTTAGGGTTTGCTCATTTGATGAAAAAACACTACTACAGAAACATCATTCAATGTCGCTTTTCTGGGCGTCAGTTCTTTAGGAAAACCGACGCCTACACTATTAGACGTCGGTTATTTAGGCAAACTGACGTCTATATTCGAAGACCAGCCAGACATGGGTACCGCTTTGAATACAGCGTCGGTTGTTAATAACAAACCAACGCCTAAAGTCGCCCGCGAAATCCAATTTTCGAGCAAAAAAATAGTGTCACTTTCAGCGTCGGTTATGTAGATAGAAACCGACGCCTACGCGCGATGAAAATTTGTGTGAAAAGTGTCACTTTCAGCGTCGGTTAACCTTTAATAACCGACGCTGAAAGTGGTTCCCGCCAAGCAATTTCGTGAAAATATCGTCCAATTGGACGTCGGTTGGTTCAAACAACCGATGCTAAAGAGGTTTAGGCGTCGGTTGTTTGAAACAACTGACGCTATTTTGGAACTTAATATCCCTCGATCGCCCTACTCTTCCCCTTTCTTCTGTTTCATTGCGAGACGATTTCCCTTTTCTTCTCTGCTATTGCCCGACCACGCCGCCGATTTCTCCTCCACAAAAGCTCCTTCTTCCTCCACGACAGCGCCGCCGCGCCGCCGACGCACCCCCTTCTCCGCCGCCACTGTTGCTGCCTTCTTCTCCTTCTCCGCGCCCCCTTCTCCGCAGCCACTGCTGCTCCTTGTTCTGCCTTCCCTGCCGCCTGGAGCTCGCCGCCGCGCCTCCTTCCTCCTTGCCGCCGCCCGCCGACGCCGCTGCTCCTTGCCGCCGACGCCGCTGCTCCTTGGTCTGTCTGCCTTACCGCCTGGAGCTCGCCGACCACCACTGCACCTGCCTGCCCTGCCGCCTGGAGCTCGCCGGTCACCGCCACCACTGCTGGGAGGTCAGTTGTTGTTGCTCGCCTAATATTGCATCTAAATCTTGGTTTCACCACTTCTTTCACTGAGAACTGAGAAGAATGGCCTACCACGGCCGTGCTGGGCAGCACGGTCGTTCTGGATAGCATGACCGTGCTGCCCAGCACGGCCGTGGTAGGCCAACACAGCCACGGCCGTGTTTGATTTGATTTAAACCCTAATTTGATTTAAATCCATTCTAGCATCCTAATTTGATTTGATTAAACCCTAACATTGATGAAACCCTAACATCAATTGTGATGAAACCCTAACATGTACATATCTATTATTGTGTTTGTTGGCCTAGAAACCCGTCCAAGATTGACTCATTAGGAGTAAATCTTGGATAGTCCCCGATTTGGGACTATTCTTGAACACCTAATCTCATTTAGGATGTAAGTGTATAATGTGTATTGGGTTTTTGAGAAAATTTCGGCAGCATTTCCCCGTTTGTTCTCTAAGTACATATGTACTTAGAGAACAACGGGGAAATGCTGCCGAAATTTTCTCGAAAACCCAATACACATTATACACTTACTAGTGAGATTAGGTGTTCAAGGATGGGATAGGTGGTACACATTTATTATATATAAGAATGACATCAAATGTGTTTGTTGGCCTAGAAACCCGTCCAAGATTGACTCATTAGGAGTAAATCTTGGATAGTCCCCGGTTTGGGATTGTTCTTGAACACCTAATCTCACTTAGGATGTAAGTGTATAATGTGTATTGGGTTTTTGAGAAAATTTCGGCAGCATTTCCCCATTTGTTCTCTAAGTACATATGTACTTAGAGAACAGCGGGGAAATGCTGCCGAAATTTTCTTGAAAACCCAATACACATTATACACTTACTAGTGAGATTAGGTGTTCAAGGATGGGATAGGTGGTACACATTTATTATATATAAGAATGACATCAAATGTGTTTGTTGGCCTAGAAACCCGTCCAAGATTGACTCATTAGGAGTAAATCTTGGATAGTCCCCGGTTTGGGACTGTTCTTGAACACCTAATCTCACTTAGGATGTAAGTGTATAATGTGTATTGGGTTTTCGAGAAAATTTCGGCAGCATTTCCCCGTTTGTTCTCTAAGTACATATGTACTTAGAGAACAGCGGGGAAATGCTGCCGAAATTTTCTTGAAAACCCAATACACATTATACACTTACTAGTGAGATTAGGTGTTTAAGGATGGGATAGGTGGTACACATTTATTATATATAAGAATGACATCACATTATACACTTAGGATGTAAGTGTATACCCTAATCTTTTCCTAATATATACTTGTTTCCTAATATATACTTGTTTTCTCTAATCATTGAATGGATAGATCATGGATGTCCATTCGTAATCGTTGCACCCCAGAGTTTATATCTAGTCTTGATCAGTTTATTAGATTTTCCTAGGAACATAGGAAAAAACCTACAGATAGGTTCTACTGTCCATGTAGGCATTGCGGTAACAACTTGAAAGTCAACACTGGTGAAGAAATCAAAAGTCATGTCATGTGCAACGGGATTGTACAAGGCTATACAGAATGGAACTGGCATGGAGAGATTTCAAAATCGAAACCAGTAGATGTCGATAGCAGTGCTTGGGTGGAAGAAGAAATTGCCTCCGATAACGTAAATGTGAACGAACCAGTTCCAGCAGACATCGTTGATGCGATGCTGGATAGTTGTAGGGTAGAGCACACCGATCCACCTCCTATCTTTAGAAACATTGTGCATGATGCTGAGATACCGTTATACACAGGCAGTGCTAAGTTTACGAAGCTTAGCGCTGTGTTGAGATTGTATAAGTTGAAAGCTAACAATAGATGGAGCGACAAAAGCTTCACTTCATTGTTGACTTTGTTGAAAGAAATGCTTCCTGAAGGAAACGAGCTGCCAATTTCAACATACCAGGTAAAGAAAATGTTGTGCCCAATGGGAATGGAGGCCAAGAAGATACACACATGCCCGAATGATTGTGTATTATTTCAATAGATTTGAAAGATTGTCCAAAATGTGGTGCGTCAAGGTATAAATTGACGACTTCGGGGGAGTCCAAAACTGGTTCTCCTGCCAAGGTGTTGTGGTATCTACCTATAATATCACGGTTTCAACGCTTGTTTGCAAATCCGAAAGATGCGAAGAATTTGAGGTGGCATGCAGATGTTAAGAAAAATAATGATGGGATCCTACGACATGCGTCTGATTCCCCATAGTGGAAGAAGATTGATCTATTGTACCCCAAATTTGGTGAAGAAGATAGGAATCTAAGACTTGGGCTTTGTACAGATGGGATGAATCCATACGGGACATTGAGAAGCCAACATAGCACTTGGCCAGTCATGCTTGTTATATACAATCTTCCTCCCTGCATGTGTATGAAAAATAAGTACGTTATGTTGTCATTGTTGATATCGGGCCCTAAACAACCCGGAAATGATATCGATGTTTATCTTGAACCTTTGATTGATGACTTAAAGAAACTTTGGGCTGAAGGTGTGATGACCTATGATGCTTCAGCAAGAGAGACATTTCGTTTGCACACTATGTTGTTTTGCACTGTTAATGACTTTCCAGCATATGGGAATTTGTTTGGATATAGTGTCAAAGGAGCTAAAGTGTGTCCTATATGTGAAGAAAACACTGATTCAATAAGACTAAAACATGGCGGCAAGACTGTATATCTTGGTCATCGAAGGTTTCTGTCAAAATTCCATCCGTATCGTAGGAAGTGCAAAGCATTGAATGGATGGAATGATGAACGGAGTGCACCTAAACCTATACCAGGGGATGTTGTTTATGCAAGAGTAAAAGATTTTGTCAATGAATTTGGTAAGAAATCACAATGTAGTATGGCCACACAGAGTGACAATTCTTCATTCAAGAAGAAGTCAATATTTTGGGATCTTCCTTATTGGAGTTCTTTGACAGTCAGGCATTGTATGGATGTAATGCACATTGAGAAAAATGTCTATGATAGCATCATTGGTACTCTATTAAATATACCAGGTAAGACTAAAGATGGGATAAAATCTAGAATGGACCTACGTGAAATGGGAATAAGGTCAGAATTAATAGAATTACGTGAAATGGGTAATAAAAGAACATACTTACCTCCCGCTTGTTACACGTTGTCTAGAAAGGAGAAGAAAACTTTTTGTGAATGCTTGGTAAATGTTAAGGTGCCACATGGTTACTCATCCAACATCCGTAGATTGGTATCAATGAAAGATCTGAAGTTGATAGGTCTTAAATCTCATGATTGTCACACTCTAATGCAACAAATATTGCCCGTGGCAATTCGATCTATATTGCCGAAGCATGTAAGGTTTGCAATTACCAGACTTTGTTTCTTTTTCAACAGTCTATGCAGCAAAGTTATTGACCCTGATACTCTCGATAATTTGCAAAGAGAAGTGGTTGTTACCCTATGTCAGCTTGAGATGTATTTCCCTCCTTCATTCTTTGATATCATGGTACATCTTGTTGTCCACTTGACTAGGGAAGTGAAAATGTTGGGACCAGTTTTCTTGCATTGGATGTATCCCTTTGAACGATACATGAGCGTTTTTAAAGGTGATGTTCGAAACCGTTATCGGCCTGAAGGGAGTATTATTGAAGGTTATGTGGTGAGAGAGGTTATGGATTTTTGCAATGACTTTCTCAGTGGTAATGACACTCCTGATAATGACAAGAATATTGAGGAGGGCAAAGGAATTTTGGGACCACGGGTGAAAGTAATCAGCCGTGAGCAGTTGGAACAAGCTCACTTGTATATTTTACACAATATGGACGAAGTGAGTGTTTACATCGAGGAACATACCAATTTCATAAAGAGACAACATCCTCGAGCAAGTTCAATGTGGCTTGCTAGAGAGCATAATAAGACTTTTACTAAGTGTTTTGAAGATAAAGTCTTACATCAACTATCTCAAACACCAAATGATATTACAGAAACTATCAAATGCCTCGCCTTTAAACCAAAACCGAATGTTATGTCTTATGAAGGGTTTGACATTAATGGATTCACATATTACACAAAGCGCCAAGATGATAAGAGTGTCATCCAAAATAGTGGGGTCACTCTTCAAGCGTCGACTATGTACTTTGCAAGTGCAAAGGATAAGAGTCCACGTGAAGCTAAAATGTCATATTACGGTGTCATTGAAGACATTTGGGAGTTTGACTACATAGATTTCAAAATTCCGCTCTTTAAATGTAATTGGGTTGATAACACCAAAGGAGTTATAGTGGATGAATTGGGTTTCACTTTGGTGAACTTTGAAAAGATTGGCGAGAAGGGTGAACCATTCATATTGGCATCATAGGCAAAACAAATATTCTATATCGATGATCCTGCAAATGATAAATGGTCGGTTGTTCTTCATGGTAAAAGACAGTTCATTGAAGATCCTATAGATGAAGAAGAGTATTATGATAAGTATGATGACTCCAGTCCATTCTCAGTTGGGTTGCCAACTCCACAAAATATTGAAGCTAATGATGACTTATATGTGCGCGGAGATCACAATGAAGGATTATTAATTGATAAAAGATCACAATTTTAGAGACATGTATGTTTATACAAATGCTAAATGTTTGCCTTTTTCTAGTTAATACAAACGCAAAATGTTTGCCTTTTTCTAGTTAATACAAATGCTAAATGTTTGCCTTTTTAATGAAATTTTCATATGGCTGACCATGATGAGCATGATGTCCATGATGAGCATGAAGTTCATGATGAGCATGCTGTCCATGACGAGCATGGCGAGGATACCAATGTAAGTTCTAAAAACATATCCTGTATTTCTATAAAATTCATTATCTTCTAGTTATGTCATATATCTTATATTTCTATATTGGGCTAATTCAGTGTGTTTATTTTTGTCAAATTTTAGGTTGATGATGCACATGTACCCACTAAAGCACTGGAGCAACTTGATGCGCAGCACCAAACACTTAACAAGAAAAGGGGCATCACTCTGTTGAAGAAGTTAATAGCGCTTAGTGGCAGTGGATCCAAATTGGTTGTGGAGTTTGATAATGGAGGAAATGCAATTGGAGTGAACCGCAATAATTTTGTAAACTATCTTGGGTGTACCACTCGGAGCCATTGTGGTGTTAAGTATGATAATTGGCATAAAGTTCCTCAGGGGAAAAAAGACTTGATATGGAAGGATTTATGCGTGAGTTATTATTATTTGCAATTCTATTTTGTAGATTAAAAATTCTATTATTTGCAATTCTATTTTGGATACTAGTTAATAACATTTCTATTTTACATAATCTGTTTGCATTGGATGAGAGGTTGCATCGTAAAAGTGTGATGCAACGTGCTGGAAAGATGCTTAGGAATTATAGGACAAATCTGAACAGAGAATACATAAAAGAGGGTGATAAGAAAAAGAAGTCAGCCCTTGAACAATGGAACTTCTTGGACAAAGAAGATTGGGACAATTTTGTTGCTTCAAGAAAATCTGAAGAATTCAAGGTATTAGGTGTCACTCCCAATTTAATTAATATACATTGTATTCACCTATTCAAGATTAACATTTAGTGATACTAACCAAATCATTAATGTGCATACTAACTAGGCCCTCAGTGACGCACAAAAAGCAAGGCGTGCACTGAATGTGCATGACCACACTATGGGTCCAAAAGGCTATGCAAGCGTTCGCCAAAGACTACATGCGGAGTCTGCGGCTACTCAGGAGTCTGCTCCTACTCAGGAGTCTGCCACACCCATGCCTCGCCATGATATCTGGATAGCTGGGAGGCAAAACAAGAAGGGTGAAATAAAGAAGCCCGTAACTGCTGAGGCGGCTGCAAAAATGGTAAAATACAACTCTTAGAGCAACCGTTTGAATATTGATTATTTGTAGTGTTAACTTACCAATTTCTGTTGATGGTGATTAGCGGGAGCTGCACGAGCAGAGGAAACAAGGCACGTTCATCCCTCAGGGAACAAGGGATGAATTGACAGTTGCTCTGGGTAAACCAGAGCATCCTAGACGTGTTAGGGGTCCAGGCGCTGGTGTGGGCATCAAAGCATTCTTTGGGCCATCCCAGTGCAAACCCAGAGTGGGACTTTCTCAAGAAGAGGTAACCTATTCTTTTTTTAGAATGTTACTGCAAAAGGAAATTTAATAATAAGAAGCTAATGTTTCTTTTATCCATGTATAAGAGAATAAGAGAGTCGAGGATATAGTTTCTAAGAAGGTCAATGATGTAGTTGCTGAGAAGGTCAAGGAAGAACTGCTGCGGTGGCAGGCATCTCAGGCTTCCAATCAGCCCATGGCGACCCACTCTTCTCCTGATGCACAGACTGCGAGTAATCCTGGAGACCCATCGCCTAACACATCTGCTGTAAGTATTGTTTATGACATTGTAGCTAGTCTTTTCAAGATGATATGTTTTCAAGATGATATGTATATATGTATAACATTCTTTACGTAAATTTGTAGGCATTGAAGCCATGCCACTTAAGAATACAAGACTATGTTGTTGCAGAGGCACAGGCTTACCCATCCCTTCCTGGGGAAAGGTTTCACGGGACTCCAATGCCACAGGGCTACGTTCGTGTGGGCCCATTACGTGTGTTACCCGATTGGAGGGAAGCTACATTGCCATATCCCCACCCGGATATTGATACACTTGCTGAGGCAGAAGGCGGGGTCATATTGTGGCCCAAAGCAGATGTCGTCTACACTACTGAAATTGTAAGATAAATTTACATTGATTTAGACTGTTAATGTGTATATATGATGTCAACTGATCAGAAATTATATATACAGGTTAAAAAGAAGACACCAGGAGCACCTAGGCCTCCGCCTCCACTTACCGCATTACCAACTTGCGTTCCAACTGACCTAACATACCCGTTAGGTCCTGCTTGTAGGGGAATGGCATGTTGGCTACGGGCACATAATATACATTGCTCGATAATTGTTTAGATGCAGATTATGCAGGTCAATCATACAATAGCTCTTTATTTATACAAGATATTATTGAGTTGTTTATGTATGATTGGCTGAATACATCAATGATAGAGACATGGATAAGGTGAGATCTTGTTTATACATCCATATACCTTGTGTAAGATCCAGTGATCTAGTTTCTTATATATTAATGCATACGTAATACATGTTTTGCAGCTACTTAGTCGAAGATCATTGCAAACAATTTGCATTTGATCATGTGGGATTTTTGATTCCATCATTGATTAGTATGGTAGCTAAAGACCCTGATAATGTTCAAAAATACTGCATAGATGCTTTTACAATTTTTGGTCAGCAAAAGAAGACGATAATAATAGCTCCATTCAATGTCAAGTAAGTTTACTTTATTTATAATTTGGACTTAAGAAAATTCCATTTTTATTGTGCATTTTGAGTTATTAATTGTTAACTTTTTACCTCTAGCGGTAAACATTGGGAGTTACTAGTTATTGTCCCCGTGATGTTCACTGTTTATTATCTAGATCCCGCGGGATGTACATTAAACACTAAAATTGGACACGTAATGAGAATGCCATTATTCTGGTGAGAAATATTTCATTTTTGTATCTGTTAACATCTGTTATTACATTACTATTTACTTATGTAATTTACTGTGTTATATTAACATGTAGGGGTTTAGATGCATTCAAAAAGGCTGGAGGAACGATCCCAAGGAAAAAGAACCAGCCAATAAATTGGCAGAACGTACAAGTAAGTTCCCGACTCCAATGTATATATTATTGATGTGAATTGTGCTTAGTTGTATTATTTTGTATGTTTCAATTTATAGTGCGCTACCCAAGACAATGGCTGGGCATGCACATACTATGTGATGCGATTTATGCAGATGATTATCAAACATGCCGCATTGGACATCGATACCATACATGAGGCATTATATATAGTCTCATTAGTTAGTATGAAATATATCAATCTTATTTTTATATTATTACTTATATATATACATCATTCTCTTTGCAGGTATTTAAAACTGACAACACTATAGGTAAATGCTTAAAAAATATACATGCTCCATGTACGATGGAAGCATTAAATGAAATAAGAGAAGAATGGGCAAAATCCATACAAGCAGTGGCAACTGTAAGATATAATTGGGATGTTGATAGCGATAATGAATGATACTTTGTAAATGAATATTTCTGAATGTTAATACATGTATTTGAATGTTTCTATATGTGTGAATGTGAGAATTGAATTGATGTCTGAATGTATCTACTTGTGTGAAATTTTCCTTGGGACTTTTGCAGGTTTGTGGCCTGTTTGTAGGCTGATATCAATGGATGTCGTAAACCTGCAGTTCAGACTGAACTGCAGGTTCTCATCCTGCTGACCAGCCAGAGCAGGCCTGCAAACTGATATGAAAAAAAAAATAGATATAGGAGTCGGTTATTTACAGAAAACCGTCAACAAAGACCTACAGCGTCGGTTATTGGATAAAAACCGACGCCTAATAGTACAAACAACCCGACCGTGCAGGAAAGCACAACCGTGGTGGAAAAAGCGTCGGTTATTCATATAAAACCGACGCCTATAGTACTAAACACAGCCGTGCAGGGAAGCACGACCGTGTCGTCTTGAAGTATGGCGTCAGTTTTTTATAGAAAACCGACGCCAAAAGGGTTCGCGCCACAGAAAACAGCATCATCTAGGACTCTTTCTACGTCAGTTACCAAGTAAACACCAACGCTATAGTCCATATAGGCGTCGGTCTTTTAGTAGATAACTGACGCAGAATGTGTCCTAGATGACGTTGTTTTCTGTGGCGCGAACCCTTTTGGCGTCGGTTATCTACTAAAAGACCGACGCCTATATGTTAAATAGGCGTCAGTTAAAAAACTGATGCCGAAGTGTTCGACCTTTAGTGGCGCCCACATAGGCGTCGCTCAGAAACCGACGCCAAAGGGGGTTAAACAACCGACGCCAAAGGTTGTTTCTATAGTAGTGAAAGGTGCTAGATGGACGAATTCATAGCTTATTCTTGGATTTTCTACCCTACTTGCTAGATATTTCTTCTGTGTGGGGTTTCATATTCTCATTAGAGGCAAGTTTTATAACTTGCTCCACGTTTATTGCTTACCATAAGCTTTCTAGATCATGTTCTTGCTTGAAAATGATGATCCATGCACTAAAAAGCTATGCTTGACTAGGATTTCGATTTTTATAATGTTTCCTATTCTGATTTGAGTCATATATGAATCTTTGATCATGTGTACATTATTTCTAAGGTATTATATGACTTGTATCAGGTTCTTTTGACAACCTATGGTGCTAAGCACCTATCAAACAATGGTCAATTTTAGGGTTTAAAGTTGATTTCTTCTATAAACCATGACCCGATGATGGTACCATTGCAACAACCCTATGGTGTTGCCTTCAGAAGAACTCATGGTTGTGATCAAGGGTGTCAAATGATGGTGACAACCTATGGTCACCCCTTAGGTCAGGTTTTGGATCAATTAGAAGTATAATGATCAACCATTAAGTACCCTACTGATGTTATCAATCAATGATGACATCAGCTTAATATTTGATGTTGATTAATGAATATAGTGTTGATCTAACTACCTATAGTGATTTAATGATCACTAATGATGGTGGATCAGGTCTATACAATCTATGGTGAGTTAATCATATAGTTTTAGCATCAATTAAGCCTTAGACCAATGGTTTCTTGGGTCACTTGATGCAATGGTCAAACCAATACTATAATTGATGGTTTTAATATATGAACTTGACCCAATGGTCAAGATCTAATGTTTATTCCTCCAATAAAGTGTAATGATGGATAATGTAATATGTTGGTCCTAATAATGGGATTTATATGGTTTCCTTTATATGATCAACTTAAGGAGCTGACTTGTTGACAATGGATGAATTCTTTAACTAAACAGTCGATTATAGGTTTTACCCTACTCTCAATGGAACTTTTTGTGTTGTTAATCAAGGGATGTTTAGCGTTAGATGGTTAATATTTCTAGAGCACAAATCAAGGACTTCATATGTGGTTTATCCAAGGTGTTGTCTTTTGTAAACAACCAAAGGTCTTACCTTTTAAACATCCAATGGTTCTAGGTGACATTGTGGTATGGTGATATAGGTTGAATGATGATGGAACAAATGGAGGGTTACCCTTAATAAGGTAGTCTTACCTATTCACTCATTTGAATAGAATGGATGATAACCATATTGTGTTAATATATAACCCTAATGAGGTATAGCTTGTTATACCTAGCTTTAATATAACTAAATGATGGTAATTGGGTATGAATAGTCCTTGAATGACTAATGCAATCATGGAGTACTCTATTACTGTTGTTGAAACCCTAGTATTGTATAACCTGATGGTTACACCTTGATTTATGTGTGGGTTCAAATGTGAGAATAGTATGGAATGTGATGGTGATGCTTCACCTTATGCATCCATGATCCAATGGGGATGTCGTGAGTTAGGGTTTCGATATAAGTGTTAATTAGTAACATTGATATAATTTATCATGTTGAACCTAACTCTAATGCAAATAGATAAAGATGGGTATTCATGTTTCATATTCTTATATGATGGAATGATGGTGGAACAACCTCGTTAATATGATCATAACCTTAATGTGTTAATTTGTGGTTATCATAGTCGCATGGTTGATACTTTCTTATGCTAAACATGTGCATTATGAATATGATGAGGGTTAATAATATCTAGATTCCTTGCATGTTGATGTAATAAAGGAATGTTCTTAATGTTAATATAACCCTGCTATGATTTTTTATGAATATCTCCTAGCTCATTAATGTGATATTGTGTTGATCTGGTGTACTATATGTAAGTGATGTTCTTGAGCCTTGTTATAAGGCATGCAAAGATAATGATGATCTTGCAGGGAATAGTGTGATGGACTTAATGACCTTTGGGCATGATTGAGCCCTAAATGAGGTGTAATCCGCTTGTGTTGATAAGGGTTTCTACCCTGTGATATTGTGAAAAGGATTTATATCCTATGATATTATGATGGTATTAATGAGCTTTGGGCATGGTTGAGCCCTGAATGAGGTGTAATCCTCTTATGTTGATAAGGGTTGATACCCTATGATATTGTGAAAAGGATTTATATCTTGTGATAATATGATGACTAGTTTAGTCTCATGAATGGCAAGTGAATAGTACCCGGTGATGATGAGATGAGAAATTATGTTTCATACTTTTTATATCTTTTCAAGTTTTGATAGTTATATGCTTGCTAGAAGTGAATTAGGGTTTTGGATGTCTACTTGTTTGATACTGTAACACCCCTCCCTAGGGTTTCATACGTAACCAGCGGAAGCACAGCCTAATCCCCAACATTATCCATAACGTGGGGTACTTGGTATATCAGGGAGGGTTGTCACATACATGATCTCATATCAAGAAATAAACAACACTTCGCATTCATAGAAGCATTGATTCATACATAAGTTCTTGTAAAGAAAACTACATCATGGTTCTAAAGCTACACATATTCTAGATGACATATGAAAGATAGGATCTCCATAGATGGGCGTCCCACCAGACAACAACTTCTAAGGTCTTGGATCCTTGGAATCTTTTAAAGATGTCTCCTTCCCTTTAGCTCCAACGTCTGCGGACATCTCATCCCCAACCATGAAAAGGAAAAACAAACATGGTAAGTAAGCGACATTGGCATGTTATACAACATAAAAATAAACTATAAAGGTGACTTGACATAAACATGAACATGCATTAACATTAATCATTTTTTGGCATCTTTTACATAAAGAATTTGACAAGAAGTATATGCTCCTCTCTTAATGCCCCATAAGGAGCCCATAATGCTCGGAAAGCCCATAATTGCTCGGAAAGCCCATAATGCTCGGAAATCGCATAACAAGGTGCATATAAATCTAAATCAAATTCCCATTAACCATGATCTTTCTTAGACTTAATGATCTTCTTAATAACTTAGACTTGATCTTAATGGGATTCCTCCCTCTTGACATAGTTGGGATTTCTCACCATGAAACATAATGGGATTTCTCCCTCTTAAGCATGGATGGGAATCTCTTCCTTCTTAATCTTGGTTTCATGCATCTTAATCATAATTCATAATCTTAATGTGATTTCTATTCTTAGACTTAGATTATAACAATCAACATCCAATAATCATATACATTGAAGAAAACATGCATTAATCATGACTTTAACATAAAGTGCTTAATATAAATCATAAACATTCGATAAACCAAGTATTATTTATGCCAAGGGCATGGCCCACTTACCTTGAGCTAAATCACCTAAGTCAAACATGGTTTGACTGGTTGGATCCTTTTAATCACCTCAAATTAGCATATATATCCTTCATTACACAACATTAAACCCTAATTTGTTTATATAAATATTGAGATGTTATAATAGAAAAATTATTCGATGAAAAACATCAAAATCAAGTTCTTCATCAAAAATCCTTTCCAAAACATATGTTTGCATAATTTTCCGATAAACATGCCATTTACTATGAATTTTTGAAGAATCAACCCATGGAAATTCAGGGAAAAGCCACGTATATAAAACTCAACCCAAACCAGTGGGCTGGGTCTGAGTTGGACCAACCAGGCTTGGCCAACTCAGCAATGAGGATCATCTCTGAGGATTCACGATCAAATAAAGGAGGATGGATGAAAACCCAAAAATACCCTCGCGGTGGAAACCGTCAAATAAACAAAAGACAGGGGCACTAAGGTCATTTTACGACCTCGATTGCTCCTCGCCTTCATCACGTGAGCCATGGCTCCAGTAGTAAGAGTGGAGAACCGGTCCCTGATCTTGTGAGTGGAGGGTCATCGTTCCTAGAGAAATAAGGTTCTCTAGGGCTTCCTTATGCCAAACCGAACCTGTTGAGCTAAAGCTCGGGTCCAGGGATGACCTTGAGGTTCAAGAGCTCTTCGGCCATGGCGGGAGGAGTAACCCAAGAACAGTAACATGAAAACATTACGAGAATCATTCTAAAACGAGAGGGAAGGTCTCGCTGAGTAAACCGAAACGGAGAGAACAAAGCACAAGAGCAAGGACCAAAGGAGTCACTAGCTCATCGGAAAACTGGAGAACAAGTAGAAATAGGGGAGGAGGCCATGTAATGGAATCCAGTGAGAAACTTCCCGCCGAATCCATCAAAGAACTCCTTGCGGAACGTCAGAGTCCCTAGAGGCGAAATGTGGCTCGAGGGGCCACTGGACAAGGACATCGGTGAGAAACCCAATGGAGGTCAAACACGAGGTTGCAGGTTGCTATAGGACCCGTCGATCTGGGGGTTCTCGCGGCAAAATAAAAGCGTGGAAATGAAGCTGAGGTGCCGAGGATGCTCACCGCGGTCAGAATTGGACTGGGGTGGTCGGTTGACACAATTTTACCGTGCGTATAATGCAAGTGCATGCGTCAATGTACTATAGGCCTTTGTGAGGCCCGAGTCAAATTCAGGGACACTGAACTATCAGTAGACTACTACTAACTGTTTGCAATCAGCTAGCCTGGTTAAAAAGGATTTAAGAGTTGATTAAAAAGAAAATAAAAATAAAAGAAAGAAAATCAACCGATTAAATGTTGAGTTTAATCAATTTAGATGGGAATCTTTAGTATTGCGGTTTCACCGCGGGTTCTCGTTATATGATCTTCTATTTAGCTAAACAAATTCATCTCTCAATCCGGGTAGTGGCCTTTAGTCAGAATTGTTCACTGTCATGATACAATTCACTACCTAAATCTAGGTTGGTTCCACTGTCGTAGTAGCCTATACCTTAAATTAGGTGCATTATAATCAACCTCTGGGTGTCCACCATTAACCATACATCACCTTGTTCAAGGAATTTATGAGTTAATGTGAATTTCGCCTCTTTTGAACAATTAGTTCTTCTTTAAAAGCAATTAAAGGCATTAGATTATCATTAGGGTGATCAAGCATAATGATATAATGGGAAAAACGAAATCATACCACAGATTTAAGAGACAAATTATGAATTACTATGATAAAAATGTCATACAATGATTACCCGGGCTACTCCCAGTCCTAAAGACGAAGGGGATTAGCCCCGCATGTTCATCTCAGAGCAAGACATGATTGAAGAAAGGGGAAACATGGAGAAAAACGTGGATGAAGTAATGTAAATCCCTAAACGGAGAAGATCCAAGTGTTCCTCGGCATAGAATGCGCGATCTACAGCCTTTCAGCAGTGGAAAATGTCTTTTTTAGCTCTCGGAACAGTCAAGGCATGCTTCTGGGCTCCGTTCTCCTCTTCAACTCTCCTCGGGATGTGTGTAGTGGCTAATGACGTGATAGATGGCTCCCAACCGTCGTCATTAGGTATAAACACCAAGTTAGGTTGCTAAAAAATCACCACTGTTGGATTCGGGCCGATCTGAAGCAAACACTAATCTGACGACGTCCATACCATCGACGCGGGTCAATGGTATCGACCCCTCGTGATATCGGCAAGCCTTCTTTTCTGTCATCATGCTTGATGCAGACTCGATACCATCGACATGGGTCAATGGTATCGACACCCTTCGGCGTCGGTTTTATACCTTTCTGACAATGAAGTTGCAGAACGTCGATAGTATTAACCTATGTGTCGATAGTATCGACCGACTGGTCGCTAGCAACCTGAAGGTAACTCACTACCATCGACTTCCCAGGTGATGGTATCGACTTTGCTTGGCTCATTACGACTGTCTTCCTGTGACTGTGTCGATATACTATCGACGGATGTCGATGGTATCAACAACTGTATATATGCATTTTTCCTGAAATTGTAAGATAAAGCCAAATCAACTGAGATAAAACCCATTATTATAATAATTTCTGCTAAAAAAATACAATATGAGAGATTTGATACTGAAAAGGATTATAGACTGGAGTAAGTGAATTATGTATTATTCACCACCAAAGTGACCAATAAACACATAAAACGCAAGTAAAACAAGTCTATAAATGTGACTCAAAATCATCGCATCAAACTCCCCTAAGCTTGAACCTTGCTCGTCCTCAAGCAATAAAACTCTAGAATAGAATTGTGAGGGTCAACTAAAGAACAAATTACCACAACAGACTTTTCCATATGATCCCCGCCAGACATACTGTGACAGAGTGAGTTTTTACATATATATTATTTAGTTCCTCTCTCTTACAATTTTAATTATTCCAATTATGCCCTCAATCATCTCTCTCACTAAATTGATTAAATTGATTATCAATTTCACTTAAGCTCATCCATAATAATATTAAAGTCAATAATACAAGCATTATGACATTTAGTCAATTGACATAGTCAATAATCAAAATTTGACTCCAATCTTACACCATAGCTACATCATAGCATTATGAAGCTATGCCTAAAATCTCATAAAATTTGGACGTACCAATCATGAGTTATTCACAATTGAATTTTATGTCATTTTAAGTCATCTATTAATACCTATGACCTAAGTCTCCTTTCCTTTTGATTTTAAAGTGTCACGCAGCCTTGCTGTTGGCTTGGGCGCGGTTCAATTAAAAAGGAGGGGTAATCCCCACCATCAGATCGGTTGATCATAGAATGTGCGAGATCCGACGACTGCCAAGTCGTCTCCAACCTCTGAAAGATTCGGTCCCAGCCGGTAGCTGAACTTGCGACTCCCCCAACGACCCTCGCATCCAGCCCTCACCTCTTCACCTAGAGATTTTTGGAGGACATCTCCCTCTCACCCGGACGAGCCCAACGATCCTTACCACATCACCCATCTCCCCCGGATTAGGGAGAACAACCTCCCGAATCCTCGCACCTCTCTGTGGCGGTGGCAGCCAAATTTAGGGCTTCCCTTTCTAGCACCCCCCACACCTACTTAAGGAGTCCAGTAGCTCCGCCACCTCCCTTTTAGTCACACAGACTTCTCAATTGCATCAGTGATCGTCTCTACCTCCCTGACCTCAAGCACTTCCAGCTCGCCTGACTCTGACTTCTCCCTCCCTCTAGTGGTTCTCTCTGCTCAATCGAATGCAACCACACCATCTAGGGACCCCGGCGAGTCGAGGAGCGCCTTCAGTGGATGTCGCGGAGGTCCAGAGCCTCGGGTCGACAAGCTGTGCAACCGAGCTCCAAGAGCTTCACCGTCGGCGAGGTTGGAGCCTGATAGGAACCGAAGGAGGATCGCGAGCACCTCAGCAAACCTCTACGGAGCTTTTGACTCCCTCAATCCAGCCCGAGGGAAGGTAAGAAGCCGATTCACTTTTCTGTTAATTGTACCTGCGGAAAACCATTCTTAACCTCTACACTGCCTCCGATCGAGCTACTGAGCTCACCAAACTCGGGGGAACACCGCGAAGAGGATCCACCCATTCTCACTCTCCCAGACACCCCCCTAGCCAGCTGAGATGCTTCCACTTTTCTTCTGTTCCGTTGCTCGACCATCGCTGCTGCCAAGCGCGCGAGGAAGACAATCGAGGAGGCAGAGTTACTAATCTGCCCCTGATCATCACGATGATATGCAAACCCCCCGAAGGGCATCCATGACTTTTACCCCAGCCTGACCCTCTTTGGACGAGCGCTTGCTCGTGGGTCAGTGAGAGGGTCTGGTTGGTCGGATCCCTCGCATGATCCGTGAGCCAGAGCTCGCAAATCCTTTTTTTTATTTTTGCTTAATTTCTTTAAATTTCCTGATTGGTCAGAGCTTATGAAAACCCTAGAAAATGGTAGGATTATCATAAAATATTGAATAAATATACCATTTTCATCAAAAAAACCTAATCTATTTAAATAAAATGATTCCAGTACCGAGATCCGATTCCTTCTCTGAAAATATGACCTACATACCTAATTAACCCTTTATATATATTATGTAATAATGGTCACTACCAATTTCCAATCTGCTTTGAAAACAGTTTAAACCTTAATTATGATCTTGGTCATCAGGTTACTCGAAAACCTATCTGGGGAAGATAGTTGATTCAATAATTGAGAAGAGCCCTAATTTCTAGTTTTTCTCACCTTATCATGAATACTATGAACAATTTATGAAAAACCCTAATAACTAAAATGTCCATGAATAACCTGGATGACCCTAATCTCAGACCCCAACTCTGAATCCTATGTACCCTAAAGTGACATCCCAAATAACCTAAACCCTAGTTATAATTAATGTTGATTGATGAGAAACCATGGTGACTTTAGGGTTTTACTATATTTCAGGGTGATCTACTATCTTTCTCCTAACTTAGGACTTGTGGAATTCAGATCTGATAATTAAAGGTACGTGGATATAATTATATGATTAGATTTTGCTTGATGCTAAATATATGTACTTGTTTGCATGAAATTGACGTACATTGATGGATGTGTATATTTATGCATAATTGATGATTTACCGCCTTGAACATAAAAGAACATAATTGAATATAAGTGAAATGTAGTTGCTAGTGGTGCTCATTAAACTCCCTATTAGATTGGGAAAGCTTTAATGTTGACTAGCACCTCCCTAATGGTACAAGGTACGTAGGGAGATCCCTAATGGTACAAGGTACGCAGGGATAGGGCCCAATATTTATGTTTGTGCTAAGTCCACCATAGTAATGCATATTCACTCTAAATGAGTCTAATAACTTGGGATTACCTGATTTTTCTCCTTTAAATAATGTTTTCTTCCCTTCCTTCAATTTTGAGTATTTTATATACCAGCATAGTATAGATTTTAATTCCATGTACCAACTTTGTTGATGTATTTGTTTCTCGTATTTTCTAGGTACAAGGAATGATTGACAATATATGAAGCACATCAAAGTACCCGAAGCCACTAAATAATGATCATGGAGGATATGAGATAGATTTCCACTTCTCATCATATTCATTTCAGTTAGATAGTTTTCATTCTTCTAGATGATGTAATAGGATATTATAGATCCTATGTAATAATTGCATTTCCTTTTCATAAACTTATTCTTCTCCCTTTTCAAGTATTAATATGTATGACTTTATCTTTCATTATTGAATGAAGTGTTGTGTGGCTATTTACTATGGTGTGAACATGATCTTGGCTTATCTCTGATTTTAGTTGGCTATCTTGATTTCTATTATTTTCCCTTTTGACATTTATAGATATGAGTGCACACATATCTGTATATGTCACTAAGGAAAGTATGTAGAAATTGGGGTCGTCACAGTTGGTATCAGAGCCAATGTTCACACATCATAGTCACATGACTTTCATTCACCCTATTATTAGTCTAGGGTAGTCCTTGAGTTAGGGATGTGTAGGGTTGAGGTGACTAGGATAGCATCTGCCTAAGGTTCGGCTAAAGTCTCTGAGCCACTTTGCTTGGCAATCACGAGGCTACCTATAAGGTAGTGTGAGTCTACCTGGTCGATATCCTAAATGTCCCTTACTTCTTGGGAATACCTTAAATTAGGATCCTTCTCAGCTATAGAAATTCCCTCTCATATTTTCTATAGGAATATTTTCCCTCTTATCTCAAAATTTTGAAAATTGTTCTTCCCTTCATCTTTATGATATAAGATTAGGAAAGAGTCTCTCTATTTAGAAAGTCGTAAGGACCGACTAATAAGGACTTTTAAGGTATCCTCCATAAATTGTAACTTCAAGAACATTAATAAATGATATAAGAGAATAATGAAATGACAAATATAATTGTTGAGTAATAAATCTAATATATCCCAATTACTTTCAAGATGCCTCCTAAGACTCACAGCTCGAAGGCCTCAGGGGAATCATCCTCTAAGAAAAGAAAAGAGCCTGAAACCTATGAAGTACCTGATCCTGATGTTGCGGCCAAGGAAAGGTGGGAGGAACAGAAGAAAATCCTTCTCGATTTTATGGAAACCCTCGCCACAAAAGGAACCCCTGAACCTAGCTCATCTAGGAAGAAAGAAGTGACAGTGATAGATTTTATTAAACTAAACCTTGATTCCTTTTGGGGGGAGGATCAACCTGAGGTCATGGACAAGGCTGAAGCCTAGATTTTATCCATAGAGAATGGTTTTCATAGCCTAGAAGTACCCAATTCGAAGAAGGTCAAGTTCTCCACCCATATGCTTAAGGGAGGGGCAAAAATCTGGTGGTAGAACTATGGCGGGAATAGGGTGAGGAAATAGACAACATGGAGTGGGAAGCCTTCAAAAACCTCTTCACTGATCATTTCATGCCCATAGCTGAGAGGAAGAGGAAAGAGAAGATGTACATGGAGTTAAGGTAGGGTAGTCTTTCAGTAGCTGATTACACCCGAAAGTTTAGGCTCATGGAGTGTTATGCACCCATCAGGACTGAAGACCGTCTTACTGAGCACTATGTTGACTGCCTTTCCGCCCACCTAAAAACCCTAGTCATAGCCTCTCATCCTAGAAGCATAGATGAAGCCCTAGATATGGCCCTCAAGCAGGAGAGAGAGCAGGGCATGTAGAAACCTTCTAGTATGGGATACTTAGGGTTAACCACAAATGAAGAAGACAAGTCTAGAAAGTTCCATCCTGGCCATAACAATAAGGGATCAGGGAAATGAGGAGGTTCAGGAAAGGGAGGCCAGAAAAACTACCAGAATCAGCCGAGGATGAATCATCCCAAGTGCAAGACTCGTGGGAGTTTCCATGGTGGGGTATGCCACCATACTAAGCCAGTCTGCTATAAATGCAAGAAGGAGGGTCATTTCGTCACCAAGTGCCCCACTCCCTCCATCTTTGGCAATCCTGCGGGTGGTGCTCCGCAACCTCAGGGACACCACAATGGAAGGGTATTTGTAGTAAATTCAGAAGAGGCCAAGGCAAATCCAAACCAGCTCTGTGAAGGTAACCTAATTTCTTTATAATTCAATATCTTATTCAAGCCTGTAATTATTCATAATTTTATTACCTTATGTAGGCAATGTATTATTAATTGGTCATCCTATTAAGGCTTTATTTGACTCTGGATCTATAAATACATTTATTTCTCGAACTCTGGCATCCATATTAAATCTTCACATCAGGGATTTGGGATATATTCTAGACGTGTCTACTCCGAGTGGCAAAATACTCACAAATCTGCAGAAAACCAATGAACTTTCTCTTAAATATGAAAATAATGATATTCCCTTTGAATTCATTCTCTTAACTATGGAAGACTTTGATGTCATACTTGGTATGGACTGGCTTTACACATACCATTCTCACATTGATTGTAGAAATAAGATGGTGGTCCTCTCTCAACCTCATTCTTATCTTGTAAAAATCCCTAAGGGAAGCAGATTCTGTAATAATATTATAATCTCCTCTCTTAAAGCAAAAAAGCTCATTTCTAAAGGATGTAAAGTCTTCCTCACATTAGTCTCAGAGACCAGTCCTAGTAGAGGGCCTGTAGAAAGTCTGGAGGTGGTACGTGACTTCCCTGACGTTTTCCCGGAGGAGCTTCCTGGGCTGCCTCCAAATAGAGACATTGAGTTCTGCATAGATCTTCTTCCTGGAACCACTCCGATTTCTATGGAATCATATAGGATGGCTCCTGCTGAGCTTATGGAGTTGAAGAAACAGTTGTAAGAACTTATCAACAAAGATTTCATTCGTCCTAGTGTTTCCCCTTGGGGAGCTCCTGTTCTCTTTGTTAAAAAGAAAGATGGTTCTATGCGTATGTGTATTGACTATCGCATGTTGAACCAAGCCACTATTAAAAACAAGTATCCTCTTCCTTGTATTGATGACCTCTTTGATCAACTTCGTACTGCTAAAGTTTTCTCAAAGATTGATCTCTGTTCTGGATACCATAAACTTAAAATCAAGGATTCTGGTATTTCTAAAACTGCTTTTTGAACTCGTTATGGGCATTACAAATTTCTGGTGATGCCATTCGGGTTGACCAACGCACCAGGTGTATTTATGAATCTGATGAACAAAGTCTTCCAACCTTATCTTGATGAGTTCGTGGTCGTCTTCATTGATGATATCTTGATCTATTCTGATTCTATGGAAAAACACCGTGAACACTTGCGAGCAGTTCTTGACATTCTTCGAACTTACAAGTTTTATGGCAAACTTTCAAAATGTGAGTTCTGGATTGATAATGTTATGTTTCTTGGACATGTTATTTCTGGAGGTAGTATATCTGTTGATCCCGCCAAAGTCTCTGTTGTACTTGATTGGCAACCTCCTCGTAATCCTTCTGAAATTCAGAGTTTCTTGGGTTTAGTCAGATATTATCGTCGCTTTATCCCACACTTCTCCATCCCAAGGGAAGGTAAGAAGCCGATTCACTTTTCTATTAATTGTACCTACGGAAAACCGTTCTCGACCTCTACACCGCCTCCAATCGAGCTGCCGAGCTCACCGAACTCAGGGGAACCCCGCGAAGAGGATCCACCCATTCTCACACTCCCACACACCCCCCTAGCCAACTGAGCTGCTTCCACTTTTCTTATGTTTCGTTGCTCGACCATCGCTGCTACCAAGCGCGCGAGGAAGACAATCGAGGAGGCAGAGTTACTAATCTGCCCCTGATCGTCATGATGATATGCAAACCCCTCCGAAGGGCATCCATGTCTTTTACCCCAGCCTGACCCTCTTTGGACGAGCACTGGCTCGCGGGTCAGTGAGAGGGTCTCTTTGGTCGGATCCCTCGCATGATCCGCGAGCCAGAGCTCGCAAATCCTTTTTTTTTGCTTAATTTCTTTAAAATTTCCTGATTGGCCAGAGCTTATGAAAACCCTAGAAAATGGTAGGATTATCATAAAATATCTAATAAATATACCATTTTAATCAGAAAGCCTAATCTATTTAAATAAAATGATTCCAGGACTGAGATTTGATTCCTTCTCTAAAAATATGACCTACATACCTAATGGCCCCTTTATATATATTATGTAATAATGGTCACTACCGATTTCCAATCTACTTTGAAAATAGTTTAAACCTTAATTATTATCTTGGTCATCAGGTTACTCGAAAACCTATCTGGGGAAGATAGTTGATTCAATAATTGAGAAGAACCCTAATTTCTAATTTTTCTCACCTTATCATGAATACTATGAACAATTTATGAAAAAACCTAATAACTAAAATGTCCTTGAATAACCTGGATGACCCTAATCTCAGACCCTAACTCTGAATCCTATGTATCCTAAAGTGACATCCCAAATAACCTAAACCCTAGTTAAAATTAATGTTTATTGATGAGAAACCATGGTGACTTTAGGGTTTTACTATATTTCAGGGTGATCTACTATCTTTCTCCTAACTTAGGACTTGTGGAATTCAGATATGAGAATTAAAGGTACGTGGATATAATTATATGATTAGATTTTGCTGGATGCTAAATATATGTACTTGTTTGCATGAAATTGACGTACATTGATGGATCTGTATATTTATGCATAATTGATGATTTACCACCTTGAACATAAAAGAACATAATTGAATATAAGTGAAATTTAGTTGCTAGTGGTGCTCATTAAACTCCCTATTAGAGAGGGAAAGCTTTAATGTTGACTAGCACCTCCCTAATGGTATAAGGTACGTAGGGAGATCCCTAATGGTACAAGGTACGCAGGGATAGGGCCCAATATTTATGTTTGTGCTAAGTCCACCATAGTAATGCATATTCACTCTAAATGAGGCTAATAACCTGGGATTACCTGATTTTTTGCCTTTAAATAATGTTTTCTTCCCTTCTTTCAATTTTGAGTATTTTATATACCAACATAGTATATCTTTTAATTCCACGTACCAACTTTGTTGATGTATTTGTTTCTCGTATTTTCTAGGTACAAGGAATGATTGACAATATATGAAGCACATCAAAGTACCTGAAGCCACTAAATAATGATCATGGAGGATATGAGATAGATTTCCACTTCTCATCATATTCATTTCAGTTAGATAGTTTTCATTCTTCTAGATGATGTAATAGGATATTATAGATCCTATGTAATAATTGCATTTCCTTTTCATAGATTTATTCTTCTCCTTTTTCAAGTATTAATATGTATGACTTTATCTTTCATTATTGAATGAAGTGTTGTGTGGCTATTTACTATGATGTGAACATGATCTTGGCTTATCTCTGATTTTAGTTGGCTATCTTGATTTCTATTATTTTCCCTTTTGATATTTATAGATATGAGTGCACGCATATTTGTATATGTCACTAAGGAAAGTATGTAGAAATTGGGGTCATCACAGTTGGTATCAAAGCCAATGTTCACACATCATAGTCACATGAATTTCATTCACCCTATTATGAGTCTAGGGTAGTCCTTGAGTTAGGGATGTGAAGGGTTGAGGTGACTAGGATAGCATCTGCCTAAGGTCTGGCTAAAGTCTCCGAGCCACTTTGCTTGGCAATCACGAGGTTACCTATAAGGCAGTGTGAGTCTACCTGGACGATATCCTAAATGTCCCTTACTTCTTGGGCATACCTTAAATTAGGATCCTTCTCATATATAGAAATTCCCTCTCATCTTTTCTATAGGAATATTTTCGCTCTTATCTCAAAATTTTTAAAATTGTTCTTACCTTCATTTTTATGATATAAGATTAGGAAAGAGTCTCTCTATTTAGAAAGTCTTAAGGACCGACTAATAAGGACTTTTAAGGTATCCTCCATAAATTGTAACATCAAGAACATTAATAAATGATATAAGAGAATAATGAAATGACAAATATAATTATTGGGTAATAAATCTAATATATCCCATTTACTTTCAGGATGCCTCCTAAGACTCACAGCTCGAAGGCCTCAGGGGAATCGTCCTATAAGAAAAGAAAAGAGCCTGAAACCTCTACAGTACCTGATCCCGATGTTGCGGCCAAGGAAAGGTGGAAGGAACAGAAGAAAATCCTTCTAGATTTTATGGAAACCCTCACCACAAAAGGAACCCTTGAACCTAGCTCATCTAGGAAGAAAGAAGTGATGGTGATAGATTTTATTAAACTAAACCTTGATTCCTTCTGGGGGGAGGATCAGCCTGAGGTCATGGACAAGGATGAAGCCTGGATTTTATCCATAGAGAATGGTTTTAATACCCTAGAAGTACCCAATGAGAAGAAGGTCAAGTTCTCCACCCATATGCTTAAGGGAGGGGCAAAAATCTGGTGGGAGAACTATGGCGGGAATAGGGGTGAGGAAATAGACGACATGGAGTGGGAAGCCTTCAAAAACCTCTTCACTGATCGTTTCATGCCCATAGTTGAGAGGAAGAGGAAAGAGAAGATGTACATGGAGTTAAGGTAGGGTAGTCTTTCAATAGATGATTACACCCGATAGTTTAGGCTCCTGGAGCGTTATGTACCCATCAGGACTGAAGACCGTCTTACTGAGCACTATGTTGACTGCCTTTCTACCCACCTAAAAACCCTAGTCATAGCCTCTCGTCCTAGAAGCATAGATGAAGCCCTAGATATGGCCCTCAAGCAGGAGAGAGAGTAGGGTATGCAGAAACCTTCTAGTATGGGATACTTAGGGTTAACCACAACTGAAGAGGACAAGTCTAGAAAGTTCCATCCTGTCCATAACAATAAGGGATCAGGGAAACGAGGAGGTTCAGGAATGGGAGATAGGAAAAATACCAGAATCAGCCGAGGATGAATCATCCCAAGTGCAAGACTTATGGGCATTTCCATGGTGGGGTATGCCGCCATACTAAGCCAGTATGCTATAACTGCAAGAAGGAGGGTCATTTCGTCACCATATGCCCCACTCCCTCCATCTTTGGCAATCCTGTGGGTGGTGCTCCGCAGCCTCAGGGACACCACAATGGCAGGGTATTTGTAGTAAATGCAGAAGAGGCCAAGGCAAATCCAAACCAGCTCTGTGAAGGTAACCTAATTTCTTTATAATTCAATATCTTATTGAAGCCTGCAATTATTCATAATTTTATTACCTTATGTAGGCACTGTATTGTTAAATGGTCATCCTATTAAGGCTTTATTTGACTCTGGATCTACAAATACATTATTTCTCGAACTCTGGCATCCATTTTAAATCTTCACATCAGGGATTTGGGATATATTCTAGACGTGTCAACTCCGAGTGGCAAAATACTCACAACTCTACAGAAAACCAATGAACTTTCTCTTAAATACGAAAATCATGATATGCCCTTCGAATTCATTCTCTTAACTATGGAAGACTTTGATGCCATACTTGGTATGGACTGGCTTTACACATACCATACTCACATTGATTGTATAAATAAGATGGTGGTCCTCTCTCAACCTCATTCTTATCTTGTGAAAATCCATTGGGGAAGCGGATTCTGTAATAATATTATAATCTCCTCTCTTAAAGCAAAAAAGCTCATTTCTAAAGGATGTAAAGTCTTCCACGCGTTAGTCTCAGAGACCAGTCCTAGTAGCGGGCCTGTAGAAAGTCTGGAGGTGGTACGTGACTTCCCTGATGTTTTCCCGGAGGAGCTTCCTGGGCTGCCTCCAAATAGAGACATTGAGTTCTCCATAGATCTTCTTCTTGGAACCACTCCGATTTCTAGGGCACCGTATAGGATGGCTCCTACTGAGCTTATGGAGTTGAAGAAATAGTTGCAAGAACTTCTCGACAAAGGTTTCATTCGTCCTAGTGTTTCCCCTTGGGGAGCTCCTGTTCTCTTTGTTAAAAAGAAAGATGGTTATATGCGTATGTGTATTGACTACCACATGTTGAACCAAGCCACTATTAAAAACAAGTATCCTCTTCCTCGTATTGATGACCTCTTTGATCAAATTCGTACTGCTAAAGTTTTCTCAAAGATTGATCTCCGTTCTGGATACCATCAACTTAAAATCAAGGATTCTGATATTTCTAAAACTGCTTTTTGAACTCGTTATGCGCATTACAAATTTTTGGTGATGCCATTCGGGTTGACCAAAGCACCAGGTGTATTTATGAATCTGATGAACAAAGTCTTCCAACCTTATCTTGATGAGTTCGTGGTCGTATTCATAGATGATATCTTGATATATTCTGATTCTATGGAAAAACACCGTGAACACTTGCGAGTAGTTCTTGACATTTTTCGAACCCAGAAGTTTTATGGCAAACTTTCAAAATGTGAGTTTTGGATTGATAAGGTTATGTTTCTTGGACATGTTATTTCTAGAGGTAGTATATCTGTTGATCCCGCCAAAGTATCTACTGTACTTGATTGGAAAACTCCTCGTAATCCTTCTGAAATTCGGAGTTTCTTGGGTTTATCCAGATATTATCGTCTCTTTATCCCAAACTTCTCCAGCCCGAGGGAAGGTAAGAAGTCAATTCACTTTTCTATTAATTGTACCTGCAAAAAACCATTCTCGACCTCTACACCGCCTCCGATCGAGCTGCTGAGCTCACCGAACTCGGGGGAACCCCGCGAAGAGGATCCACCCATTCTCACACTCCCAGACACCCCCTAGCTAGCTGAGCTACTTCCACTTTTCTTCTGTTCCGTTGCTCGACCATCGCTTCTGCCAAGCACGAGAGGAAGACAATCGAGGAGGCAGAGTTACTAATCTACCCCTGATCGTCACGATGATATGCAAATCCCCCGAATGGCATCCACATATTTTACCCCAGCCTGACCCTCTTTGGACGAGCGCTTGCTCGTGGGTCAGTGAGAGGGTCTGGTTGGTCGGATCCCTCGCATGATCCGTGAGCTAGAGCTCGCAAATCCTTTTTTTATTTTTGCGTAATTTCTTTAAAATTTCCGGATTGGTCAGAGCTTATGAAAACCCTAGAAAATGGTAGGATTATCAGAAGATATCGAATAAATATACCATTTTCATCAGAAAAACCTAATCAATTTAAATAAAATGATTCCAGGACCGAGATCTGATTCCTTCTCTAAAAATATGACCTACATACCTAATGACCCCTTTATATATATTATGTAATAATGGTCACTACCGATTTCCAATCTGCTTTGAAAACAGTTTAAACCTTAATTATGATCTTGGTCATCAGGTTACTCGAAAACCTATCTGGGGAAGATAGTTGATTCAATAATTGAGAAGAACCCTAATTTCTAGTTTTTCTCACCTTATCAAAAATACTATGAACAATTTATGAAAAACCCTAATAACTAAAATGTCCTTGAATAACCTGGACGACCCTAATCTCAGACCCCAACTCTGAATCCTATGTATCCTAAAGTGACATCCCAAATAATCTAAACCCTAGTTATAATTAATGTTGATTGATGAGAAACCATGGTGACTTTAGGGTTTTACTATATTTCAGGGTAATCTACTATCTTTCTCCTAACTTAGGACTTGTGGAATTCAGATCTGAGAATTAAAGGTATGTGGATATGATTATATGATTAGATTTTGCTGGATGCTAAATATATGTACTTGTTTGCATGAAATTGACGTACATTGATGGATGTGTATATTTATGCATAATTGATGATTTACCGCCTTGAACATAAAAGAACATAATTGAATATAAGTGAAATGTAGTTGCTAGTGGTGCTCATTAAACTCCCTATTAGAGAGGGAAAGCTTTAATGTTGACTAGCACCTCCCTAATGGTACAAGGTACGTAGGGAGATCCCTAATGGTACAAGGTACGCAGGGATAGGGCCCAATATTTATGTTTGTGCTAAGTCCACCATAGTAATGCATATTCACTCTAAATGTGGCTAATAACTTGGGATTACCTGATTTTTCGCCTTTAAATAATGTTTTCTTCCCTTCCTTCAATTTTGAGTATTTTATATACCAGCATAGTATAGCTTTTAATTCCACGTACCAACTTTGTTGATGTATCTGTTTCTCATATTTTCTAGGTACAAGGAATGATTGATAATATATGAATCACATCAAAGTACTTGAAGCCACTAAATAATGATCATGGAGGATATGAGATAGATTTCCACTTCTCATCATATTCATTTCAGTTAGATAGTTTTCATTCTTCTAGATGATGTAATCGGGTATTATAGATCCTATGTAATAATTGCATTTCCTTTTCATAGACTTATTCTTCTCCTTTTTCAAGTATTAATATGTATGACTTTATCTTTCATTATTGAATGAAGTGTTGTGTGGCTATTTACTATGATGTGAACATGATCTTGGCTTATCTCTGATTTTAGTTGGCTATCTTGATTTCTATTATTTTCCCTTTTGACATTTATAGATATGAGTGCACACATATCTGTATATGTCACTAAGGAAAGTATGTAGAAATTGGGGTCTTCACACATTCACATTCCATCCCTTACTAAGCACAGAATGATAATTACCCTCAAGGTGACAATGATCATCCATAAAAGATATCTACCTCCAAATTGATGAACACTATCACATAAGGTAGTTAATATAATAAAATCATCTGGTCCAGACTCAGTGCATCTTGTGATCTTCTATCTACGTTGCTCGTCCTAAATGCTATCTAAATGGAAGCAGGTCTCCTGGTATTAATGAGTGAGGAGAATATCACGGTGGCCTACCAATTCGAGCAACGCGTGGATGGAATAGGTGGTTGCGGAAGAAATGGAAGCATAATACAATTTTAATATGCACAAATATCTGAAATGACCTAAATGATGCAAATGCAAATGAAAATGCCCTAATGCCTACATTTTTGGGTGGAATGATGCATGTTCCTACAATTCCATCTTATGTGAAATAGAATGTCTAAAAACTACATTATATGCTTATTCTTCCAATTACACGGGTGAAACAAGCTTTTTTCTCCCTCTAAAATCAACCTTCTTTTTTTCTATTTTTTTTTCAAGCCTTTTTCTCTCAAATTGAAAAATGTACAATATTTTTTAGAATACCTTTTTTTTCTTTTTTTATACACCATCATGTGATAACCTGAACCACCGTTGTTTCTTACACATCATGTCAACATCGACTGATGGGTTCAATATCACCATCATTGAATACCATCAAATGTTGAACTAAATATTGCCATTGGTTCATACCATCTTTAGGGCACTAAACCATTAATCATTGAGTTTCCGAAAGAGTCTATAAATCACCTAAGGTGTGATTCTTAGACACCATTTGTGATCGCCATAGTTTTCCTTACAGGAATCTAAATTGGTTCAAATATAAATTCATCCATCGATTCATGTGTAAAGTTGAAAATCAGCCTAATTACACATAGTATAAGCCATCGTTTGATTGGTACTTAGCACCATAGATTTCCTTGTGGACCTGATATAGATATTCCTATACCTTCAAAATATTTTGCACATGATTTTAGGTTCATATAGAACTAGAAACTAATCAAGGAACACCATAAAATTTGAAATCCTAAGAAAGAATAATTTTTTTATGCATAGATCTTCATTTTAGAGAAAGAACATGAGTAAGAAAGCTTGTAATAAGCAATAAAAGTGAAGAGGGTTATAAAAATACCTCTAGGAAGAAGATCAGGGTCTAAGAAGAAAGAAAACTCAAGCAAAGAAGGTGAAGAACCCTAGATTTAGGTCTGAATTTAGCCAAGTAGGCTTCTCTTCCAAGAAAGGGAGTAAACTCAAGGTGAATGGAGATAGAAAAATATGTTCCTTGAGATTTAGAGAAAAATTTACAACAGAACAACAAGGTTCCATCTAGGAAGAAGGTAGGAAGAAGTACATAAAAGGAAACAAAGGAGAGAAGGAGATACTTACTATTTTAGGTCAAGATCACCAAAAGGAAGCTTTACAAACCCTAGATAAGGGTAGATTCAAACCCTCAATGCTCCAACAAGAAGGTTGGCTATCTTCTTCTTACTTGGGCACTATATTCACCCCCAAGAAGGTGAAAGACAAAGTACTAGAGAGGAGGGAAGAGATGAGAGTCTAAATGTTTCATTTTTGAGATAAAGGATAAATATATAAGGATTATGGATAAGGAAAGAGAAAAGCTTGAGGTCCTAGTATCTCTCCATGTGTCCATCACCTTAAACTATTATGGATATACAAGAATCCACATGAGAAGATTAGACATTATTTGTTGGATTTCCATGGCAATCAAATAAACCATTGGTTTATAGCTTCTAAATGTAGCTCATCCATAAAGGGGTAAACCCTAAAATACCCTAGAAGAGAAACACCTCCAAACTAAGATTCAACCAGGCACCCCATGGTCCAATAGCTCAAGAATGATCAGGAAACATATAAGGATAAAAATCCATGTGACAAATTGCAAGAAAACAAAATATTTGGGTTAATTGCTTAAAAGTGCAAAGTGTGCATAAAATTACATAACTTGCACAAACAATCTCCAAATTGGACCAAATTTGAAACATAAGATTTTCACATGATACCGAAACATATCAAAATTTTATTTTAAGATTTAAAGCACTCAATTATGGTAATGAAGCATGTTCAATACTTTAAGCATGGCCATGGGTCTTACAGTATCACTCTCATGGTGGGTCTGTCTGGTATACTTCTCTCTAGCAAGTACCTATGTGTTTGACTTGATATCACAAATCAAGAATAATTAGAATTTGTAATCAGTAAAAACACTCTCTAGTATTATGTGTTACTATTGTCTATTTTGCTTCCACAGTAATATCTGACTAGGGACATAACAAGAATACTGTAACATACCGAATTATGAAATGTTGTCTTTTGACCCTCTTTCCCATCTTTTGGTTTCATTTCTATCCTTATTGGCCTTTCTATTTAATTAATGGAATTTATAGTGGGTTAGTGAACATTTATTTACTAATTGTACCAATACAAGGGTTTATGAACAAATACCTCAATGAAAGCTTAATTACCATAATGAAGTGCACTAAACCTTAATCTAACTTTTTTATGCCATTTGAAAACATAACATATGCCACATAACTCATTTTAGTGATAATATGAAGATAAGAAACTTCATCGGATGAACAATTTAGATAATGGGCCGTTAATGGGCCATATGACATATCTCATAAAAAGAAGTCTCAAAAGAGTAAACAAACTTCACATTCGAAATCTACATATCAAAATTAGCCTACATGTCAAATTTCATCTAATTTGGACAACTTTGAAATATTAGGATAAGTTTAGGAGAGAGAAAATGAGTAAAAAGCATAAGTAATGAATAATGTGATTATATAACTTCAAAATATGTAAATAATGATAAATTAATATTCTACACATCAAAGATAACTTGTGGATAAAGTTTGGTCAAATTTAGATGTTGTTTGTGGAGGTTATGCAATTATATGCACATTCTGGACTTTTATGCAATTTACCCAATTGGGAGGTTTTCTTTGCAAATTATCACCTGAATTTTAATCCTTAGATATTACATTACAATTAACGAGATTTTAAACCATTTGAGAACCTAGTTTCACCTTGGTTTGATGGTATTTCTTTCCAAGGGCATTATAGGGATTACCCTCTTTATAAAGATGCTTATCCTTAAAAGCTATCAACCAATGAGGTTATTTCTTTCTTGCAAAACGGTGGGGATGGCCTAAAATAATCTATGGGATCTTAGAACCGACTTTGGATATGCATGAAGCCTCTATGAGATATCCTCTTGCATGGCCATCAATCCCTAGGCTAAAGACACATGGAAAGTCCCTTAAGATTCCTCATGCTTCACCTTTTTCTATATATAGCCATGTATACCCCTTCCCAACTCACAATTAGAAAACTCTTGCTCTCCTTTTCTTTCCTCTAGCTTAGATAATAGTTCCTTCTGTATTTGGCCACGAAGTTGCTGCCCCAAGGCAAGAGAGGGAGCCTACCTTGGTGAAGAAGGCTCCTAGGGCTTCTAAATTGCCCTATTAGGGTTTCTAAAGCTCCTCCTTGGTAAATTCGACCGAAACTAGTAATTTTTCTCCATTCCTTCCCTATTTTCATACATTTAGTCTTCCTTACACCTTCTTCTAGGTCGGAACCATGACTATACATGGTGAAACCCCACCTAGAACCCTAAAACACCTCATCTCTATGCTCTTTTGTTAGGGTTTATCACCTCTAAGTTGAGAAGGTGATCTTTGTTCAAGAAAGGAGCTAGGCATGGAACAACCAGACCTTATAAGCTCGGGATTATTGCTGTTTGGACCTTATTATCTTCCCTAGGTATGAGCTTCATAACCCCCTTCCCATATATTTCTTATTACATGCTTAAAACTCATGATCTTATGTAAAATTGACGATGTGTCGATTTCTAATTGGTCGATTTTCAATAACTCATAACTTTTGATTCGTTTGTCCAAAAATTAAAGTAAAATATGTTATGAACTCAGAAAAACATTTTCTTTTTAATAAAAATATTTCCAAGTATTTGTTTTCAGTTTTGTCGAAAAGAGTTTTTAAAAAATGAATTAAATACCTAAAAATCACCAAAAATACACTTTAACCTTCATAACTCCAATATATGCAAAATTATATGTTTTCTTAATCAGAAAAACCTAACTAATTCAGTGGTGATATTTTTGAGGCATGAGTCGAGGTTTTGTGTAAAAATTTCATATATTAGGGTTTCAACTCTTTAATGTATATATGTTATTCTAATACATGAATATGAAATTGGAAATAGGACAAGTGGGCCTTGATTTCAACTAAAGGTTCAGAAAAGAGGTTAATAGGACTCTAAGTATCTATGTATGTGCTATCCCTATCTATGTTTGTGCTATCCCTATCTATTTATGTGCTATAAATACCTATTTGTGTATGTTGTATCCCCTATTCCTCTATAATGAGCAATTCACCTATCTTTTCATTCTCTTGAATTTTACCTACAAAATATGTCTTATCTCTTGTTATCATGGTTCGTGTGAACTATCTTGCTTGTTATGAACTTAGATATTTTCTTGATATCTTTTCTTGTGCCTTGGTACATGTTGGTCTCTTATATTGATATGTGCTACTTTGAAGTGGATGTTATATGTTTGTGTTGTCCATTGTGTGATGGCAACCTTTGTATCATATTCTGACTATACTTTCTACTTTCCTCTACATTTAACCTTCTATGTGATTCAGTAGCACTAGAGTAGTGTAATTGCATTGGTTTTATGGCAGATGTGTTATTTCCTGCCGAGCAGACGTGATATTTCCTGCTTTTTGGGATGGAAAGGAACCTCATACCCAGGGCAAGATGTGTGATTCTTGGCCCATGATTTATATATTTGGGAGATTGGAAGTATTCCTTTCTCTATCAGGTTTCAAGTTTATGAGACTTGGCCGCCTTTGTCTTTATAATATTCTAGTGTTATTCTTATCTCACATGCATGCAGGATGATGGTTATGATATGTGCTTATGTGGCACCACTCTTTTATTTAATAATGGCAAGTATTCTTTTGTTATCATATTATTTCAATTCCTTTTCTCTTGATACCTATTTGGGTGGTCCTTATCTTTTATATGGGAAGACTTTTATATTTGATGTCCTTTATTCCATATATTGCTCAATTTCCTATTTAGTATGCACATACCAGCCTTTGTTGATGTCATCTATTTTCTCTTCTTGTTGGGGTATACTTCCAACCCCAGGTTAGATCAAGGAGTATATAGCTTTTGGCTTGGACCTAGTTCTTGGAGATTTTTCTTTGGAGACAAGATTTGAAGTAGTTTGGACTTCCCTCTATCTAGATCCTATTTTGTATGTTGATGTAACCCTAAATGGGAGAATCTGATGTATTTTTGTAAACCTTTATGAAATTGAATACAGTCAGTTATTATTTTTATTCCACTGCTTTCCAATGAGTTTTGATTATCAAAATTTATTAAGGGGGTGATCTCACACCTCCTTACAACATGGTATCAGAGCCCATGGTAGTCATAATCTGACTATTTCAGTTTTGTCTCCCTAATTAGAATCCCTACCTTACATAGTTTCTTTAGGTGACATAGTTTCCCTACAGTTGATCTATAAATGATGAAAGATTGATTTAGGACCCTATAGTTCCACATTAGTATCATGATTAATAAAACTCTAAAATACTCATAACTAAAATATGCATAACTTAATGTTGTTTAGGTTTGCCTTTAGGCAACTATTAGGGCATGAAGTTGAAGCAAAGGTGTCTAGAAAGGATCAGGTTCTGGGGGCTGGCAATATTTTCCTCCGCGCCACTTGCTTGGTTTACGAGGACTCCCAGATCCATATGATACCGGCCTGGCCTAAGCTAAAATGGATTGTCTGAAATAGTTTGCTTTATGCAATAGTGACCTTAGACATCTATGTTGTATATATTTAGGAACCCTAAGATTTAGGTGTATGATGACTTGTTTGAGGATGGATACCAAGACTAGTTTCCTTATTACACATAGAACCACATGTTTGGATAGTTATCCCTAGAACCTAGACTTTAAAGTTTGGGGTTAAGTGAGCTATCAGAGTACACAGTCGAAGTGTGATGGATCTTGTACATGGTTTAGTTAGACTCATCCTTTAAACCTAGTGTATTTTGGCTTGATAGGTCGAACTCTTTAAGGGGTAGATTATAGTTAGTTTGATGATGATGGGTGGTTAGATTTTGAGGACAAAATCCTCTTTAGGGGGGATGGATCCCTATGACATCTTGAAAGCTATCTACACTATCTTTCAAAACTCTAACCCCATACTTAGGAGGTTGTTGTGCTTGATACCTTAGTGGGGCCCAAAACAAGTTATAGTTATAGCCTAACATGCTTCTTTATATATTAATGAACATATAATGATCATATGAGGAATAATTTATATGTTCAAACCCTAATGAATACCTAATGCACATAATGTGAGTAACTCACATATTAATTCTAACTGATATGCATGGTGTTGCCCATGTCATAAACCAATAAACTCTAATTAAATGACAAGTAAGATAATTGTAACCTAATCTTGGACTTAATACATGCTAAGTAAAATATAGTGATTATATTAACATGAACCCTAAGTTGTAATCATCTGACCTTAACATATACATCCTTAATGCCTTTCATGATACATTAATGACATTAGGTGTCATAATAAGTTAACATACTTTGATACACATAAATGATATATATATATAATAATCTAATCACATATTAATCAAGTCATCAATATAAAATGCATGGTATGTTACCTTGTTATCTAATACACACACGATTAGTCACATAATGTGAATCAATTTGTAATATGTCCCACCTTGATCACTAAAATACATATAATGACTTCAATATGGATAAGTAGTAATTGATTCATATAAAAGTGCATAATCAATCATAAGAACTGAATAAATATGAAAAAAAAATGATTAAGGATGACATTAATGTGAATAAGAAAGTTAATGTGACAATGTGAATATAGATATAAGTGATTAATGTGACATTATTTGGATTACTTGTAACAAGTTGGATAAAATGTCTTAATTCATGCAAAACAATTTGTTATAATTCAATATGTTGATAATAGAGACTAAATCCAATTATTAAGGATAATAATCACGTATATTGATAATTGAGAAACTCTAATTGTGTTAAAACTCATAATGAAGTAAATAAGAAATATATATGGTTTCAAGCATAATAATGAAATATAACTCTTTTGGAAACAAAGTAAATATGATGTGACACAATTAAGAAAATAATAATGATAATGTGATATCATAATAAATATAATCTTAATAAGCCAAAAATGTAAATAATGGTAAATCTCCTAAAAAGAATATCTAACTAATGGAACCTAGGTACTAACAATGACGGGAGGAAGACTAGGGTTGTCCCGTGGCGGCGGCCGTGGGGGAAGTAATGGTGGGGGTCGGGGCCGTGGCTGGCTCGATCGTCCGCCTGATCCACGCAAAGAATCCGGTGAGAATTTCCATTCTGAATCGGCTGTGAATAACACCAGCGAGAAACCTGTTGATCCTGAGACAGAGGGTGTCGTCATGGATATGGACACCTCTGCTACGGCGGACAAGAACACACGACTATCGTACGCCGATACGGTCGCCGACAAACCTGTGGGTTCCTTGACGTATGAAAATCCTATTTCTCCAAATGTTCTGCTTGACTCGGATATCAGTGTTGACTTGAGCGGGGTATTGCCGGCCTTCTCGGTCCGTAATGAAGCGCTGCAAACTCTCCTGGTTCCATGGCAATTCGCCGTTGTCGTCAAGGCAATAGGAATTAATATCGGCTTCAAAGCCCTAGTCAATAAGATATACTCAATCTGGGAACCAAAGCAAGAATTTAGGGTTATCGATCTGGAGTGCGGCTATTATATTGTCCAATTCTCAGGGCAGGCGGACTTCATTCACGCCATGACAGGGGGACCTTGGACGATTTTTGGAAACTACTTATCAGTCCAGTCGTGGTCACCAGAATTCCGGCCTTCCGACCCTATCCCGCAGAAGCTTGTTGTCTGGGTTCGGATTCCTGAACTCCCGGTGTTCTTGTTCCAACACCAGTTGCTTAGTTCAATCGGCAACACCATCGGCAGGACCATAAAGGTGGACGCTCACACACTTCAGGGCCATCGAGGCAAATTCACACGAATTGTTGTCGAGGTCGAGACAACCAAGCCGCTCCTTCCGGCCATCTTCATCAATGGAGAACATTACCGTCTTGAGTACGAGAATTTACCTGTTGTTTGCATGCGTTGCGGGCGAGTTGGACACGCGGAGGCTGATTGCAAACAACCGGTAGGTTCGGATACCACCGCCGCCTCGTCGTCTAATCCCATCCCATTGCCTACTGTTACGTATACAATGGCGATCCATGCAAAAAAGCCAGAACCAAGGAGGCAAATCCAGAAGAAGGCTGAGCCTAAACAAGCATCACAAGCAGAGAAAGAAAAGCCGATCCTTGTCTCGGATAATGAGGCAGAGGTAGATGAAGACGGCTTCACTAAGGTGATTAGCCGAAAACAGAAAAAAAAGAATAAGAAAGGAGAGTGCACAACAGTTCCAAAGGTACCGCAAACAACTTCCTCCAACGTGGTCGAGGAGACGGTGGTGTCTCTGGTAGGGAATGACACCTCTACTGGAAGACCCCCAGCTACGCAAGATGGGCTTAGCTATCAGTTCCAGGCTAAACCAACCGAACCCGGACAACACCCGCGAAGACCTTTTGGTAAGCAGGGGAAGGAGGCCGGGAATGGTTTCGTTATATTGAGAAACCGAAAAGTTGTCTATCAGACTATTCTAAGCCCAGACCGCATCTGCAAGAAGGGTAGAACAGATCAAGCCGAGAAGGAACCCCCTAATGAAGAAGAAGGGGCTGATTCCAACGGAAGTAAGGCTAAGAAGGCCCTTGAGTTCAATGACCCAGAGGCCAATGCAGAGGAACATGATGCTACGTGTATGGAAGCTGAAGGGCAATCTGAAGGATTGCTCGCTATCATTTAATGCAGCAACCCTCTTTCTTCTACCTATCTTAATGTATTGTTGCTGGAACATACAGGGTGCATGTCAAGATAGGAAGATTCGTCTAATTAAGGAGATGAAGTATACTTATAAAATCCATTTCTTTGCTGTTATTGAGCCAAGGTGCAGTGGTTCTACTGCCTCCAACATCATCCGCCAGCTAGGTTTTGATTCCTCTCATAGAGTCGAAGCCATTGGCTTCTCAGGGGGCATTTGGCTCCTCTGGGATAAAGGTAGATGTAGTGTGGAAGTTATCCTCAATCATAGATAGTTTATCCATCTCTTGATTGATAAAAGCTGGTTCCTGACCATTGTCTATGGTAGCCCAAACCCTGTGCTCCGTAATCACCTCTGGGATCACCTTGAACAGATTTTCACTGGCATTCACTCAAGCTGGGCCGTCATTGGTGATTTCAACACCATGCCTCACACCTCGGAGAAGAAAGGAGGCAGATTTTTTGACAAACGCTCGTGCGCCCGCTTCAATGATGTCCTCTTACAAACTGGTCTCTCTGATCTGCGCACGCAAGGAGGTCTGTATACATTCCGATGGGGCACTCTCTTTGAAAGGTTGGATAGGGCCATCGCTAATGATGATTGGATCCATCGTTTCAGCGATGCCACCATTACTTCGCTTCCTCGCTTGTTCTCTGATCATAACCCATTACTGCTTAGGTTGTCCAGTCCACAGCAAGTATATCGAGCTTCATTCAAAACCAAAGCAAGCTGGGACCTCAATCCAAATTTCAAATCTAATGTCATGGCAAATTGGAAATCGGAGGAATCCTTCCAATCTGCGTTTGCAGCCTTCCGCAAGAGGGCGGTCAAATGGGACCACGATTGCATGTGGCAACAGCGCCGAGAGAAAGAGATCCTACTGTCTCGTATCCACAAGGCCCAGGTTACAGCTGAATCTAACTTTGTTAATCCTGATAGCTCGATTAACATTGAATTGCAGGAACACTATAATCAAATCCTTGAAAGGGAGGAAGCCGACTGGAGACAACGGGCGCATATAGATTGGCTTCGCCATGGTGATGGCAACACAAAATACTTTCAGTCCTTTGTAAAAGCACGAAACCATCATAATAAAATTACGCAGCTCAAAGATGCCTCGGGGGATTGGATATCTGATCCCACTGCACTCTGTGAACACGTCCGAGCCTTCTTTGCTAACCTCATGACTGGCTCCTTCCAACCCGATCCTCGGAAGGTTAGCCTATACCCAGGCAGATTCAAGCAGTTGACACCCCAGGAAGCTGTTGCAATACAAGCTATTCCCACAGCACAGGAGATTCACGATGCCATGTTCAAAATGGCGCCATCCAAGGCTCCGGGACCCGACGGAGTCTATAACGGTTTCATTCAAAGCAACTGGGGGAAAGTTGGCCCCTCCCTCGTCAAGCTTGTCAAAGACACCTTCGTATCGGGCAGAATAGATGCTGATATTGCACACTCGCATATGGTCCTTATACCTAAGATCAAGGCTCCGGTTACATGTGGCGATCTGAGACCTATTTCCCTTAATAATGGCTGCTTCAAACTTCTGTCAAAGCTTCTAATCGAGCGCCTCAAGCCCTATCTTAATGAATGGGTTTCACCATACCAATCCGGCTTCCTCCCTGGTCGCAAAATCAGTGATAATGTACTCTTAGTGCAAGAAGTCATCCATTCGATGAGGAGTAAAACGTCGAAGAAGAAATGGGTTTGTATCAAGCTTGATCTGTCTAAAGAGTTTGATAGAATGAACTGGAAGTTCGTGGCGGACACGTTGGAGAGAACAGGTCTACCATGTTTGTTAGTCCAGCTTATAATGCAAATTATTACTTCTGGTGATACGTCCATTCTTTGGAGTGGTCGCCCCCTTCAACCCTTTAAAGCCACTCAAGGTGTCCGCCAAGGGGATCCTATCAGTCCCTACTTGTTCGTTCTGTGTATGGAAAGGTTGAGCCAAGCAATCCTTAACTCTGTAGAAGATGGATCCTGGAAACCTATTATCCTCTCCAGAGGTGGTACACCTTTATCCCATGTCTGCTTTGCAGATGATATTCTCCTCTTCGCTGAAGCTTCCACTGCCCAAGCAGCAAATATCACTGACATTCTGAAGAAATTCTCTATGGTTTCTGGACAGATGGTTTCTAAAGATAAATCTAAGTGTTACTTCTCGCGAAACGTCTCCAATGTTGATCGCAGAAGGGTAAGCCGTAAGCTCGGCTTTCCATGGACGGGTGACCTTGGGAAATACCTTGGGATTCCTGTTCTTCATAATTGAATCAATCAACAGACACATGGGCACATTACCTCTACTATCAAGGATCGTATGAATGGGTGGGCATTGCGGCATCTCTCCTTGGCGGGCCGTGTAACCCTGGCCAAAAGTACTCTACAAGCTATACCTATATACACTATGCAGACCGTTAAAATCTCACCGGAAGTCTGTGAGGAAATCAACAAACATGTCCGCACTTTCATTTGGTCAGGCTCTGGTGACAGGAAGCTGCCTCTAGTAGCTTGGAGGAAGATCACCTCTTCTAAGGATAAGGGAGGGCTGGGTGTTAAAGATGCCCGGGACCAGAACCTCTCACTTATGTTAAAAAATGTTTGGGTCTATTTGAACGAACCAGACAAGCTCTGGGTCAAAATCCTTAAAGAGAAGTACACTGCCGGTAGTCGGTTGTTGAAGAAGTCGGGATCACCAGTTTGGAACTTCATCAAGAAGCATATGGAGGAAATCAAGTCCATGTGTGGTGTAGCTGTCAACAATGGGCGTTCCACTAATGTTTGGCGTGGGAAGTGGATCAATAGTCAAGTTGTGACGGATATGGTCCCAGATTGGTACATACCGCCTTCTCTGCAAACTTTGCAGGTTGCCTCCATGGTGCTCGATAATGGGGACTGGGACTGGGACTTCATCAAGGCGTTCCTCCCTGCAGTCTCTTGGCATGTTATTGAAACCATCCCACCCCCTAGCCCTAACGGAGGGGATGATCTGTGGATATGGCCTTTGGAGGTCGCGGGTAATCTAAGCAGCCGTTCAGCTTACCATTGGGTTCGCTTGAACACAGCAGTCAGCACTCCGGGCAGTTGGAAATCCATTTGGCAGGCACAGCTCCCTGATCGTATCCGTATCTTCCTTTGGTTGATGCAGCACAAGGCTCTTCTCACTAATGTCGAGCGTGCACGCAGGCATATGGAGGTGGACACTCTCTGTCCAGTCTGTAATAATGCTCAAGAAACGATCCTTCATGTTTTACGAGATTGTCCAGGTTGTCGGAGGACTTGGAAGGATCTCCTTCAAGACGATGCTCATTTTGATCTCTCTGAAGACGACTGGATTTCATCCAGGTTATCGCCTAGTAACAAGGACTCGCCGGCCGCTATCTTAAGCGCAGTCGCTTGTTGGCATAACTGGACTGTTAGGAACAAATTCCTACATGATGCTGAACGCGTGTCTATTGAGAGACGAGTTAAATTTATTCAGGAACGTGCAACCTCTATTGTGAAAGCTTGGTCTCACATGGGTGTACCTCGTAGGCGTCTATCCAAACAAGTCCCTCTGCAACAACAACTTCTTGTTTTTGTCGATGCAGCATACCATTCCCACTCTGGTAGGGCAGGTATTGGCTTATTCTTACATAACCTACAGGGTGATGATCAATTCTTCGCAGGCTGGCCATCCTCTGCAAGCTCAAGCTTGGAAGCTGAGATTCAAGCTGTGGTTCGCGCAGCTGATGTCTGTCGAACACAGGGACGCTCGAATTATCTAATTCTCTCTGATTCAAAACAGGTTGTCGACTTTCTTTCCAGCAAGAGTGGGGCCATGGACAGATTCAAAGCTCATAAAAGACGTTATCAAGAGCTCAGAGGAGTTAGTAGTGTCTTCATTAGCTACACCCCTAGAAACAATAATGTTATCGCAGACTGTATAGCTAAACAGGTCATGCGGTCTAGGAATTCCTTCGAGTCCCATATGCAGCCAGCTTGGCTGAGTTGTAATGTCAATGAGACAATCTTTGTAGTTACATCCTGTTCTAGGGCACGGGATCACTAAATAAAAGCCTTGGTTTTGCAAAAAAAAAAAACTAATGGAACCTAGGTGATCCTTGAGAACCTGACCGATGTTGAGATGCTTGTGGAGTATATGTTGATGAGTTGTTTGGTGGAAGTTAAGGTTGGAGAAATAACCTGAATTTTTGTGATGAGATGTTGCACACTCACCCTTCCCTTCTTACTTGTGATTTCGGGGACGAAATCCTCTATAAGGGGTGGAGTGTTGTAACATACCGAATTCTGAAATGTTGTCTTTTGACCCTCTTTCCCATCTTTTGCTTTCATTTCTATACTTATTGGCCTTTCTATTTAATTAATGGAATTTATAGTTGGTTAGTGAACATTTATTTACTAATTGTACCAATACAAGGGTTTATGAACAAATACCTCAGTGAAAGCTTAATTACCATAATTAAGTGCTCTAAACCTTAATCTAACTTTTTTATGCGATTTGAAAACATAACATATGCCACATAACTCATTTTAGTGATAATATGAAGATAAGAAACTTCATCGGATGAACAATTTAGATAATGGGCCGTTAATGGGCCATATGACATATCTCATAAAAAGAAGTCTCAAAAGAGTAAAAAAACTTCAAATTCGAAATCTACATATCAAAATTAGCCTACATGTCAAATTTCATCTAATTTGGACAACATTGAAATATTAGGATAAGTTTAGGAGAGAGAAAATGAGTAAAAAGCATAAGTAATGAATAATGTGATTATATAACTTCAAAATATGGAAATAATGATAAATTAATATTCTACACATCAAAGATAACTTGTGGATAAAGTTTGGTCCAATTTGGATGTTGTTTGTGGAGGTTATGCAATTATATGCACATTCTGGACTTTTATGCTATTTACCCAATTGGGAGGTTTTCTTTGCAAATTATCACCTGAATTTTAATCCTTAGATATTACATTACCATTAACGAGATTTTAAACCATTTGAGAACCCAGTTTCACCTTGGTTTGACGGTATTTCTTTCCAAGGGCATTATAGGGATTACCCTCTTTATAAAGATGCTTATCCTTAAAAGCTATCAACCAATGAGGTTATTTCTTTCTTGCAAAACGGTGGGGATGGCCTAAAATAATCTATGGGCTCTTAGGACCGACTTTGGATATGCATGAAGCCTCTATGAGCTATCCTCTTGCATGGCCATCAATCCCTAGGCTAAAGACACATGTAAAGTCCCTTAAGACTCCTCATGCTTCACCTTTTTCTATATATAGCCATGTATACCCCTTCCCAACTCACAATTCGAAAACTCTTGCTCTCCTTTTCTTTCCTCTAGCTTAGATAATAGTTCCTTCTGTATTTGGCCACGAATTTGCTGCCCCAAGGCAATAGAGGGAGCCTACCTTGGTGAAGAAGGCTCCTAGGGCTTCTAAATTGCCCTGTTAGGGTTTCTAAAGCTCCTACTTGGTAAATTCGACGAAAACTAGTAAGTTTTCTCCATTCCTTCCCTATTTTCATACTTTTAGTCTCCCTTACACCATCTTATAGGTCGGAACCATGACTATACATGGTGAAACCCCACCTAGAACCCTAAAACACCTCATCTCTATGCTCTTTTGTTAGGGTTTATCACCTCTAAGTTGAGAAGGTGATCTTTGTTCAAGAAAGGAGCTAGGCATGGAACAACCAGACCTTATAAGCTTGGGATTATTGCTGTTTGGACCTTATTATCTTCCCTAGGTATGAGCTTCATAACCCCCTTCCCATATCTTTCTTATTACATGCTTAAAACTCATGATCTTATGTAAAATTGACGATGTGTCGATTTCTAATTGGTTGATTTTCAATAACTCATAACTTTTGATTCGTTTGTCCAAAAATTAAAGTAAAATATGTTATGAACTCAGAAAAACATGTTCTTTTTAATAAAAATAGTTCCAAGTATTGATTTTCAGTTTTTTCGAAAAGAGTTTTTAGAAAATGAATTAAATACCTAAAACTCACCAAAAATACACTTTAACCTTCCTAACTCCAATATATGCAAAATTATATGTTTTCTTAATCAAAAAAACCTAACTAATTCATTGGTGATATTTTTGAGGTATGATTCGAGGTTTTGTTTAAAAATTTCATATATTAGGGTTTCAACTCTTTAATGTATATATGTTATTCTAATACATGAATATGAAATTGGAAATAGGACAAGTGGACCTTGATTTCAACTAAAGGTTCAGAAAAGAGGTTAATAAGACTCTAAGTATCTATGTATGTGCTATCCCTATCTATGTTTGTGCTATCCCTATCTATTTATGTGCTATAAATCCCTATTTGTGTATGTTGTATCCCCTATTCCTCTATAATGAGCGATTCACCTATCTTTTCATTCTCTTGAATTTTACCTACAAAATATGTCTTATCTCTTGTTATCATGGTTCGTGTGAACTATCTTCCTTGTTATGAACTTTGATATTTTCTTGATATCTTTTCTTGTGCCTTGGTACATGTTGGTCTCTTATATTGATATGTGCTACTTTGAAGTGGATGTTATATGTTTGTGTTGTCTATTGTGTGATGGCAACCTTTGTATCATATTCTGACTATACTTTCTACTTACCTCTACATTTAACCTGCTACGTGATTCAGTAGCACTAGAGTAGTGTAATTGCATTGGTTTTATGGCAGATGTGTTATTTCCTGCCGAGCAGACGTGATATTTCCTGCTTTTTGGGATGGAAAGGAACCTCATACCCAGGGCAAGATGTGTGATTCTTGGCCCATGTTTTATATATTTGGGAGATTGGAAGTATTCCTTTCTCTACCAGGTTTCAAGTTTATGAGACTTGGCCACCTTTTTCTTTATAATATTCTAGTGTTATGCTTATCTCACATGCATGCAGGATGATGGTTATGATATGTGCTTATGTGGCACCACTCTTTTATTTAATAATGGAAAGTATTCTTTTGTTATCATATTATTTCAATTCCTTTTCTCTTGATACCTATTTGGGTGGTCCTTATCTTTTATATGGGAAGACTTTTATATTTGATGTCCTTTATTCCATATATTGCTCAATTTCCTATTTAGTATGCACATACCAGCCTTTGCTGATGTCATCTATTTTCTCTTCTTGCTGGGGTATACTTCCAACCCCAGGTTAGATCAAGGAGTATATAGCTTTTGGCTTGGACCTAGTTCTTGGAGATTTTTCTTTGGAGACAAGATTTGAAGTAGTTTGGACTTCCCTCTATCTAGATCCTATTTTGTATGTTGATGTAACCCTAAATGGGAGAATCTGATGTATTTTTGTAAACCTTTATGAAATTGAATACAGTCAGTTATTATTTTTATTCCGCTGCTTTACAATGAGTTTTGATTATCATATTTTAGTAAGGGGGGTGATCTCACACCTCCTTACAAATACATGCACTCTAATCATTCATATGATCTCAATGATCAGGTCCTCAACCTAAAGATATATGTCATCGATTCACATAATTCTTTAGACAACTATTATATATGTGTCATCATCTCATGATTGATACAAACATAATAGACAAAATTACCTTTATAATTATCAAATCAAGTATCTAATGCCCAAATGTCATCATATTATTGGCTTTATGGGTATACATACTGACATTCTCCAACTTTTACTTAGAGCCAATCACCCATGAATCTTATTCCAAGTGATCTTAATATGCCCATCATGTTTCTACTTCACAAACTCTTTTATAGTGGGTTATAAATGTTTACTTCAAGTCAATAGTTTGTAAGTTTTCACATCTCCTCACTGCAAGACTTCTCATATGAGATTGAAGTGTCATAGTATGCTATCTAGGATTCCTTGTCTATCTAATAGGTCGATTGTTGTCATATTATTTCTAGTATGTCATCAATGGTTGGAACCTCTCACAAGTTCTATGAACTTTTTGATCCATTCAATATTTTCTTTATTGTGCTCATACTAATTAAGATAGTCAACTTCTATTGTAGAATCTTTTAACTATCTCTTGCTCAGAACTTTTCTAGCTTATATTTCTATTTTAAGGTCAACAAAATTTAGATTGTGATCATTAATTTTATTTATAATTTTGGAATCTTACATTGGTGTAACACTTTGCATCCAACTCTTCCTTGTTACCATAACCATGGAATCGATCCTTTCAGTGCTTCTCAAGTACTTTAAGGATGTTCTTTATGGTAGTCCAACGACTTTCACTAGGATCTACATATTTCCACTTGTTATGTCCAATACATATGAGATAATGGGATGAGTGCATAACTTTGCATTCATGATAAATCCAACTAATAATGCACATGGCATCTATCCATGTGTTCATGTTCTTCTTAAGAATTAGAACTCCAGGCTCTTGAGAGACTAACTCAATGGAACATGGACAAGTTTCTCTCATTGAGTCATGCATGTTGAACCCCTTCAACATTTTGCCAATTTATGTGATCTTTATTAGGTCAAGAAGCTTTCTAGATATATCTCTATAGATCACAATTCCTATCACATAATATGCTTCTCCTAAATCCTTCATACAAAAGGTATTTTACAACCAAGTTTTAATATATGAAGGATAAAAATGTTATTCTCCATCATTATGTGAAATATAAATATGCTCCCACAAAATCTTTTGTAACCCCATAATAATTAACTTGAGATTACCTTTATAATTATTATGATGATCCAGATGAATTATATGCATAGTTATGTGTCCTACTCACTTTGAGATTACAACCCTTCTCTATTATTGGTTTTGTGTTACATAAGGAAGTTGAGATTCCACAACAATTGTAAATCTCCTTGTTCCTACTATACCTCTTTAAGTTCAATGTTTTCTTATTGGTCTTGAAATTTTCAAGTTCTACCTTTTGTACCATTGATTCCTATGGAACTAAGTTCCCCTTTACGAATTCATCCATCCTTGAAACAAAAATTTTGTTTTCTATTTGGAATAAAAGTAGTATTCAACAAGATGCCATTTATGTTATTTGTTGACAAATCTTTTCAAGAATCTATATTCTTATATAAGCTTTCAATCCTTATCTTTATAAAAACATATTGGAAAACCTCCCATAACCATATCTCACATGGTATCTTTTTTAACCAATTTAGATGGTACATTATATAGTTTAAATCCTGAGCCAAAAAGGAAATTGAACGATCAACTAGATTTATTGATAATCACACCATGACTAACAAGGTTTCGTTCCTTATTTCTGGTACACTATCATTGTGTTTCTGGTGGAGTTTATCATGATGCACTACCATGGTCTCCCAAAAGGTCCTCAAACTCTTGATATTTCCATCTCGATCGTATTGAAATGTTTTAATATTTATACCAAGATGGTTATGTGCTTCATTCATGATCTCTATAAACAGTTCAAGAGAGTAAGACTTGTATTTCATCAAATACAATCTACCATCACGAAATATGATGAAGTACTATTAACCACCCCTACCATTTATACTAAAAGGTCAACATACATTAGTATGTATAATCCCTAATAGCATACTCACTGTCCCATTACATCTAGTGAAAGGTGTTTTTGTCATATTTCCCTATAAATAGGACTTGCATGCCTCTATTAGTTCAAAAACCAAAAGAGTCTATATAACCATCATATGAATTCTATAAATGCATTTCTCATTTATTCAGATGACAATGTTATGGGTATTTATTGTTTGAGTCATCGAGCCATTCAATATACATAACTATCTCTAGAACTATCAAATATAAACTATGAGACATTAGGGAAATTGCAATAAATATAATATTTTTAAATGAGAAACATAAAATGTATTGATAATATTCTTATCGATACAAGATACATGATGTTTTTCATTAATTTCAAGTTCATAATAGCAATTCACGGATTCTATTACATGCCCATTACATGAATGACATATTCCAATAGTAGTGGCAGAAACTCTTTCTCTACGTAGTTCTAGCTTACTTCTTCTTGAGCCCTAAAGTTGAGATCTCTATCTCTTTATTCTTCTACCTTAGTTTCTTTAACTGAAAAGGACATAGTCCTTTTGCACTTATCCTTTTTCCTTATCTTGATTGCATAAGACTTGGACTTGAGCTTAGCCTCAAAAGTCTTCTTGGCCTTGCCTTTGTTATTGTACTTCACTCTAATGATCATTATAATAGTTTCTTCCTTCTTCATTCTTGTGTCACCGCTATCAACAAGCCAAGTAATTCTAACAACGATTTAGCAAAGTTACTCAAGTAGTAACACTTGATAAACTAGCTATATGATTTAAGCAATGATTGTAGAATCATATCCATTGCCAACTCTTAGCTCAAAGGGAATACCAATTTGTACAAATGCTCCACATGCCCAATCATATTGAGCACATGGGGATCTATTAGATCTCCTTTTATCATTTTACACTCAAAGAGGGCCTTCAAAACATTATACATTTCTTTCTTTTCATGATTCTAGTTCATATTCTAAGATGTGTGACCATCTCAAGAATCCCCATGTCGTCACACTGCTCATGCAACAAATAGTTCATATGACATAGCATAAGGTGCTTAATGTCCAAGGCATCGTTCACATGTTTCAAATAAGCATCCACCTCAACCTAGGCACGTCAAGAGCATGTTCCTCTGAAATTGTGTATCTAGGACATAAGGCTTGTACTCATCATTGAGAACTCTTCTCAAAGTCAATAATCAATCATGAAAATTTTTTCTATTTAGTTTGTTCTACTTAAGAACTGATCACAATGATGGTTTGTTTGACATTTATTTATACAAAAGAAATTTGCAATTTATCAAAATTCTTTTGATTAATTAGATTTGATAATATAGAAAATATTAATAAGGGATTTAACTAATTGTCTCTCCCACCATTTTGGTCAAATTGATAGCCCTCACTACCAATTCTAAAGATTGCAATGTACAAACTTCAAGTGAGCTAAGTTCCATATTTCATCAAATCATGAGCCATCTTTGGTTGATCGCCCACAAGTTGACTATTTAGGTAGACAACATTTTTCAATTGCATCTCATGCAACTCTTGCATAGATGGTGTGCAGAACTCTTTGTCACAATCCATGTGTATTCTTCTAGGTACTTAATCTCATTAAGATCCCCTAGTTAATCCTGACCATAAAGCTAACACGATAAAATATGCACCCTGCTTTAGCATAACCACATATATACCATCACACTTCTATAAGATGGATAGTGCACCACACTTTTGTGTAACCTATACTTAGTCGATTAAGTTTTTCATGTGTGTTGCTTTTGGAAAGCATCTATGATTTAATTTTATATTGATGGATTTTCTATAAATACATATAAATATCCGATCACACATACTTATAGTACATATCATTTCTTGTGATAAGCTCAATGTAAAAATGCAAATAAAAAAACATGCAATGGTTATGGTCATTCAATTGTAATTTCTCAGAGACACAAGGAATTACTACAAACTAAGGTTCACATCACATGTAGCAAATTGTTGCTGATGCTATGCTAGATACAGTCTTGGTGGATCCGTTCAACACTTGAGCATGTCGGTTGGCCTCCTGGTCGGTAGGTTGGTTTCTTGAAACAGTCGTCTGGTTCTCAGGTTCAAGTGACGTTTGGACTCCTTCAGTCGATTGGTTGAGACACTAGTCGATCAATTGATCTTATCATCTGGACTCCTTGGTCCTCTAGTCGATTGATTCATCCTTCAAGCCAGTCAGTTCGGTTGGTAGTCGGTTGGTTTTCCTGGTTAGTCGGTTGATTCTTTTGGTGCAAGACATTTTTTATGATTGAAAATAAATTAAAAATATCCTGTTCCATATTAGATTGTGAAGGTGAAGACAGCGAGTTACATTTGAGAGGAAATAGGAACAAGAGCATTAATTTACATTTGGAAAGGAGGAGAGAGGCTCAGTATGCAAACTAAGCAACAATAAGAAATAAAATAGTTAACCATGCACCCAATCTAGATGGGTTTTGGCCACAACCACTCTTATTGATTGCATACATATATATATATATTTATATATATATATATATTTATTTATAATATGTATATATATGCGTATTTGTGGGAACATATGTGGTATTTAATCATATGTGCACATTAACCATTTTAATATTCACATCGCATGAAATAAAATTAATCTGATTGTACTGATTTAAAATCAGATACACTGTAAATTTACGTAGCTTCGATAGCATTATTAGGAAATCAAGGCGACACATAAGACAGCGGAAACAAAAATTTTAATGTTTGATTTCCTAATTAGCAGATTGCATCAACAACAATGTATCTATGGAAATAATGTTGCAAGAGATATACATGGTCCTGGAGCAAGTCCAGTGACAAATCTTGCTACAATATCTGTTGGGTTTTGTGGAGAAAACATGCACGGCGGAAGCAACAAAATTCCACTCAACCCGAAACAGGATCTCGTCGACAACAATGTATTTGGAAGGAGTGTTTGCGGGATATACCTTATCGCGGAGCAAGTCCGGCGATGTCTCACTGCACAATGGTGTGCAACAATACTAGCCTACACGGACAAAACTTCTCTCTCGTTCGCTGTCGTATGAAGATCCGGTGGTGCTCCTTTCGTGTGATGATGTACGCTACTCGTAACGTGCACGGATGGTCGTTGACATCCTCCGAACATAGGGGTCTCAGTGTCTGCGTATCTACTTCATCCACACGGATGGACTGAACCTCCATGTCATGCTTCCTAAGTCAGCGGGAAAGAGTCATGTCTATGCGGCGACGTGCTAGCGGCGCGTTGCTTTCCTTTCTCTCCTAAGGACAGTGATTGCAAGGGTTTACGTATGTGAGCGTAAACTGAAAAGCGTCTCTCGATATCTTATATAGATATCGGTCGTCAAGCTCCTTTAAATAGGAGACGAAGGGAAGTAGAGTTTCCTAAACCCATCGGTAAACATAAACACTGCATTAATTAAAATGCTCGTGGAATAATTAGAATATTCTGGAATTAATTAATTAACCAAATAATCACATTAATTGATTAATTAATATCCGACTCTATGCAATCGCTTGGGATGGCTCTATGGGCATATATGCCAACAAACTCCCACTTGCACTTAGAGACAATCACTCCAATATTATTCTAATCGATTACATAAACATTTTAGTAATCAATTTGATTCGGAGCAATTCCAATCAAATCCACAATTATACTCCTATTCCAACACATCCTATGTGTGTGACCCGATAGGCCCCAAATTATGTTGGTAGTGATATCCATAATCTTATTATGATTTGACAAGCAATGATTGGTATCTAGCAAGACTCCATTGCCACCCAAGTAATTGGAGAAGTTGGAGAACAACTTGACCTATCATTCATGACTGGTGTTACAGTGACTGTATAATTCCTTTGTCGCTGATATCCGGATTGAACTTGAGTCATGGAATTGTTATCCTCTTCCATGTTCAATCCATGTTCCTTGAACTAGAGCAGACTGTCTGAGATATTTGTAAGCTCAATATCACATATTGACTCAAATAAGCATGGCCATGCATTTCTCAATATCGCTTATCAAGTGGTCGGGATAGCAAACTCCCATAGGAAGGAAAAATTCCATCTACATCACTCACAGTCATCCCCATGTGTCACAGTGCACCCAAGCACCATCTTTATGGCAATCCTTATTCAAGACCACTGTGGATGATGTCAAAGTACACCGAACGACATGTGATAAGTGTAGTAACTTCATGTCTAAGAACCACAATCACCACCATCATTATGAGATGTGACTCTAACTACTAATCATGGTATCCATGTGTCACTCTGAAGGTGGGTCTATTTGATACACTGTTCTCTAACAAGTATCTATGTATTTGGTTTGATATCTCCATATCATAGATAATGAGACTCTTCCATCAACCAACATACATTCCAATCTTATGTGTTATTGATGTCTATGGATATTTCCACAATAACAACTGATTAGGGACAAAACAAGAATACATATTGTTAGCATACATATGATCTCACTGTTCAAGTCATCAACCGAAAGGCATATGTCATTGAGTATATTATTCTATAGACATGTATACGTGTTATGGTCATCTCACAATATAAAATACAAACATATAGATTGGAAACTTGCCTTTATTGATATGATCAATGTAGTATTACAAATCATATACATAGTATCCCCTTACAATCATCAAATGATAGTCTCTATGGGCATACATATCAACAGATTCCCACTTGCACTTATACCCAATCATTCATGAATCTCAATCCAAGTGATCAAACATGTTCGTCATGTTTCTGCTGTGAAAGTGCTTTTGTGAGTGGGTCAGCCACATTGCTTTCTGTAGGTACTCTACGAATCTTCACATCTCCTGGTTGTATGATCTCTCGTATGAGATGGAACTGCCGTAGAATATGTTTGGAACGTTGGTACAATCATGGTTCTTTACCTTGTGCAATTGCTCCGTTGTTGTCGCAAAACAACTCAATTGCATCACCAACACTTGGAACCACCCCAAGTTCAGAAATGAACTTCTTGATCCACACAACTTCCTTTGCAGCATTAGATGCGGAAATATATTCGGCCTCTGTTGTAGAATCCACAACCATCTCTTGCTTGGAACTCTTCCAGCTCATAGCTCCGTTGTTCAGGCAAAACACAAATCTAGATTGTGATTTGTCGTCATCTTTGTCATTCTGGAAACTAGCATCAGCGTAACCCTTTACCACGAGCTTTTCCTCACCACTGTATCCCAATAATTGACCCTTAGTCCTTCTCAAGTACTTTAGGATGTTCTTTACAGTTGTCCAGTGACATTCACCTGGATCTGAGTAATACCGGCTCATCATGCTCAAAGCATATGACACATCAGGACGAGTACATAACATTGCGTACATGATAGATCGAATTGTTGATGCATATGGAATCTTACTTATGCGTGCCTATTCATCACATGAACTAGGACATTGAGATTTAGAGATCGTAACCCCATGGGACATGGGAAAGTTACCTCTCTTAGAACCCTCCATGCTAAACCTCTTTAGCACCTTGTCAATGTATGTGCTCTGTCTAAGGCCTAGAAACCTTCTAGATCAATCTCTATAGATCTTGATCCCTAGTATATAGGACGCTTTGCCTAAATCCTTCATAGAGAAGGTCTTCCCTAGCCAACCTTTTACTGTATGAAGAGTAGAGCTGTCATTTCCCATCAATAGTATGTCATCCACATACAATATGAGAAATATGACTGTGCTCCCACTAACCCTTTTGTAAACACAAGGTTCATCTTCATTTTGACTAAAGCCAAACTTTTTTACTACTTCATCAAAATATAGATTCTAGCTCCGAGATGCTTGCTTCAATCCATATATTGACCTTTGTAGCTTATAGACTTTATTGGCTTCCTTTGGATCAATAAAACCCTCAGGTTGTGTCATGTACACATCCTCGAGTAAATTCCCATTAAGGAATGTTGTTTTAACATCCATATACCAAATCTCATAGTCATGATAAGATGTAATGGCAAGCATGATCCTGATGGATTTAACCATGGAAACTAGTGAGAAGGTCTCATCATAATCAACACCTTGAATTTGATAGAATCCTTTTGCAACCAATCTACCTTTATAGGTTTGAAAATTTCCATCCATGTCAGTGTGATGGAGTGGACTTTTGGAATCCAAAAATCTCCAATAACATATTAGAATCCATATCTTGAGTTACAATGAGAGTTCCAAGTGCGTTAGTAAAGTTGAAATGTTGAATGAGATTTATATAATGATTAAGATCCCTTTTTATATGCCTTCTTGAGGAAATTAATTGGATGGTATACAAGATGAGTTTTGTCACCAAATTTTATTATAAGGAAGATTGAGTAGTGAGGAAGCTATGGTTAAAATTTGGTGGCAATTGGATGTTCCTAGAGGAAGTTATAAAGGTTTGAAATTGGGTGATTAATATGTATATTTGATGAACTATAGACCTAAGTTTATGGCCTTAATAGGTGTCACGCACCCCTTATTCAATTTGGGTCTGTGTGGCCAGATCCTAGCCCTAGGTTGGCAATCTGGTGGTAGCGGCAGCTGCCTTAGCTGAGCCGCGGATGCGTTTGAATGGGGGAGTAATCTTGACCCTTAAATGACAGATCGAAGGCTATCAGGTCGTCTCCCACCTTACGGTTAGAACAAGGAGAGGGAGCAACAGTTGCTCCGACCCTTCCAGCCCCACTCGTCCGGATCGTGGGATGTGGGCGAGGACTAACCGAGGAGTGGGAATCCTCTAGTAACCACGACCTGACCGACCCCTTATTTGGGGTATATGCCGGAGAGTATAGGGAGAATGAGCTCTCCCATTCTCTACCCTCTCCACCGCACAAAGCAGGTGGCGGCTGGGATGAGAATGCAGAGTAAGAGGGGAGAAGAGAGGAAGAGGAATAAGGGAGGAGCAACGAGAAGGCATGGGGAAGAATCTGTGCTTGAGTGCTCGGCCTCAAACAGTCAGTTCTGTGGTCGACCAACCCAGTTTGATCAGAGATGAAGGTGAGCTCGTGAGGGTATGTGGATCACCCCTTGATGAGGAGGGAGGCTACCTTTTTCTTCCTGAAGGTCTTCCGATGCTAATGAAGTGCTTAGGTGAACGTTCGATGGCGTGGAGTCCTTTTCCCCTTTCCTAGCGCCACGGCGGCCACCATGGCCGGTGAGCTTGTGGTCGGGAGGATTTGGAGCCGATATCGAGAGAAACAGGGACCGTGGAGGTCTCTCCAAGGTGGTCGATGCCGAGGGCAGCCTTAGTGATCAACGAGAAGGGCCTTGTCATGCAAGTTTGCTCACCGGAGCTGGGCCAGACGGCGGTGCCCGCGTGAAACAGAGTCCCTCTGGGACTCAGGAGCGCGTGAGAGAAAGGAGGAGGACCGGTTGGTCCAGCCGGCGAACCAGACCGGATCAACCAAAGAACCGGCCGATGCAAGCAAGGGCTGCGCAAGACCTTAGTGGCCACGTGGCGACACACGATTGGCCGAAGAAGGTAAATATCTCATAAATGTCCAGATCGTAAATAATTCATAGTAATTCGCTCGAATATCAGAAAAATGCAAACAAAGTATCCAAATTCTCAGAAAAATGCGTAGAACAACCTAGAACAATAATATCAGGCCTTTGATTCATTAATAACAGTGATATCATGAAATATGTGTAATACTTGTTTAGTGGATAATAAATAGCAAATGATGACATAAAATTATGGGAAAATGTCAGTAACTCCATGATAATGTTTATAATGCACCTGATGTCAAGGATGATCATGTTGATGTATGAAATCATATAATTCTCTTAATATGTCTAATTGGGGCTCATAACCCTAAATAATATGTATTAAATACATATATGCTCAATAAATGGTGAAATTCATAGAGAAAGCTCATATCAATATATGGAACTTCAGTTTTAATTATGAAATCATAATGATGCATAGAATCCCTGTTATATGAAGTTGACCTTTAATACATGGTTTAAAACCCTAATCTAGGTTAATGATGTAACCTAGGGTTAATTAATGTGTACAAATATGTATGGAAGATAGTGTTCAGATTAGGTATCTTAATATGTAATATAAGATCAGTAACCTAACTACATGAAGATAAGACAAGAAATAATGCATGTAACATAATGAGATAAGCAAACCCTAATATGGACATAGTTAGGGTTAAGATGAGATGCATGATGATGAGAACCTGATGATAGTATGTGGTCTTGTCTTAATCAGGGGTTTGACCAAGATATAGATGACATCAGGAATACCAGGAATATATGTGATGATTAGGTTTCTCTTGATCAAGGTACGCCATTACCTCTTACTTGGCTTATTATACAATATGCTTGTGTTATATTGTAATAAAGACTTGGCATATGATATTGATTGAAATGATTGTTCTGGTATGATATGTTGCATGATTTTCCATACTTATTACTATGAACACATGAAACATAAGATATCTGGTCCATCATATGATAGCACTAAACTCTTTGGTAGTACAGTGCACTGAAGTGATCTCAAACTCTTTGGTAGTAGATCACATGTGTCAGATCTCAAACTCTTTGGTAGTAGATCACACGTAAAATGATCTCAAACTCTTTGGTAGTAGATCATAAGGCCTAAAAAGCATCGAAGCCCTAGGGGCAGATGTACGAGATATATGATGGAAATATGATTAAAATATGTGTTCTCTTTTGTTAATGAACATCTTGATGCAAGTATATGTTTTTCTTATATTCTTCTGTTACTGCCAAGTATTAGTTTTATCTTATTGCCAAGATATGATGAGAGGTATATAAAAAGACACGTAGGCGTACTCAGTACAATATTCATGAAATATTGTGCTGACGTGTACCGCATGTAATCTTTTGTTTAGGTTGTGGTTATGCTCTTGAAGATCCAGGATAGTGAGAGTTGTGTGGCGAGCTGATGTACAGGTGGACCTGTTGTCTTAAGATCCTGTAGTTTAGTTGTAGTACATGTATATGTATAGTTTGCTGTTCGATATGTAATATCAAATGTTGTAACAATTCATGTTGTAATTATATGTTGAATGGTGAACATGTGTGTATGGTTTTATTATTGTTCATGTGCATGTGCTACTGATTGTTTCCTTTTGACTTCCTTTGATTTTCTTCTTCTTAGCCTTGTGTGGGATGTTTAAATTGGGATTCTCGCTGAGGTGAGGGTTTCAATTTGGACGTCACACATCAGATTAAGTTTTAGAAAATCCGGGGACGTCACAGTCAGTCTTCTTATTGAAGACCCACTTACACCCTATGGGTTTTACCCCTTCGGGTGGATCCACCAAGGTCCATACCTTGTTGGTGTACATGAATTCCATCTCAAATCTCATGACTTTGAGCCATTTATCAGATTATGGTCCCTTAGTAGCTTCTAGATAGGAAGTTGGCTCATTTGCTATACCCAATTCATCACTGTCTTGAGTCATGAGAAATCCAAATCTCTCAGGCTCAAGTTGTGTCCTACTAGACCTATGAGGTTCCTGTATTACATTTGGAACTTGAAATTCCACAACAATTTGTGAGTCTTCATGTTCCTTATGTACCTCATCAGGTTCTCTGCTTTCTTGTTGGTCTCAAACTTCTTCAAGCTCTACATTCCTCCCACTAATTCCTTTGGAAATAAATTCCTTTTCAAGAAATAAAGCAGTCCTAGCCAAAAACACTTTGTTGTCAGTTGGTGTGTAGAAGTAGTATCCCCGAGTTTCCTTGGGGTATCCAACAAAATAGCATTTTTCCGATTTGGGTCCAAGCTTTTCAGGAAATTGTTTCCTAACATAAGCTTCACATCCCCAAATCTTTAACATAGACAAATTGGGATGATTTCCATTCCATATCTCATATGGTGTCTTTTGAACTGATTTGGAAGGTACATGGTTAAGTGTAAATGTTGTAGTTTCAAGAGCATATCCCCAAAACGATATTGGAAGTTTGACAGAACTCATCATTGATCGTACCATGTCTAATATTGTACGATTCCTTCTTTTTGACACACCATTATGTTGTGGTGTACCAGGTGGAGTCCATTGTGATACAATACCACACTCTCTTAGAAGGTCCTCAAACTCTTGGCTTAAGTATTCGCCACCTCGATCTGAACAGAGTTCTTTAATACTCTTGCCAAGTTGCTTCTATACTTCATTCATGAAAGTCTTGAACATTTCAAGAGTTTCTTACTTGTGTTTCATAAGATATACATAACCATACCTACTGAGGTCATCAGTGAAAGTAATGAAGTATTGATAGCCTCCTCTAGCATTTGATCTAAAAGGTCCACATCCATCAATATGTACGAGCCCTAGAAAATCACTGGCACTCTCACTATGTCCAGTGAAAGGAGTCTTGGTCATCTTCCCTAATAAACATGCCTCACATGTCTCTAATGATTCAAAATTAAAAGAGTCTAGATAACCATCCTTATGGAGTCTAGATATGCGCTTCTCATTTATGTGCCCAAGACGTCAATGCCATAAGTATGTTTTGTTTGAGTTGTCAAGTTTTAACCTTTTAGTATTTACATTGTATATGCTAGTCTCAAGTTCTAACAAGTAGATACCATAAGACATAGGGGCATTCCCATAAAAGATCTCATCATTAGAAATAGAAATAATTTCATTCTTAATGCAAAATTCAAATCCACTCTTGTCCATACAAGATACAGAAATAATATTTCTATTAATGGCAGGTACATAATAGCAATTCTCTAATTCTATTACAAGGCCCGTAGGCAAAGATAAAATAATAACTCCAACTGTAGTGGTAGCACCTCTTGCTCCATTAGCGACCAACAACTCGACTTGGCCCTTTCGTAAAGGCTTACTTCTTATCAGATCCTACATATTAGAACATATGTGAGATCCACATATGGTATCGAGTACCCATGATGAAGAAGTATTTATGTTTATCTCAATAACATATATACCTAAAGTGGAGATATCTATCCCCTGCTTCTTCTTCCTCAGTTCCTCCAGGTAGAGAGGACAGTTTCTTTTCCAATGTCCATCCTGGTGACAATGGTGACAACTGCCTTCTTTGGAGATCCCACCTTTATCTTTGAGTGCGGATGACTTTGGCTTTTTCCCGGCTATAGAACCTTTCTTAGCCTTGCGTTTTCCTTTTGACTTTACCTTTTCCTTGTTGATCATCATCACAGACTTGGGCTTGTCTTTCTTCATCTGTTCTTCAACTTTCCTCAACATGCCCAACAATTTTTTCAACGGCTTGTCAAGATTGTTCATGTTGTAGTTCATGACAAAATGATTATATTATTCAGGAAACGATTGTAGAATCACATAAGTGGCCAACTCTTGACCTAGGGGAAATCGCAACTTGGATAGGCTTTCCATGTACCCAATCAAAGTGAGTATATGGGTGCCAACTAAGTCTCCCTCTTTCATCTTGCTCCTGAACAAAGCCTTAGAGACATTATATCTCTCCTGTCTTGCTTGATGTCGATACATGTTCTTGAGATGTGTTACCATCTCCATGACATTCATGTTCTCATGCTGCTCTTGCAACTCATAGTTCATTGAGCACGACATCAGGCACTTGACATCCACGACATCATCAAGGTGCTTCTTGTAAGCATCCTTTTCAGCCTTGGGTGCATTTCTGGCGGGTTCCGCTGGCTCTAGTGTTTTAAGGACATTGAGCTTACACTCATGTGTGAGAACAATTCTCATCATCCTAAACTAGTTTTGAAAGTTGGTTCTAGTAAGTTTGTCCTTCTCAAGTATCGATCACAATGAGAAAGTGTGAGTGTTGTTTTCCGTTTGATTGCTACAAAAGAAAATTTTGCATTTAGTCCAAAACATTTTGACTTGTAAAGATTTGATAAACGAGATTAATTAGGCCTTTAATTAATTACACTCCCACTATTTTATGCAAATTGATAGCCCTCACTATCAACTCAGAAGATTGCAACATACAACCTTATAGTGAGCCAAGATCCAAAATAATTGGATCAATGCCCAGCCAACGCCGGCGTCAAAGACCAAATACTATGGTAGGCTACATTCACCAGTTGCATCATATGCAACTCTTGGATAGATGATGATGCAGAACTCCTTGCCATGATGTATCTGTGTGCCTCTAGGTATGTGACGTCTATCTCAGAAAATGAGATCAATGAATGCAAAAGCGATTAATTAGCAGCGGAATTACTGAAAATCGCTAAAAATTAAAACTTTTTGTAAAGAGATCCACAAACTATAACACTCGTTCATAAAGAAACATGTAAGTTATTTACAAGCTAATTCATCATTACATCTCTATATTATCTTATCTCAAGAGTCATAACGTTGACTGCCCTGTTAAACTGTACATGAGCAATATACAAAAATCTCGAGACATTAAGCCAAAAATCTCAGATCTATATTAAACCATCTACTGACTCCTAGGACCTGAGAGTATAGAGACGACACATAGGACTATTTATATACAAGACCTAACAGACAGTGACTCCACCTGTGGATCACTGTTGTCCTTGATGTTGCTACTATTGCTGCTCACCCACTGATGGGTTTCTCCTTCCTCGGCGTCTACCTAAAAAGTTGAATTCCATGGTGGTGAGACAATTGAAAATTGTCACAGCAAGAGTTATAACTCTCTGCCAGAAGCATTGTTATTGCAATTAATTGAATAACACTGAGCAGTAGAATTATAATTATTCAACAGCAGGTAATTCATTGAATAAGCTAAGTAGAGCAGTATTCTCTAAGAAATCATTTTAATTATAACTTTATTGAGTAACAAGTCATTTAATCAATTAGGAATATGAAGAAAATGTATACTAATTATCCGAATAGGACATTATAAACAATGTATCATCAATCATTATTTCTCATTGTTCAACCTAAGCAATTATGCTACACAGTTGATTACATATTTCATACATACTTATTCCCTGAGGAGATGAGGTATACTGCTCATACTCCAACCGACCACTACGAAGTAGAAATCGGTACCATACATAGGTCATCAGAAGAGTCGGATTTCTATGACCTCATCCTCCTCAGTCAGTGTGAGGAACAAAATACAGGACATCTTGTGTCTCTACTAAAATACCCTTCCAGGGTATTCTGGCAACTTCACTATTAGAGTTATAGTGGCATGCTATACTCTCTTCACAATCGAGGGATTTCTTGTTTATCTCACATTGATGCGACATTAACAACATCATCGGGAGATTCGTGATACATCATCCCGGTATATACATATAATGAAGGATTGAGAGATTAAGTGTTTATCTCACATCAATTCCTTCATCAGGACGTAAGGAAATTCGCGTCCATAACCCCCACATACTCAAAAGTATGCTCTCCATGAGTTCCCTTAGGAAAACCTATTTCACCATCATCCAACATCTGACGATGATGGATCTATGGTCAGGGCTCTACATGATATCATTACACTTGATTATTTAAGTACATTGCAACATTCTTTTAGCATCAGGCATGTTTTCAAACATAAATCATTATAACAGTTGTTATAAAGAAAGAGTACTATTTATATCAAGATCATTTCACAACTTTATTATCATTGGGATCTCAATCCGTTATCGTCTCATCATTATGATTCAAGAATATGTGTGTTCAAACCCTTAGATCATCAAAACACTTGTTACCACTTCAACATATTGCCATCAAGTCATTTTGACAGTATAAACATGACAATAGTAATGCAGATATTTCATATGGCTCATATAGCCTATCAATCTCATTTGTTACCTTTCAATAGGCAACATAGCATATCATTGCTTTCAAGCTTATAAAGTGCTTTCAATGAATATGGAATCATAGCTCTTACCTGGATATGCTCACTATTTCATAAAAACCTGCATGACTAATACAAATGATAACAGGCACATTATTTCTATATCAACACAATGTACAATAATGATAGCATCATTATTTCAAGGGTTGCACCATTATGCCCTTACTAGGGTTAGGATTTCCCTTTTCAATACAAATAGGGTTAACCAACCCCTTTAGCTCAATTTTGAATAGTGATTCCTTATTTCATTATCTAATCATAGAGCTTCATGCTATAAAGCATAACCCAGGATTAGGGTTTCACACTTTCATTCACCTTAATTGGAATTAGGGTTTACTATTCACATACCTTGAATTAGGGTTTACTATTCACATACCTTGATTTAGGGTTTACTATTCACATACCTTGATTTAGGGTTTATCATGTCATCATTATGAATTAAGATTACATCATCATCATGCATTAGGGATACTTCCATTATTACCCTCAATTTAGGGTTAAGATTCATTAACCATCATAATTAGGGTTTCATGATCTCATTATTGAAGGATCATACCCTAATTAGATATTCATTCATATTGGAAGTCCATTACTTGATTAGCATTCATAAAAGGAATCTTCTATCTCTCATCCTGTATAGGATGATGTTTACTTCAGTCTTGATTAGGTTAAGTAACTCAATCATGAAAGAGAATTGACTTCATGGTTTATATCATTACCATTGTACTCATTAGAGCTTAATTACTTCATGGGTTTCAATCAAACTATCCCATTAAGATACAAGTACCATGATCACCTTTAATTACATCATGTATTAATTAACTAACCACTTTGTCCTTTAACCACTTTAAGTACCCATGAGGTTTAGGTTAAACATCCACCAAACGATCTTGACTAACTCAAACCTCAAACAGTCTTGCATACTAAACCTACAAATGGTCTACGACCGTTTGGACCTTCTTGCGGTCTTGGGCTACCCTTGAGACCATTTGGTAAAGTTTTTTTTTTGGAAATAGGTAAATATATTGCCAAAAGGTGCGTATAGCCAAGTTATATTGTACAAGATCAAGCAACAAAAAGTATACAGGGTCTACCTACACAATGCCCCAATTTCGTTTAGCTATGGGATAAAGGCCCTTTTCCAGGCCTTTGTCCTTAACAACATTATAAATATCTCTGTTAACTGAGATAAACACATCATGACTAGGATGTTGACCATGGTGGATATTGTTCCTCTCTTTCCAAGTATTGAAGCATACACTAGCAAAGCATAGCCCTGCAAAAGCCCTCTCCTTCTTGTTCGTGCACTTCAACTTGATGTAATCAATCAACTCGGTGATGCTTCTGGCCGTTAGGTTGCCCCACACATTCTTCAGTGCCATCAGAACCCAGATCCTAAAGACTTTGATGCAACCAAAAAATAGGTGTTCATGAGTTTTGGGCTCATCACAAAACACACATTTGGGGCTGGTAGGGATTCCCCATCTAATAAGTCTATCCTTGGTAAGATGCTTCTCAAGGATCACCTTGTACCCAGCTAAGATCCATTTGGGGATGTGACCCTTGCCCCACAGCAGATCGAACTAGGGAACAACATGACCTGTAGGGATGTGCACCCACAGTTTCTGCCCGTTAAACGTGAGGAGACCATCGCTATCAACATTGTACAAATGGCTGACCTGATTCCATTTCCTACACAACAGAACCCAGGTTCTGGAAGCGTTTACATGGGAGATAGGGACATCACCATACCACACTCTAAGCCAGTTGGCCCACACACTACCTTGGATAGTGATGAATCTATCCAGTCTTCTAGCTAGGCTATCCTCAACTATCTCTTCCACTTTCCTGATGTTGAGACCTCTGTTCTGTAAAGATTTGGTAACAATATCCCATTTCACGGCATGTGTCTTGCCACCCCACAAAAACATGTTAATTTTATTAGTAATATTGTCAGTGATGTGTTTAGGGAGGTTACATACCTCACTCCAGTACCAGACCATACTTAGGAGGACAGAATTGATAAGCATCAGACGCCCTACCATAGACATATAAATCCCACTCCAGCCTTTTATTTTTGCAACGATCTTGTCAAGACATATAGATTAATCCTTGGAGACACCCCTGCCACCAGTGATAGGAGCCCCAAGGTAACCATTTGGTAAAGTTGCACACTCAAGACCGTTTGCTAAAGCAGGAGGTGAAGTTCGTTTGCCCAAGTTTGACTTTTGAAACCTCATGGACACAATCGGTTTTGAAACCGCATGAACTTCCACTTGAAACCACATGAACCTAAACAGTTTGGGATCGTTTGGTCCCAAACGGTCTTGAGACCATTTGGTCTAAACCCCCTCAAAATTACAAGGACCAAGTATGGTCTCAACTAGTCAAATTGAATTAGGGTTTCCAATGTTGATCCCCTCAACAATTAAGTACATGTAATCCATCATCAATTAGACCTATCACCATCATTCAATTGAGTTAATTAGGTCAACCTTCAACTGATTTAACCCTCAATTGACCCTCAATTGGTCATCAATTAGGGGTGAAACAATTGGATTAGGGTTTGGAATCGATGACCCTTCAACAAAAATCAATGTGAGTCTAAATGATTTGAAACCATTGAACCATTATCCAATTGGTCATGACCTGACCCCAAATGGTCTTGGGATCATTTGGATGACCTCCAAATGGTCTTGAGACCATTTTCCCAAGTCAACATCAAAAACCAAGTCAACCAATTAGGGTTTGGCTCATTAGATTGATCACTAGGTCAACAATTGAATGTACTTCAACCTATTACCTTTAGATCTTCAATTGGTCAACCATGCTTAACCCTAGACCTCCAAACGGTCTTGGGTGACCACCAAATTGTCTTGGGACCGTTTGGGTGATCCCCAAATGGTTTTGAAACCGTTTGGGTCACTCAACCCAAGTTTCAACCTTAATCACTTATCAAATCAGCAATTACCCCGATTGGGGTTTAGGTGATTGATGGACCTTAAAATGGTGAACCAATTGGAATTAAACAACAATTATTGATAGATTATTAATCTTCATTATTCTCAACAGACCTCCAAATGGTCAACGCTTGGTTAACACCTCCAAACGGTCTTGTACCATTTGCTTCTATGCGGTTTGGATGAAACTGTTTGCTCCCAAACAGTTTGGGAAACCGTTTGAGCACAAAGGCAAACCGTTTGCTAGAGTAACTTTTTAGATATTTGTCTAGGATGATGTCACCTTCATCTACCTCGGTTATACCAAGAATAGGTGATGTTATTTATGGAAATTATAGCAAGAACTCACAAGAGTATCAAAGGAAGAAGAATAACCAACGATTCTTATAGAAAAGAGTGCAATACTAATGCTTAAGGGTTAGAGTTATAAAACATGCCTCTAGAACTGATCCAGAGCTCCAAGCTCCGTAGAATTAATGGTGGTTTGAGCTCCAATAGTTTTCCAAGGTTCGTTCTTCAATCTTTGGATGAATAAGATGGCTAGAAAAGGAAATCGCGTGAAGAAAACCATGAATCTAACCTTGTTTTATGGTTTCCATCATGAATTTGAGGTAGATGATGATCAAAACTTACCAAGCTAGTTTGGTCATCCTTCCTCTGGTCCATAGCTCTCCTTTGGTCGGCCAAAGCAAGATGATAAGGAAAAGAACTAAGGAAACGATCCTTTGGTGTTTTGGAAAAAATGGATACTTATATATATATATTTATGGATTTTCAAGGGAAATGGAAAAAGAGGATTATTTCCTTTTATCTCCCAAAATATCAACCAAGTCCTCATACACTTCTTTTCTACGTGTCCACCTTCCACTTCCTTGCAAAACATTCTCCATTATCCAAGAATAATGGGAAAGAACTAAGCACCTTAAAGAGTTATGTGTTAATATCCATCTTTTAGTGGATATTGCTTTATATAATATTAATGTGAATGGATTCCACTCAACAAGATATTTTTGGTGCCCAAGCATGGAAAAAGCTTGTCCAACTATTTCAAACACATCCTCCAACTTTTGGTTGAAGGGATCCATAATTAATATATTTCTTTTTGCATTAATGTTATATTAAAGAGCCATTTATACTTAAATCTTGATTTTATCAATGTCAAGATTCTCTCTCTTCCATGATCATTCAAATGAGGCACCCTTCTCATTTTATTTATTCCACTTGATGACAAGAAACATGAGAGACCCTCTAGGGGTGATATATTGCATATTGAACCCTAGATTTTGGTTAAATTGCACATTACACCAAAACTAGGTTTTAATGCACAAGGTTTTCTCTACAAGCTTTATCTTGATGCCCAAGCTTGTGGAAACCATATCACTACATCATATTAATTCTTATGATGTATCAACATCAGAGGAACATCTTAACATGTGCAATTTGCAAGTTAACCCCTCTATTTGGGTACTTTGCACTTTAGTCCAAAATTAACAAAACAATGTTTCAACATTATTCAAAAGGGACTGAAATTGAAATATAAGTTCCGCAAGAGCCTTAATTACTTTTCAAAAGATAAGAGCAAACATCTCATCATATTTATTAAGCAAAACACCTAGGGTTAGTATATAACCCAGGTTAGATATGTTACAAATTATCCACCCCTTACAAGGATTTCGTCCCTAAAATCATTACAAAAACATATTACGAGCAAAGAGCAGGGTATTTCCTCCTCATCTCTTCCTCTAGTTCCCATGTAGATTCTTCAATGCCACCGTGATTCTAGAGGACTTTCACAAGACTTATGTCTTTCTTTTTCAACTTTTTAATTCTTTTGTCAAGGATTGTCATAGTTCCTTCAACATAAGATACATCATTGTTCAATTCTACTTCATTAGGTTGCAAAACTAATTCTATATCAGGATGACACTTCCTTAACATGGAAATGTGGAACACTGGGTGTAAATTTTGCAACTCTGGTGGTAACTCTAGCTTATAAGATACCTTTCCAATCTGTTCAATGATTGGATAAGGCCCCATCAACCTAGGATCTAACTTTCCTTTCCTTCCAAATCTAAGAACTCCCTTCCAGGGTGAGACCTTGAGGTACACTCTATCTCTGACTTGGAATTATAAAGGTCTACGACGCATATCTGCGTGAGATTTCTGCCTATCATGTGCAGTCTTTAACTGTTGTTGTATTATTTTAATCTTCTTGGTGGTCTGTTGCACAAGATCAGGACCTAAAAGTTGATATTCATAAGTTTCATACCAACATAAGGGAGATCTACAACGTATACCATACAAAGCTTCATAAGGTACCATGTCAATGCTATGCTGATAGCTATTGTTGTAGAAAAATTTATCAAACTTAGGTGCAAATCCCAACTTCCTGTAAACTGAAGGACACATGCTCTAAGCAAGTCCTCCAAAGTCTGTACAGTCCTTTCTGACTGTCCATCCGTCTGAGGATGGAAGGATGTACTAAAAATTAATTGTGTGCCTAAAGCTTTATGAAGTCGCTCCCAAAAATGACTCGTAAACTGGGGACCTCTGTCAGAAACAATGGTAACTGGGACCCCTTGCATCCGCACTATTTCATCTACATATAATTGTGCCAGCTTCTCAGCAGAATAGGTTGTTTTGACAGGTAAGAAATGTGTTGTCTTTGTCAACCTATCAACTATTACCCAGATGGAATCATGACCTTTGGCTATTCTTGGTAAACCAACCAAAAAGTCCATGGTCACATGATCCCACTTCCATTGTGGTATGGGCAAATGTTGTAATGTTCCTGCGGGCTTCTGGTGTTCAGCATTAACTTGCTGACACACAGGACACCGCATAACGAACTCTGCAATGTCCTTCTTCAATCCAGGCCACCAATACATATCTTTCAAGTTACGATACATCTTGGTGCTTCCTGAATGCATATCATACTTTGAAGAATGAGCTTCTTCCAGGATTAACTTCCTCAAGTTATCCACATCCAAAACTATCATCCTACCAAGATAACAGCCTACCTGATCATCTGAGTCATGGAAACCTTCTCGTTTCTCACTACCATACTCTGATCTAATATGTTGAACTGTAGCATCAACTTGCTGTGCCTCCTTAATTTGTTGTCTCAGAGTAGGTTTTATGTGCATCTCAGCTAACAATCCAGATAACAATGATACTTTTAATTGTACATTGTCTTGCCTTAAAGAGACAAGCATATCCCTCCTAAAGCACACCAAAGAATCTAACTGTGCTCTATCTAAGGCTAGTATTGGTGATTTCCTACTTAAAGCATCAACAACCACATTGGCTTTCCCTGGATGATAATTAATTGTACAATCGTAATCCTTGATTAACTCCATCCAGCGACGTTGCCTCATGTTAAGATCATGCTGAGAAAAGATATACTTAAGGTTCTTATGGTCTGTGAAAATCTGGAATGTCTCTCCATAGAGATAGTGTCTCCAGATCTTCAAGGCATGGACTACAACATCTAGTTCTAGATCGTGTGTCAGATAATTTTCCTCATGTTTCTTAAGCTGTCAAGATGCAAAAGAAATCACTTGTTTATCCTACATTAATACACATCCTAGTCCATTCTTAGAGGCATCCCCAAAAACTATATACCCTTTCCCTTGCTCAGGTAACACAAGTACACGTGCACTTGTCAACCTTTCCTTCAACAACTGAAACGATTGCTGACACTTGTCACTCCAGGTAAAAGGAACATCCTTCCTGGTTAACTTAGTCAAGGGTAAAGCTATGGAACTAAAGTTCTTAATGAACCTCCTGTAATAGCCTGCCAACCCAAAGAAATTGTGAATCTCCGTCGGTGTCTTTGGTTGCTCCCATTGCAGGACAGATTCTACCTTTTTAGGGTCAACACATATACCTGAAGTAGATATTATGTGTCCAAGAAAAGAACTTCAGACAACCATAACTCACACTTACTAAACTTAGCATATAAATCATGCTCTCTTAGCAAAGTTAGAGCCTGACGAAGATGATGCTCATGTTGTTGAGCACCTCTGCTATAGATTAAGATGTCATACATGAAGATGACAACACACTGATCGAGAAAAGGTCGAAAGATTCTGTTCATGAGTTCCATAAATGCAGTTGGTGCATTTGTTAGTCCAAACGACATAACGGTGAACTCATAGTGACCATACCTTGTTCTAAAGGAAGACTTAGGTATGTCACCATCCTTAATACGCAGTTGGTGATATCCTGACTTCAAATCTATTTTTGAGAAAATGGTTGCACCATGCAACTGATCATAGAGATCATCAATCCTCGTCAAAGGATACTTATTCTTTATTGTTACTTTATTTAATTGTATGTAGTCAGTGCACAACTGCATTGACCCATCTTTCTTTTTAACAAAGAGGATCAGAGCACCCCATGATGAAGTGCTCGGTCGGATGAAACCCTTCTCAAGAAACTGTTGCAGTTGTTTCTTGAGTTCTGCCATCTCAGCAGGTGCCATCCTAGATGGTGTTTGTGCTATCGGTTGCGTGTCCGAAATTAGATTAATCTCAAAATCAATCTCTTGGGGAGGTGGTACACCTAGAAGTTCTTCAGGAAATACATCTTCAGATTCCCTTACTATAGGAACTTCAGTAGGATCAGAACTCTCCATGGTGGTATCTACCACATGGGCCAAGAATGCATAACATCCTTGCCTCATCAGCTTCTCAGCAACCATAGTCGACACAAGACAGGTTGGAAGAATCTTTCTATCTCCTTGAAAGATCCATGTGTCACTTTCATTAGTGAACACAACTTGCTTGGACTCACAATCCAAGACAACCTTATACCTTTCTAAGGTATCCATCCCCATGATTACATCGAATCCGTGCATCTCAAGTGGTATAAGATCCACTTGAATTTGATGCTCAGAAAAGAGAAGAATGCAGGGAGAACATACCTCCCACAACACAACAGATCCCATCAAAGGAGTTTCTAACAACAGACTATCTGCTCTATGACTGATAGTCATGTTGCAGTCAAGAATCACTCTTCGAGTGATAAAGTAATGCGTAGAACCTGGATCAATTAGAACAAATATGACGCAAGATATAGACATGTCAAAATAAAACAACTCCATCTGACTTGTCACAACCTGAGGGTTGATCACTGCATCAGGTGGATTCATCGCATAGAACCTCTCTGTTGCCTGTGGTTGATTTGGTGCTCAATGACTAGGTGCCAATGATCCAGCTTGGGATGCTTGTCCACATCCTCTAGCGCCACCTGGAAAATGTCTCCTTCGAGAACCTTGCTGACTCTTCCTTTGAGGTTGAGTCGCACTTGCCTCTCGGGCTCTGCAATCCTTCATGAAATGTCCCATCTTTCCACATATGAAACAACTTCTGATCCCTTGCTGAGGTCTAGATGGTCCTATAATCGACATAGATGCTGAGCTGCGAGCTCCTTCTTAAGGTAAACTTCATCCTCTACCCCTATTTTACGTCCACTGCGTCTGGGTACTGAATTTAGGTGGTGGTGTAGGCACGGAAAACCTCAGTCTTTTGAAATCTTTGGATGAGGATCCTTGGAACTGGGGATACATCTTCTTGTTCTTGGTCTGTCTCTTCTCTGACACGGACCTATCTATCCTCCTGACCGACTCCAAAAAGGTAGAAAATCTTTCCCTGTTCTCCAGAGCAGACACGGGAGTGGTCAACTCAACGTTTAATCCCTTCTCAAAACATCTAATCCTTTCTTCATTTGTGGTTGCCATGTGCAGACAGAACCGCAAAAGTTCCATGAAATTAGCCTCATATTCGCTAATGTTCATCGGTCCCTGCCTAAACCTCTCAAACTGAGAGATTTTCTCATCCAGGAACGTCTTAGGAAATTATCTATTGATAAATTCCCGTCAGAAAACTTCCCATTCAATCTTCACACCTTGCCTTTTCCCTTCCTCCATGGTCCACCAATGATGAGCACTCCCCTTGAGAAGATACACAACATGTCTAACATTCTCAGCCTTTGGGATGTTCAGGATTCTAAAGGCCTTCTCTAGTTCGGTTAGCCACAAGTCAGCATTTGTTGGGTCAGCTGTTCCAGCATACTCCATGGCCCCAAATCGGTGAAGTCGTTCAAACGTCTTGCTGGCTCCTTGTCCTTTTGGATGGGTAGGTGCCCTAGGTACAGGTATAGGCATACTACCAGTCATATGTGTCATGGAAGTCATAAACTACCCAAACATGGCTTGGAAGGTTGGATTCCCCATGTCAGCTGGGTTGAACTGGGGTGGTTCCGGTACAGGTTCCTCCCTTTCCTGGTTTCTTGCACCTCCTCCCGGTGTAGAGACACTACTCTCCGCAACATGTTCCTCGTGTGATCCAATCATCTTTAGTTTTCTCTTCTCCTCCTATATGAGCAGAAGACACTATCAGATATACTAGAAGCCACTAGAACAGACTCTACAACCCTAGTCCTATGTGTTTGTAGACTCAACGAACCTAGTGCTCTGATACCACTAAACTATGACGTCTGTCTCGGAAAATGAGATCAACGAATGCGGAAGCGATTAATTAGCAGCGGAATTACTAAAAATCACTAAAAATTAAAACTTTTTGTAAAGAGATCCACAAACTATAACACTCTTTCATAAAGAAATAGGTAAGTTATTTACAAGTTGATTCATCAGTACATCTCTGTATTATCTTATCTCGAGAGTCATAATGTTGACTGCCCTATTAAACTGTACATGAGCAATATACAAAAATCTCGAGGAAATAAGCCAAAAATCTCAGATCTATATTAAACCATCTACTGACTCCTAGGACCTGAGAGTACAGAGATGACACATAGGACTCTCTATATACAAGACCTAACAGACAGTGACTCCACCTGTGGATCACTGCTGTCCTTGATGTTGTTGCTGCTGCTGCTCACCCATTGATGGGTTTCTCTTTCCTCAGCATCTACCTAAAAAGTTGAATTCCACGGCGGTGAGACAATTGAAAATTGTCCCAGCGAGAGTTATAACTCTTTGCCAGAAGCATTGTTATTGCAATTAATTGAATAACACTGAGCAGTAGAATTATAATTATTCAACAGTAGGTAATTCATTGAATAAGCTAAGTAGAGAAGTATTCTCTAAGCAATCATTTAAATTATAACTTGATTGAGTAACAAGTCATTTAATCAATAATGAATATGAAGAACATGTATACTAATTATCCGACTAGGACATTATAAACAATGTATCATCAATCATTATTTCTCATTATTCAACCTAAGCAATTATGCTACACGGCTGATTACATTTTTCATACATACTTATGCCCTGAGGAGATGAGGTATACCACTCATACTCCAACCGACCAATGCGAATTCGAAATCGGCACCATACATAGGTCATTAGAAGAGCCAAATTTCTTTGACCTCATCCTCCTCAGTCAGTGTGAGGAACAACATGCATGACATCTCGTGTCTCTGCTAAAATAGCCTTCTAGGGTATTCTGGAAACTTCGCAATTAGAGTTACAATGGCATGCTATACTCTCTTCACAATCGAGGGATTTCTTGTTTATCTCACATCGATGTGGCATTAACAACATCATCGGGAGATTAGTGATACATCATCCCGGCATATACATATAATGCAGGATTGAGAGATTAAATGTTTATCTCACATCAATTCCTTCATTAGGACGTAAGGATATTCGCGTCCATAACCCCCACATACTCAAAAGTATGCTCTCCAGGAGCTCCCTTAGGAAAACCTATTCACCATCATCCAACATCTGACGATGATGGATCTATGGTCAGGGCTCTACATGATATCATTACACTTGATTATTTAAGTACATTACAACATTCTTTTAGCATCAGGCATGTTTTCAAACATAAATCATTATAACAGTTGTTATAAAGAAAGAGTACTATTTATATCAAGATCATTTCACAGCTTTATTATCATTGGGATCTCAATCCGTTATCATCTCATCATTATGATTCAATAATATGTGTGTTCAAACCCTTAGATCATCAAAACACTTGTTACCACTTCAACATATTTCCATCAAGTCATTTTGACAGTATAAACATGACAGTAGTAATGCAGATATTCCATATGGCTCATATAGCCTATCAATCTCATTTGTTACCTTTCAATAGGAAACATATCATATCATTGCTTTCAAGCTTATAAAGTGCTTTCAATGAATATGGCATCATAGCTCTTACCTGGCTATGCTCACTATTTCATAAAAACCTGCATGACTAATACAAATGATAACAGGCACATTATTTCTATATCAACACAATGTACAATAATGATAGCATCATTATTTCAAGGGTTGTACCACTATGCCCTTACTAGGGTTAGGATTTCCCTTTTCAATACAAATAGGGTTAACCAACCCCTTTAGCTCAATTTTGAATAGTGATTCCTTATTTCATTATCTAATCATAAAGCTTCATGCTATAAAGCATAACCCAGGATTAGGGTTTCACACTTTCATTCACCTTAATTGGAATTAGGGTTTACTATTCACATACCTTGATTTAGGGTTTACTAATCACATGCCTTGATTTAGGGTTTACTATTCACATACCTTGATTTAGGGTTTATCATGTCATCATTATGAATTAAGATTACATCATCATCATGCATTAGGGATACTTCCATTATTACCCTCAATTTAGGGTTAAGATTCATTAACCATCATAATTAGGGTTTCATGATCTCATTATTTAAGGATCATACCCTAATTATATATTCATTCATATTGGAAGTCCATTACTTGATTAACATTTATAAAAGGAATCTTCTCTCTCTCATCCTCTATAGGATGATGTTTACTTCAGTCTTGATTAGGTTAAGTAACTCAATCATGAAAGAGAATTGACTTCATGGATTATATCATTACCATTGTACTCATTAGAGCTTAATTACTTCATGGGTTTCAATCACACTATCCCATTAAGGTACAAGTACCATGATTACCTTTAATTAAATCATGTATTAATTAACTAACCACTTTGTCCTTTAACCACTTTAAGTACCCATGAGGTTTAGGTTAAACATCCACCAAACAATCTTGACTAACTCAAACCTCAAACGGTCTTGCATACTAAACCTCCAAATGGTCTAAGACCGTTTGGACCTTCATGCGGTCTTGGTCTACCCTTGAGACCGTTTGGTAAAGTTGCACACTCAAGACCGTTTGCTAAAGTTGGAGGTGAAGACTGTTTTCCCAAGTTTGACTTTTGAAACCGCATGGACACAATCAATTTTGAAACTGCATGAACTTCCACTTGAAACCGCATGAACCTAAACGGTTTGGGATCATTTAGTCTGAGACTGTTTGGTCCAAACCCCCTCAAAACTGCAAGGACCAAGTATGGTCTTAACTAGTCAAATTGAATTAGAGTTTTAATGTTGATCCCCTCAACAATTAAGTACATGTAATCCATCATCAATTAGACCTATCACCATCATTCAATTGAGTTAATTAGGCCAACTTTCAACTTATTTGACCCTCAATTGACCCTCAATTATTCATCAATTAGGGCTTGAAACAATTGGATTAGGGTTTGGAATCGATGACCCTTCAACACAAATCAATGTGAGTCTAAATGATTTGAAACCATTGAACCATCATCCAATTGGTCATGAACTGATCCCAAACGGTCTTGGGATCATTTGTATGACCTCTAAACGGTCTTGAGACTGTTTTCCCAAGTCAACATAAAAAACCAAGTCAACCAATTAGGGTTTGGCTCATTAGATTGATCACTAGGTCAACAATTGAATGTACTTCAACCTATTACCTTTAGATCTTCAATTGGTCAACCATGCTTAACCCTAGATCTCCAAATGGTCTTGGGTGATCACCAAACGGTCTTGAGACCATTTGGGTGATCCCCAAATGGTTTTGAAACCGTTTGGGTCACTCAACCCAAGTTTCAACCTTAATCAATTATCAAATCAGCAATTACCCAAATTGGGGTTTAGGTGATTGATGGACCTTCAAATGGTGAACCACTTCAAATTAAACAACAATTATTGATAGATTATTAATATTCATTATTCTCAACAGACCTCCAAATGGTCAACTCTTGGTCAATGCCTCCAAACGGTCTTGGACCAATTGCTTCTATACGGTTTGGATGAAACCGTTTGCATTCAAACAGTTTGAAACTGTTTTCTCCCAAACGGTTTGGGAAACCGTTTGAGCACAAAGGAAAACCGTTTGCTAAAGTAACTTTTTAGATATTTGTCTAGGATGATGTCACCTTCGTCTACCTCTATTTTACCAAGAACAGGTGTTGTTCTTTACGAAAATTATAGCAAGAACTCACAAGAGTATCAAAGGAAGAAGAATAACCAACGATTCTTATAGAAAAGAGTGCAATACTAATACTTAAGGGTTAGAGTTATAAAACCCACCTCTAGAACTGATCCAGAGATCCAATATCCATTGCTTTAATTGTGGTTTGAGCTCCAAAAGTTGTCCAAGGTTCATTCTTCAATCTTTGGATGAACAAGATGGCTAGAAAAGGAATTCGTGTGAAGAAAACCATGAATCTAACCTTGTTTTATGGTTTCCATCATGAATTCAAGGTAGATGATGATCAAAACTTACCAAGATAGTTTGGTCATCCTTCCTATGGTCCAGAGCTCTCCTTTGGTCGGCCAAAGCAAGATGATAAGGAAAAGAACTAAGGAAACAATCCTTTGGTGTTTTGAAAAAAAAGGATACTTATATATATATTTATGGATTTTCAAGGGAAATGGCAAAAAGAGGATTATTTCCTTTGATCTCCCAAAATATCCAGAAAGTCCTCCTCCACATCTTGGCTACTTGGCCACCTTCCACTTCCTTGCAAAACATTCTCCATTATCCAAGAATAATGGGAAAGAAAGCACCTTAAAGAGTTATGTGTTAATATCCATCTTTTAGTGGATATTGCTTTATATAATATTAATGTGAATGGCTTCCACTCAACAAGATATTTTTTGTGACCAAGCACGGAACAAGCTTGTAAAACTATTGCAAACACATCCTCCAACTTTTGGTTGAAGGGCTCCATAATTAATTATATTAAAGAGCCATTTATACTTAAATCTTGATTATATCAATGTCAAGATTCTCTCTCTTCCATGATCATTCAAATGAGGCGCCCTTCTCATTTTTTTATTCCACTTGATGAAAAGAAACATGAGAGACCCTCTAGAGGTGATATATTGCATATTGAACCCTAGATTTTGGGTAAATTACACATTACGCCAAAACTAGGTTTTAATGCACAAGGTTTTCTCTACAAGCTTTATCTTGATGCCCATGCTTGTGGAAACCATACCACTACATCATATTCATTCTTATGATGTCTCAACATTAGAGGAACATCTTAACATGTGCAATTTTCAAGTTAACCCCTCTATTTGGGTAATTTGCACTTTAGTCCAAAATTCACAAAACAATGTTTCAACATTATTCAAAAGGGACTGAAATTGAAATATAAGTTCCTCAAGAGCCTTAATTACTTTTCAAAAGATAAGAGCAAACATATCATCATCTTTATTAAGAAAAACACCTAAGGTTAGTATATAACCCAGGTCAGGGATGTTACAAGGTACTTGATCCTATCAAGGTTCCCTAGTTAAGTCTAACCCATAAGCCAACACGGTGAGTGTGCACCCTACAGAGGCAGACCCACACACCTACCATCACACTTCCATGAGATAGACAGTGTACTACACGGAGGCATTCCCACACATAGTCGATCAAGATTTTCATTTGTGTTGCTTTATGGAAGGCAACTAAAACTTAATATTATTAATTGAGGGATTTTATAAATACATATACATATCCAAACACCACATACTTATAGTATGTATCATATATTACTATATCCACAACCACAAATGATAGACATGCAATCATAAACACAAATACATCGGTTATGGCCATACTATTGTAATCCTTTGGAGCAATAAAGGATTACAGTCCACCTATGGTCTTATGCATCTCATGAAACACCTATGAATCAACCTGTAAGCCTGTAAGGATCATCATTACAATGAACAACTTCATGGATGGTCCATGAGGTTGGAACTTCAATTTGCTTCTTAGAATTGGATCTTCTTGTTTCTTCTCCATGGGTGCTCCTTGGAGTTGGATATTCATGTTGCTTCTTGGAATCAGATTTCATGGTGCTTCTCCATGGACACTCCTTGGAGTTGGATCTTCAAGTGGCCTCCTTACATCAAGTTTACAAAAACTAAAACTAATTCTATCTCTATTACATCATTGAGTACAAATATAAAGGGAAAGAATTAATTACACTTTGAAATAAGAGATGAGACTCGGCATGCAAGCTTAATACTTTATATAAAGGATCCATATGCAACCATTGTACATCCATAGAATTCACAAACAAACATATCCACAAGATTGACATTCACATTCAGTCACAACATTCACAAAAAGGGGATACTAGGCCATAACCGTGCATGCATTCACCACATAAAACAGATTTTTAATGGTGACATGTATGATATCACAGGTATATCTGCATATACGTATATACATATTAAAATTGCAGTACTTTTAATGTGGGAGGGCATGCTAAAAAGTGATTATCTATAATTTCATATTTTAAACATACATGAAATTATAATATGTTGTATTTATTTTAATTCATTAATACATTTATAGGTATATGACATGAACATCACATTATTACTGTAAATGTTATCCTTTATAGGTTGAAGATGAATCTTCATTCATTATGTACATATTTGTGGTCAACATAATAGTCTTTAAGTTATGTAGCATATAATGTAATAGTCTTCATTTTAGGTTTACTTACATTGTAAATAAAATGGTTAATTCTCAATTAATATCTCCTATAAATTAATATGTGTAGTACATAGTCTCCACTATTGTATTAACTAGAGTAGTAAAATATGATGTAAATAGCATATTATTTAAAACGTTATTTATATATAAAGGGTATGTGTTATAATGGATCATGTTCTAAGCATACTCATCAATGGTCCCTCTTAAATATGAGTTTACTTGCATGCGGCTCTAGAGTCAACAAATACAACAACCTAGACCTATGACTTGTTCTAAATGGTACATATTTGTAGATAAATGAGTATATCCAGATCAATTGATGAGGTACCCGTCGAGGAAGAAGCCGACCAAAGTGTAAAATAACAATTCATTATTTTAATTTATATTAACTACTTGGGACAAGCCCCAAACGCTGGTATTTACACTATAAGATATGAAACCTTAGACCTGAGGCAATTGCATATATTTCCCAACAAAGCATAAAATTAAAACAAAAAAAATTAGAAGCTATGTGTATGTAACTAGATAATTTCACTTAAGTCCCTGATAAAAAAAAATATAATAATAATATATTTTTCCCATAGAAACTCCCTCGGGGTTCAAAAGACAAGCCACTGTTGAGTCAACTTCATATCCTACATGCAATCTCTCCAAATACTGGTTGATGGTACAACATGTGATTGACACATTTCATTACAAAATTTGGGGTATTCTCAACCTTACACATGTAGTACATTCCAAGCACTGATACTTTCAAAGTATCAGCAAACATTGACAATAAAAGGGAGGAGTGCTAAGCATCATTAATATTGTCTCGGCATGTTATGAATGGATCTATTAATGAATGGTACAATGTAGGGATGCGGCCACCATCTGCTAGAAGTGTATAGGGATGCACTGGAACAATGTCAATGTTCTAAGAATGATGGATACCATCAAATGATAGAGGTAGAAGAAAACCATAATGTTCTCTTTCTTGTCAATTTCAGGATCACTGACACTATCAATTGCTAGAGGTGACACATAAACTTTCTTAGGTTCATCCTTGACAACTTCATGATTATTTGTAGGGAGTGATTCTACATCAACATCTTCATCATGGCTAGTCTATCTAGATGGGAGTATGTATTGTTGTGTGATGTCAGTCATTTGGTGCTTGGAAAATCTAGGCATGACATGGAAGGGATACAAATGATGTTGCAATTTTAAGCTTTGTATTGTTGGAGTATTGCACATTTATCAATCTTAGTGGAACACTTGAGCTTATTGAGATATGTAATAGTGACATAATCCTCATCACGCACCTTGTTTTACATTAGAAAGCCTAGAAGCGTGATCGAATCCCCTAATTCATGAATCTAGCTCCATAATGACTTGGCTTGGGGTTGCAGGGACTAGCAGCCTCTTTCTTGGGAGTTTGTGGCTAGAGACAGACAATGGGTACATGGGTAGGCATGGATTTCAAGTACCATGTATCGGGATAATACCCCTAGAGTTAGGGTTTCTGAGAAGTTGTTGTGATGGTGATGACATTCATATTTGAATATGATGATCTTACTTTAATTCAAAAGTCTAAAAGTGTGCATTAACTATCTGATTTTACACCAACAAATCATATTTTTGGATTATCGGGAGAAATACTCATACATAATTGCAAGATGAGTGCCAATAGATTCCTTATAATTTATAAACTTATCATCGGTAACCATGTTTGATTAATAAGAAACAATATTTTATCTTGCTTGTCTCTATTTTTATTTGTTCAACATTAGATCATAGACCTAGTAGTTTGCTTTCATTCTCCTGGGTTCCTACTATGATACGATGACCAATGGTGGTTTTTCGAGAAGTATGGTGGAGTGGGGGTTACAGATAGGCACTTGAACGTAGAGTAGTTGAGATACTATGTAGTTGATCAATACACAACAACCGGGATGGAATCTTCAAAAATGTTTTACAAGAGTTGTTATCAGGATGGGAGAAGAGGTAGGGTGCGTTCGAGTTGGTTGTATGGATGACAAGGAAAGTGTTGTGACTATCTGATGCCAAGAAAGATGAAGGGTGTATGGGGTGGGGTCAAAAACCCTAGAAAGTTCTGTGAAAACAAAACAATTATTGCCTATATTTTCCTTAATTTGCATATCGTAGCTACAATTGTGTATTAGGAAAGAGGGTGCAAGACATACCTTGTCCTGGATCAAGTCCAATGACTATTCTTTTAAAGATATTTGCTTCCTTCACAAGCAACACATGGATGAAAACTGTTGGCGTCCTTCTAGTGTAACACACAGATGATGGCATCGTCCTAGTATGGCAACAAATGTTTCCATGCTTCTACATAGCCCATGTGGACCACTAGGAAATCCATGTCACACTTTTGAAGCCGACATGAAGGAGTTGTTATACTATTTGTCAATGTGATAGATCGAAATTCCTTTCCCATTGCTATGTCTCCCTTCCTCTTGAGAGTACAAGGCTCTATCACACATTACCAGAATTGTGAGATGATGAGTCTTGATAAAATTTGTTGACTTCCTCTTGAGACATTGTGTATATTGTAAATCTTAAAACTTGGCCACCCCTCCTTATATACAAGTGGATGGGGTAGGATTTCCAAAGCCAAAAGACTTGAAAGGTCTAATACCATGGGTTGATGGTAGTTGCAGACAACCAGTCAATTGATTGGGTTGTCCAGTTGGTCACTTGGCTAGTATTTGATGGTACAATAACACTATCCTCTATTGAGATGACTAATGCATGTTGTTACACATATTATTAATTGGTTGACCTAGTCAAACCGGTCCTTAGACCCACTCAAACTGGTCATTTTGCATCCAGTCAGTGAACTCAATATTTTGATCATCCACTCAGAACCTGGTTCAGCCGGTTGGTTGGACACTCCAACTAGTCAACTTATTTGTTCCATCGGCCTAGGTAAGTTATGTCTAATCAGTCTACAAGACAATCCATTTGATCAAATGCCATACCAGTCGATTCACTAGACATCCCAATCATCTATTGTCATAGCTAGTGTTGCTTAATTTGATTACCTAAACAGTTCTAGTGACCAAGTTAAAATCTTATCCATGATTAAAATCCACTTCCATGTGCATCCACATGTCTAACCCTATAGGTCCCATATTACATTGGTAGTGAAGTCCATAACCATTATGACTACATAGACAATGAGTCGTACTAGGAGCACATCATTTCTACCCAATTAATTGTAAAGGTGGAGAACATCTTCAACCCACAATCCACATTCAGTGTTCACATGATAGTATAGTTCCTTTTTCTTTGATATCCAAATTGAATCTTAGGCATGGAATAGTCATCCTCTTAATACTAAATTTGTGTATATTGAATTACAATAGAGTGTTGAGATATTATGAGTTCACATATCATATATTGACTCATACAAAAAATGGACATGCACTTCTCATTCTTGCTTATGAAAGACCAAGATATCAAACTCTCAATAGGAGGGACGAATCTCATCTACATCATTAACAATAAATCCCCATGTGTCACAATTGTGATGCCCCCAAACACAAAAGTGACATCACTCAAAACCAAAACTACAGAAATAAAACTAAACATCCAGATTACCATAAAACATAAGAAATTAAAACTAATCTCATATAACCATAAGTGTTCCATGAGTCCACAAAAGCCACTTGTATTGCATATCCCCTGCCCAAACATTATATAGGGTATTGTTCACAGGCTCTCTAGCCACACCCTGTCACACATGATAACCTATTCATACACAAATATACCCTTTCTATACAACAACGGGCATAAAGCCAAAACCTCGTATTAGTACATACAACAAAAACCTCCCAAAGGACCTGAGTGTACAGGAACGACACATAGGACTCTACTTCTATACACAAGCAACATATACAACCTTTCAGCAACTACTAATCCTCTTATTGCTCAGTACCAATGGCATGATTTCTACCTCCTCATGCACTATCACCTAAAAGATGTGGAAAAACCAGGGGGTGTGACCAAACTTCCCAGCGAGACATTTTTCTCTGCCAATGTCTATTAAAGCAGAGATAAGATAAGCACATAAAAAATGTAATAAGAAAATAAAACAACTTATTAAGCAGATTGAAAAGATTCAGTTAAATGATATGTACTCACAGATGAAGTAGATTAAACAAGAATAGGTAGCTACCACAGAATAGTAGATCACATTATGTTCTATAAAGGAATATGAAGAACGTGTATAACATTTGACTTCTCTTACAGTCTTATAATTCAAGAAATCAATAAAAAGATAAGGCAAGGTCTCAACCAAAGTTATTTGTATTTGACCCTAAGCAAGAAACACTACACGAGTGTGTTATATCTTTTATTATTGCCTCGAGGATTTGAGTCGTACCACCCAAATACAATTGACCACTGCTAAGTCAAAATCGGTGCCATACAAGGTCAAATGAAAGAGTTGGAATCCATGACCTCTCCACACCTCTTGGTCAGCACAAGAGAAAACACCATAGTGACATATCAAGTAACTACAAAAAGTGTCATATAGTCAACAGAAGGACCGGCTCACACATGGCAATCTGTATATGCAACACCTATCCCACCTTGGTACATGCAACATTGCTAGAAGAACTGACTCATGCATGGACATTCTTAAAAGAAGGAGTGTGTCACGCATTGCCATCGATATCACAAGGAGATCGGTTCATGCATGGCCATCTCATACAACTATAATTGTCGAAGCAAGGAAAATACTCAACTTGCACCCCCACACATTAAAACATATATGTTCTGGGTTATACTTGTTTCACCAATAAAGCAATTAGAGCTAACATTTGAAAGGATCTATGGCACACAACACCTACATTATTAGGGTTCTACTTGGTTCGTTAGCCAATTTTGTTACTTTAAGCATCAATCAAGTTACAATGCATAAAGCCATAATATACTCTACAAGGATAAGGGTATGTTACAACTACAGAAGATATTAAATGTTTAAGGTGTGGTCCAGTCACATCACCATCACATCATGTTATCACTTCCATTCACAAGGACATCATCAAACTCACATCATTGGGGAACATCAATCCCTCAATCACATCACTGGAGGTTACCACCTCACAGTAGGAAATAGGCCATCACCATATCATAGGACCCAACACATAGACCTTGCATGTACGTCACCACATTAAGCCTCATCAATGTGCACAATCATCACTCTATATCATATGGTTGTTACTACAGCATACACAAGTTGTGGCCTTCATTTCTCTTGCAAGGTTAGGGATTATATACAAGAGAGAAGGCATCATAGCATAATAACCATTCCATGAGAGAAGCACACACATCACTTTGCTCATTGTTAGAGTTAGAGTTACTTATTTGGTCAACTACAGTTTCCTAATTACATACAAATACCAAACATCACTATACAAAGATTATAAATTACTCACCAATAGGTGTAGGTTATGTGTCTAAGTGTATGTGTTGACCATCCATCATCCATGTGTCGTGACCACCCATCACACATGGGTTGGGACTACCCCTCATGTATATGTCTCAACCGCGAACAACCTTGGTGTCGCAACCAACAAAGGGATAGGTATGGTGTCATGACCATGACAAGAGTATAGATCACCTTCATCATAAGTTTATATATCTCATCTGAAATAGAAGCAATCTCCTAACTAGTCCAAGGAAGGTTTCTCGACCAAACGTCAAACCATCATCTCGACCGATACTACAAGAAACAAGGTGTTTAGGCCCCAAAAAAGACATATCAAAGTGACCTATATAATCTAGTTAAAATCAAGGCAAGAGACCCTCACCAATACCAGAACAAGAAATGTTCAAAATAGGAGACAGGACCAAGAAAAACCACCAACAACATGGGAAGAAAACCTTATATAAACTGGTCAATAAGAACACTAAAGACTTGTATCAAGAACCACCATGAAAGCACCTCATGAAGGAGAGATAATAATTTTTTAACACCTACAAACTAGAATCAAAACTCCTCATAACATCTAGGTGTACGAGCATAATACATGTGATTAAAACAAAGGACAAAAGATGGAGAGAACCCCACCATTACACAACAATCACTAAAATCGGGTATCAAAACTAGGTTTTGGGTTACTTTCAAACCAAGAATGGTTTTAACATAAAAAAAGTCCCAGGGCTTAGAAATATCCACTAGCATTCCATGATAATTTTTCGAAGGAGAAAACATCAACATGCATATAGGAAAGGTGTATTAATAGAGAAGGTTAAGAGTTATATAACTCGCCTCAAGGAAGATCACTCCAATGATGATAGTTCCAAGCACATGATCACAAAGGAGCTTGAATCTCCACCAAAGGCTCTACTTTTAGACACAACACTGCCTAAAGAATAATAAGACACCAAGGTCAAAGATTTCTCAAAAACAAAGAGAAAATATCCTTAGGCTGAATAAAAATAAGATGTAGAGAAGAAAGGAGAAACTCCCTCTCACTTGGGTGTCCCTTTGTCAAAACATGGCCTATTACCTTGTGATGAGGAGATCTCTACTTAATAAAATACACCATGTAAAAACATAGTCTAAGGCTAAGGAAGGAGAAGAAGATGGGGTAGGAAATCCAAAGAAAACATTGCAAAAGAAAGGCATACACTTACAAGGTTGAAGACGACCAAGGATCACCACAAGCACCATATACAAGGGAAGTCCGACCACCAAGAGCTCCAAAATAGATCTTATTTCTCCTCAAGAAGGTCGATCAAGAAAGAAGAGGGGAAGAATATGGATCAAAAGAGTTGCTTTCATGGAGGGAAGAGGATTTATAAAGCAAAGAAGGAGAGAAGTAGGGTGGAGGATGAGGTGTCAACAAGATAGGACTCTAAAGGGACACTTGTCCTCCCAAAAAACTAACATGCAACAACTTAAAATACACATGCATGAGATGGTAATACACTTTATGTTGGGTCTCAACCTCCTAGCTTACCCAACATGGTCACGATCATGACCCACCAAGGAACTTCATCCATGGTCAGGACAACAACACCAAACAGCACTAGGTCGACACAAAGGATCGCCACACTCTCCCCCAAGGTTGAGATGCTCTTTAAGGGAGTAGTTTTCTTGGCCCAAGACTACCCAAGGACATATTAGCCATGACTACAACACCTAGAGGGGGTGTCTTGACCAAAAAACCACCAAAACACACCCTAGGTCGTGACTTAAGTCAAGACAACCCCCATGGTACATATGGTCCAGGCACACCAAACCCTAGAAACCCTAATCACCACTAAGGGTAACACCACTCAACCAAGCTTCAACCAAGGCACCACAAAGGATCACAATCTCTATCATGAAGACAAGAGAGAGAAAGAACACTTATAAAGGTGGCAAATTGCAAGATAACCTTTTCAAATGGGTATTTTACAATTTAACCCAAAACAAGCACAAAAAGCACAAACATCATCCAAACAAACTCAAACTAGAAAATTAAACTCTTTAAAAGCTCTAAGATCATCTCAAGATATTAGAGAAAGGTTATTAAGAACTTACTTAAGAAAACATATAGGGTTAATCCAAAACATAGGTCAGGGGTCTTACAAGCCATAAACCCCTAACAAGGATTTTGCCCACGAAATCCTAAGTGAAAAGAGACGAGTAATTCTTATGCATCTCTTCCTCAAGCTCCCACGTGGCTTCCTCAATTCTACGGTAATGATACAAAAGCTTTACAACATGATTTCCTTCTTATTCAACTTCTTGACTATTGTTCACCAAAATCGGGCATTAAAACTAGGGTTTCATGTTACTTTCAGACCAAGCATTGTTTTAACATCAAACATGTCGTAGAGCTTACCAACATCCACAACCATGCTAAGGGAACGTTTTAGAAGGAGGAAACATCAACATGCATATAGGAAAGGTGCATTAGTAGAAAAGGTTAAGATTCATATAACCCTACTTAAGGAAGATCAATCAAATTTCAGGCACAAGATCACCTCAAGAAGAAGAAGACACAAAGATCAAAGATTGCTCAAGAATAGAGAGCAAAGATCCCTAGGCTAAACCAAAAGAAGTAGGAGAGAAGAGAGGAGAAACTCCCTCTCACTTGGGTGTCACCTTGTCAAAACATGTTCTATTACCCTTGTGATGAGGAGCTCTCTTCTCAAGAACGGCCACCATGTCAAAACATAGTCTAAGGCCAACGAAGTAGAAGAAGATGGGGTAGAATATCCAAAGAAAATGTTACAAAAGAAAGGCATACAGTTACCAAGGATCACCACAAGCACCACATGGAAGGGTAGTCCAACCACCAAGAGCTCCAAAATATATCTTCTTGCTCCTCAAGGCTCCAAGGATGACCAAGCAAGAAGGGAGGAAGAAGATGGCTAATAAGAGTTTCTTGCATGGAGGTAAGAGGTTTTATAAAGAAAATGAGGAGAGAAGTAGGGTGGATGATGAGGTGTCAATAAGTTAGGGCTCCAAAGGGACACTTTTCCTCCAAAGAAACTAACATGCAACCACTTAAATGACACATGCATGAGATGGTGATACACTCTATGTTAGGTATCGACCACCTAGGTCACCAAACATGGTTGCGGTTGTGATCTACCAAGGATATGCATCCATGGTCGTTACAATAGAACTAAACATCACTAGGTCAAGACAAAGGATCACCACACTCTACCCCAAGGTCGAGATGCTCTTCAAGGGAGCAACTATCTTGGCCCAAGACTACCCAACACCATCATGGTCGTGACCATAGAACCTAGAGGGGTGTCTCAAATGAGACACCAAAAAACTCACCCTAGGTCATGACTTAGGTCAAGACAACCCGCATGGTACACATGGTCAAGGAAGAGCAAAGCCTAGAAACCCTAATCACCACTAAGGGTGACACCACTCAACCAAGCTTCAACCAAGGCACCATAAAGCACCACACTCTCTCTCATGAAGCCAATAGAGACAAAGAACACTTCTAGAGGTGGAAAATTGCAAGGTAACACTCTCAAATGGGTAATTTGCAATTTAACCCAAAACAAACACAAAAAGCACAAACATCATTCAAACAGACTCAAACAAGAAACTGAAGCTCTTCACAAGTTCAAAGATTATCTCAAGAGATTAGAGAAATTTTATTAAGCACTTACTTAAGCAAGCAATTGGGCTTAACCCAAAACACAAGTCAGGGATCTTACAACAACGTACCCAATCACCACCTTTGTAGCAACTGTTATTTAGGATCATGTTGTATGGTGTCAAAGTTCATCCAACGATATGAGATCTAGTTCTGTCTACCATTTCATGGTTTCCATATATCACTCTCAAGGTGGATATGTCTAGTAGATTGTTCTCTAACATGTATCTATGTGTTTGAGTTGATATCCACTATCATGACTTAATGAGACTCTGTCATCAATCAACACAGATTAAAATCTTAAATATTTTTGTAATCTAATTTTTTTTCACAATAATATCTAACCAAAGACATAACATATCATTCATATGATCTCGTTGTATAGGTCTTCAACCTAATGACATATGTCATTGAGTAACATCATTCTTTAAACATCTAATATGCTTGTGTCATTATCTCATAATTGAGTAAAGCATAAATATGGAATGAACATTATTAATGTTATCAAATCAAGTACATAATTCCCCGTATAATTTTAAAATGATTCTCTCTATGGCATACATACCAACATACTCCCACCTATGAATCCAATTTCAAGTGATTTATCATGACCGTCATGTTTCTACAAAATAAGTGTTTTTGTTAGTGAGTCAACAATATTTCCTTCTAGTTGGTGCAAATTTTCACATCTCCTCACTATACGATCATTCATATGAGAAGGAAGTGTTGTATTATGTGATCTTTTCCTTAGCTTATCCAATATCTCCATTGTTACCACAACATCTCTACTGCATCGTAAATGGTTGGAACCACCCCAAGTTCACCAATGTACTTCTTAATGCATATATTACCATTGTTGTTTTTAAAATAATAATGCAATCATCTTCTATTGTAATAAACATTGACTATATTTTGCTTAGAACATTTCCACATTATAGTTTTGATGTTAAAGTAAACACAAATTGCGATCGATGTCTTTGTTAGTTGAAAACTTGCATCGATGTAACCCTTTTGCACCCAACAATTCCTTATCACCACCAATCAAGGAAACAATCATTAGTGGTACTTAAGGATGTTCTGTATGGTAGTATTGTGATCTTCATTGGGATTTGGCTGACATCTCCTCGTCATGTCTGAGAAATGAGACATTGGTACCAATGCATAACATTGCATACATGATAGATCCAATTGGCGACACATATTCCATTTTACTCATGCACTCTCGTTCCTCAGAAGAACCAGGACATTGGAATCTTTGAGAGACTAATTCAATGGGATATGGGACAACTTCCTCTCTTTGAGTCCTACATGTTGAACTCCTTCAACACTTTATGAATGTATGGACTCTTACTTAGGACAAGAAACCTTCTATATATATCTCTATAGATCTTGATTTTTATCCAATAGGATGCTTCACCTAAATCCTTCATGTTGAAGGTACTTCCCAGTCCGTTCTTTACCATTTGCATGGTAGGGATGCCATTATTACGTATAATATGAGGAATATAATTATACACCCACTAACCTTCTTGTAGACACATGTTTCATCTTCATTTTGACTAAAGTCAAACTCTTTGACTAGCTTGTCAAATGAAGATCCCAACTACGAGATGCTTTGATCAATCCAAAGTTTGACCTTTGTAGCTAAGCTACAACAACCACTACAAAAAAATAATGATTTAGCTACGATTTCTTCAGTTATAATAAATTTATATGTAGCGAGAGCCATTTTTACTTATAAAATATTTGTGTATAACTAAAATGATTGTAGCCACCTTAGTAAATAAGTTGTAGCTACAATTTTTCACTCCATTTTAATTGTATGCAAAATAATGGTAAGGAAACAAAGCTCGCTTTCTCTCCCCCATTACACAACATAGAGGACAGTTACCCCCACCCCTGATCCCCTGACACCAGTCTACAACGGCACCCTCTGTGCACGGACTCCAAAGTGATGTCTGTTGTCCGCGTGCCATGCATTCATGGACTCCTGAAGCCCGATGCCTGAAGCTGCCTTGCCGCCTCTGTCTTGGAAGCTGTATGCCCGATCTTTGTGCCACATCTCTCTGCACCCCCTACCATTCGATCTGTGAGGTTTTCCGCCAGAAGTAGGCCTTCTACAGTGGCACCCCTCTCTGGTAGCACATCTTCCGGTCTTCTCTCTGGAGGAATCCCTTTTTGGCTTCTCTCTGATGGTGCTCCTGTTGGTTTTCTCGCACTCAACACTCCCCTACTTTGTGTGCTCTCTAGCGGCATCTTTCGTCTAGTCTTCTCTCCGACAGTGTTCCCTGTGCTCTCCGACGTATGACAGTGCCTATCCTATGCTATTCTCTCTATATCATATATATTTTATATCTAATTCTCTTTCTTCCTCTCTCTATCAATCCTACAACTGCAAGAAGACAAACGTTCGATATTTCTGTCAGCCCCTTCCTCTATGAAATAGGAGAAAGACTATTTCTTGATGCTTGTTGTGGATACACAATACCTGTAAAAGTAGGCATTAGGAATACAATTGAATACTCATAGGTTTATCCCATATTAGAAGTGGCACACAGACCTTACACTCAATTGAATACCATCCCTCTGTAAGGGCCCTCCATTTTTGCCTACACTTGTGAGAGCAATTGTTCTCTTTATTCCCCTCTATATCATTCATACATCTACAACAAGAGGAATGTTTGGCATTTCTATCAGCACATTCTTCTATTAAATAGGAGAAATATTTTTGCTTGATTATCATAATGGATACACCATACCTATTAAATAGGCATTGGGAAGCAGAACAATTGCCTAATTATACAATGTATGACTAATATATATATTAAGTAATGCTAATCATGTTACACCCAATAGGCCCACTAATACTATGTAACCTCCTTTTCACTTTAAGGTTCCCCTTCATGATGGACAATATACATTAATTATGATCGTCTTGTCCATGAATATGACTACTATTTGCCTATTTGGATCAGGATAAAGATTAATATAGATACTTTGCTTTGAGTCATACAGCTTGTTGAGGCTTGCATAAACTATTGTACATAGTTTGTTTTGTGTGTTTCTTTATAGTATTTCTTTTCATGGATCAAGCCAATGCATTGTAAAAACTCACTTTTTGATATATACAAAAAAAGGAACATGGGATAAAAAAAGGGAGTATACTCATCATGGAAGAAAAGGGCATTCCACAAGGAAACTATGCTATAAGATGCATGGTTCTCCTTCCACAACATACATGTAACTCTCATTTTTTTAACATTGAGACTAAGTTATGGATTGTATTTTAATTATAATATATTCTCCCTACAATGATAAACAAGTGGGACAGCTTTGGAAAGTGAGTAGTTGATGATTTCTTCATTGGAAGAGGTTGAACTGGCCTCTGTGCCACTATCTCTCATCAAGCTTCGAAAAGTCCAAATTTTTACTGGTTTGGGCAAACTTTTCCCAAGATCTGAGAAAGAGCTCTTAAATCTTATTGAAACTAAGTTATGTAATGATTTTTAATACTTTTTATTCTTATCCTTTTTTTTTCTTAATTGTTATAGGTAGTCATGATAGATAAAAGTTGGATCCATGAGGACCATAGAACAAGCACGACATATTTACTTGGAGTGGTTAAATTTATAGAGAATGCATTTTCAAAATCCAGCAGAGATGGGACTATCTTATGTCCTTGTAAGAAGTGCTTAAATGTGCATAGGCGACAAGTCACAACTGAACACTTGTTATGGAATGGATTCTTGACCACCTACACAAATTGGAATTTTCATGGTGAGGGTTCATTTGATAGCTCTCGGGATTCACAAACACAAAATGACACATTCAAAGATGATACGAGAGACATGTTGAATGATGCATATGGAGTATCATAGGATGGAGAGAATATGGAAGACAACGACCATCGATTTGTATTTGTTGATGTTGCAGAAGCTGAGCAATTTTACAAACTGTTAGAGATTACTGCACATGAATTGTACCCTGGAAGTAAGAAGTACTCTAAATTGTACATTGTTGTGAGGTTGTTTCACATAAAATGTGTCAATAATTGTAGTAATAAGTCATTTTCTGAGCTTCTTGAGGTTTTGAAGGAATTGCTTTCAGAGGGTGAGACGTTGCCCGACTCTTATTATGAATTTAGAAAAATAATCAGGGACCTTGGACTTGACTATGATAAAATCAATACTTGCAAAAATAAATGCATTTTGTATCAAAAGGATTTTGTAGATAAGACTTCATGTCCGAAATTTGGTGCTTCTAGATATAAAGAAATCGAAATTGATGAAGCTGGTGTAGAAAACATTAGTACAAACAAGAAAGGAGTTCCTTGTAAAGTCCTTCGCTACTTTCCCTTGACTCCTAGGTTGAAGAGATTGTTCATGTCTTTGAAATTGTCACCCCTAATGCGGTGGCATGATGAAAGTCATACCAAGGATGGGATTCTTCGACATCTAGTAGATTCTCCAACATGGAAGACGTTTGACAATATGCATGCCGAGTTTGCTTCTAATTCTTGCAATGTTTGCCTTGGATTAACTTCTGATGGATTTAATACATTTGGCATCATGAGTCTATCATATAGCATTTGGCCCAATGTATTGATTTTGTACAACTTATCACCATGGTTGTGCATGAAGTCTCCCAATTTTATCTTGTCGATGATTATTCGTGGTCCAACTCAACCAGGAATGGACATAGATGTCTACCTACAATAGTTGATTGAGGAGTTAAAAGAACTATGGGAAGATGGTGTTGATACTTATGATGTTGATCGTAAAGAGGTATTCAAGTTGCATGTTGCCTTACTGTTGACGATAAGCGACTTTCCTGCATATGGTTATCTATCTAGTTGGCAAACTAGTGGATAGCTTGCATGTCTTTTCTGCAAAAAAGACGCGTGCTCATGGAGACTACCATATAGTAAGAAAGCATGTTTCATGGGACACAGGAGGTTCCTCCCAATGGATCATAAATTAAAAAAAATGCTTCATCATTTTATGGAAAAGAAGAATTTAGAAGTGCTCCTAAGATGCTGTCTGGAAGTCAAGTTCTAGATCAAACTAGAGATGTAGATAATTTACCGTATAATTGGAGAAAGTGAAGTACTTTTTTTGAGTTTCCATACTGGATGCATTACCTTATACGTCATAATCTTGATGTGATGCACATAGAAAAGAATGTATGTGAGAGTTTGATTCAGACACTACTAGGAATGGAGAAGTCAAAGGACACTGAAAATTCTCGATATGACCTTGAAGAGATGGGCATAAAGCATAGACTTCATATTATCAAGGATGGAAATAAAAATATCATCCTGCCTACATGTTTTACTTTGAAGAAGGAGGAAAAAGAATTATTCTGTAAGTTGTTGAAGTCTGCTCAAGTTCCTGATGGGTATTCTTCTATATAGCTAGAAATGCACGCATCAAAGAAAGAAAGTTGATGGCATTGAAGAGTCGTGATTATCATGTATTGATGCAACATTTCTCCCATTAGCTTTACAAGTAGTGTTGCCAAACAAAAATGTTAGATCTGTTGTAATTGCGTTGTCCAAGTTTTTTAAAGACATGATCTAAAGTCATAAATCCAAATACTTTTGAGAAGTTGGAATCTAGAATAGCATTGACTCTTTGTAACCTAGAGAAGATTCTCCCACCATCATTCTTTGATGTGATGGAGCATGTGGTCATTCATCTTCCATGAGAAGCGAAGATTGCCAGACCGATATTCTATCATTGGATGTACCCCATGGAGAGGTAATCTTTCTAACCATTAAATTTGTTTAGACTTTGCATTTGATCGTATCTGATGTTCATACAGAGTCTTTTCTTCTTCTTATTGTAGACACTTACAAACTTTAAAAAGATATGTGCGAAATAAATCTTCTCTAGAAGCTTCTATAGCAGAAGGTTACTTGACAGCTGAATGCTTAACATTCTGTTCTAGATATCTCTCAGGAGTTGAGACAAGGTTTACTAAATTGTCTAGAAATGATGTGGAAGATGAATATATGGATGATGATGAAGAGTAGTCTATATTCTTTCATAAAGGGCATCGTTTAGGAAAGAAGACTCCTATTACACTTGATAGCGCAATGCTCAAAGCTACAAATCAATATATTTTGGCCAACTGTGATGCAGTTGATCCATATGTGAAGTAAGATCGTTGTTTACTTTTCATTATGTAATTTCATATTTACATCTAGGTGTGTCACACATGTTTGTTAGCAGGGAGAATAACCGATACTTGAAGAAAATCAATCCACGTGCACGGCAATGGGAAATCAGTAATCTTCATATGAACAGTTTTAATGAATGATTTAAGAAACATGTAAGTTTAAATAAGTTATTTCTATTAGCATAATAAAAAATATATATAAATAATAAAATTCATAATATTTTCAAATTGAGGAGAAGGCAAAGTCGACAAATGTGTCACCAAACCTTTTAGTGTTGGCTCAAGGACCGCAACAAATGACGATGCAATATGCGGGATATGTAACAATAGTGGAAGATGGTGAATGCTCATACAAAATTTTTTGCCAGTTCCAAGAACAAAAATCCTGTAATGGGTCAAGTTACATACTATGGGGTGTTAAGGGATGTTTTCGAGATCAGTTATTATGAGCAACTTAAAGTTGTATTGTTCAAATGTGACTGGGTCAATGCAAAAAGAGGCATTAAAAAATCTGAAAATGAGTTCACAATGGTCAATTTAAAACATATTTATGTAATTGATCATCCATTTGCATTGGCCTCCCAAGTAAAACAAGTGTTTTATGTGAAAGACATAAGTCAAAAAAATTGGACTTTGTAGTTCACACTACACCTCGTGATACTTATGACATGGAGGAAAAGCTTCATGATAATTTCATGGATGGAACCTGCTTATCTGAAGATAAAACTCCAAGTGATTTGGAAGATATCTTAAGTGACATTTGTGATGACTTTAATTTAGTCAGAGAAGACGTGGAGGGTGTTTCCTTTTATGAAGAGGGCCATGATCCCCATAATTGATCTTATGTAACTCTTTTTATTTTATTAGTTGGGTCAAATAGTGGAAACACTTATGTTATTCTTTTATTTATAAAATAGTCATTTATTCTTTTACATGATTATACATTTGTTGCACAATTTTTTCCTTTTGGGTTAATCTGCTTAATGAGTTTTCTTGTTGGATGTTGGCTTCATCAACAACATATAAATATTATTGAAATTTTTAATTTTATTTGAGGAACACAATTAGAGAATGTATGCCATGATTTTAGTTTGTAATTCAATATTTTTGATATCAATTTTGTTTTTAGGAGAATGAGAAGACGCAATCATCTATTGTCTCCACTTACTGATGATGCCAACAATGAAGGATAAACTCATGGGAATATGACAGGTAAAATAAAAAATTACATCATTTAATATCTTTCTTAGAACCGCTCATATCATCATTTTAATTGCAGGTATTTCCAAAAGACAACAAGGAGGATATCTTGGTTCGATAAATGTTGATTGAGGGTGTTCAATGGCAAAAGAAGGACTTAGAAATTGTAAAACCATGGCAGGATCAGCTACAAACAACAAGAGAAGTTCCTCTTTGAACCTTGCAAAAGAAAAAAAATCCCTCTATGTCAAATGATGGAGTTGGTACCATTGGTAAAAGTCATGTGGTGGCAAACTCAAATAATGCTAGAGAAGGAAGTCATTCTAAAAGACACTTAGAAAAAAGAAATCATCCATGAGTACCTATAGGAGCAAGTATGAAATGTTTGGTAAATGATGTCAGTAACAATCAAGAGGTTGAAATTGATAATTTAGATAATGATCAACATTATGTTACTGATTCTCCTACTACTGATCTTGGGTAGAGTGAAGGTAAGAAAATTTAGATACAAAGATGCATTACATTTTTCACAAACTATTACTTATTTATATGTGTATAATATGTATATCCTTGTAAATGCGTGTATTAGATTCATGATTTTGTAGAGGGAGCTACAAATCAAAAAATAAGGGGCTATTCTAAGTGTATCTGATTATGGGGTAAGGCAGGGGATAGAAAGCTAAAAATTACTTTGGATGGGAATGGAGATCCAATAGGACCACATCATAATGACCTATCTTCCTTTTTGGGAACTATTGCTAGAAATTCTGATCTTACACCATTAAACTATCTTGATTGGCAACAAGTACCTATTGAAAACAAAACCTCTATATGGAATTATGTGGAGGTAATTCTAGTCTTAGAGATATAATATAATGTTGTGAATTTTTTATTGAAAAATTATTCTTTTGTTACAAACCAAGTTTGTTATCGACATAAAGGGGAAGAATTCAGTTTTGTGAACAGTGAGGGATTATTGGAGAAACTTTGACGCAGATATAAAAAAACCACTATATGCGGCACAAAGAAAAATATGACCGAGTTAATGACTGCACCTCCCATGTTGATCCTGATCAATGAAAATTTCTTGTGAATTTTTGAGATTTTAATGATGGAAAGGCAAACAATTTCTTCTTTAACTCTATAGAAATTAATAGTCTATATTTCATATAATTATATTATAATTCTTTTATGTAGTTAAGGAGTGCTAAAAACATTATGAGCAAAAAGTTCATAATGATGAGACATACATCGGGATCAACATCGTATGCTTGTTTGAAGGCTAGTGTGAGTTATCTTCTGGTTGAAATGTACATTACACTTTCATACTACTAAGCTCATATATGCTACTACTGAAAAAAATAGTTACAAGAAAATAAAAATGGTGGCAATGTTAGCAGATTAGACGTGTTTAAGGCCACACCCATTTGAAGAAGGATGGTACTATTGTAGATGCAAAATCTGCAGAATTGATTGTATGTAAGCAATCATTTAACAAATTTATTTTTCATTTAATGAATATATTCTAATTAATATTGTAATGTAGGACAAGTTGAATGTGGCACTTACAAGTAATGGTCAAAATCTCAATGAATACGGGATATTTGATCATATTTTGGGTCCAAAGAAGAATCATGTGAAACATGTGATACATGTGTCTCATAATTCTTATGAAAATAAATTCAAAGACTTAGAAATGGTTGTTGATGCTCATACCAATATATATGAGGCTCAACAAATGGAGTTGTTAGAAATGAAGAAAAAATATGAAAATCTTGAAGCTATGATGCTCAGAAATTCAAACCTGAGTGGTTCGTTTCAGCCCAATGAGGTAAATCTTCAAATTCTTATATTGTGATATCATAAAAATATTGATTTTCTTATAGTGAATAATTTATTTTGTAGAATATCACAAGGACCACCAACGAAAGACTACCCAGACCAAATCAATCGAGTAGTGGAAGACCCATTACCGAAGGGCAGGTTATTATAGCCAAACATTTATTGATAATTTTTTTTCAATCTGATTTTGAAGTAAAAATAATGTTTGACACAATGTTTATAAATTTAAAGGTCATATCCTTGTTAATTTTTGATGATGGGAAATCAATTGTAGCACAAGGACACGTTACTTCTACAAGTCCAACTTATGTTGTACGAGGAGCATTTTTGGGTTCCTCATTTGCTGTTGTGTCCATTATTGTACCAATCCAACCTCAAGAGTAGTTGATTAGGCCTTTTGGTGAACACCAAGTAATTGAGGATGTAATTGGGACAATGATAGCTTGGCCAAAGAAATTACTCATTTTCAGGTAACATTTTATAAATTAATCTCAATACTAGAAGCGTACTTCTTAACTTTTTCTTCATCATTGTAGGTGAACCATTTGGAGACGTGGAAACCAAGAGTAGCATGCATTTGATCAATATAGATATTCACATATCATATGAATTGATAGGATTTAGTAAAAATAGAAGTCAGCCATCCTTTATTATATTTAGTTGGTTTTAAATAAATGTGGATGTCACACATATTGTAGTACCATTCATTATTTCATTGTCTTGTTTGTAACTTGTGGACCTCTGAATCTTATTTTCTTGTGTAATTCTTATAATGTTTGTATTGGTTACATTCAGTCTTGGAGATTACCTATGAATCTTATTTTCTTGTGTTATTTCTCCCCTGAGAGGGAAGGTTGTTCTAACGATTATGGAGTTATTGGCTAAGAAATACTTAATTTGAAAATTTTAGGCTTACTGTCACCTACGGATTGTGCATCTTGACACTTCAAATATATTATGTTGTGGATGTTAACTGCTACATGGCTATTTTTTCATTGTTATTTCTCATTGGAACCACAAACTAATATCACAATCTATCATTGATTACTATACTCACAACAAAGTCTATGTTGTATCTTGTTTATTACTGCCTCACAACAAAGTCTACGTTGTATCATGAAAGATGTAATTGATCCCCATTTAAGGGATCCCTCAAGCTTTCTGAAACTACTCTAAGAGATTACAAAGTCCAACTAGTGATGAAGGTTGTGTATTTGTAGATGCCTAACTAACAAATAAGTGCATTAGCTTTGTGATATCTAATTATTGCTAGTTTAAAGAAAGCATTTCCTATACATATGTAGGTGAACCAGGGAAACCATTTTCTGCATGTTATCTGTCTCTGCTGCCAGACATCCAGAACTCTAGCTCTATTTCTAATGCTATTCAATACTAATTTCAGCAAGAGTTCTCTCTCAATTCTTGTGTCTCTTGTTTCATAACTACATGTATTGTTTATGTAGGCCAGTGGTTTGACTGTCTCCAGAGTCCATCACAGAGACAACAACAAGTTTTGGAAAGCTAAAAGTTTGAGGTGGCCACCACTTTTAGCAACTCATCAGAGCTCTCTTTCCACCTATAGTTGGTCAATATCTTCCTGCAATAAATTTAAGATATACAATTTACACATTTGTTATTCGTTTTTTAGCCGTTTGCATTGTAGATAGGTATTCAGTTATGAAAATATTATAACTAACATAGGTATTCGGTAATAAAAATATTCACCTCATAAACTAAGCTCATTTATATGTCTAACCTTCAGATTTTGATAGGTGGGGAGGTGGTATTAGTATATATTTTGGCAGGTGACCTCTAGACCACTGAAGAGGAGGCACTGTAAAGGCGACATGTGAGGAAACAAAAAGGGGGTGATCGCTTGATTGATTAACAAACGCTCGAGTATAAGGAGGTTATCTTTCACCTATTTCGTGCCTCCTTTCTCTCACTCACAGAAGTGAGGTAACATTCCCAACCCTCATTTAGCTAATGTCTCTAACGTTATTTATTTTTTCATGGATACCTCACTGCGGGATTGCTTTTGGATTCATCATCAGTGACCCATTGCACCAAATTTTTTTTGATCAATTCAATGAAAAGAGTGTCACACACGTGAATAAATTAGTAGTGCGGTTGTCAGTGCCTAATCATTGTTGTCAACATTAAAATCACCACTAGCTTCCCATGATCCGTCCATATTCACTACAAGTTGGTGAAATGTCCCTACAAGAGGGTTTTTTTATGTTAGTCACTTGCATTGATGAAAGTCATCAACCATATTTGAAATATCTGGGGTAAGTGATATTTGAAATTACAATCCCCTTTTTTAAGTATTTTAAGATTTAGCAAAAGGTGTTATTGAATTAAGTTGAAATGACTGGTCAAATAAATATCAAACGATCTCTAAGCTTACTTTTGTCTTATGTGTAAAATGCAAACCACATTAAAAATATGGATATGCTATTAAGAATGTGCTTCATTTGGTTAAAGAAAATAAGTATGGAAAGAGACACACCATAAAGTTTGATACGGTTCAAATTATATTTTAATTGTTTTAGTAATTTTTCTTATTCCTTTCATGACACTCATATTCATACCTCAATGAAAAATGATATTTGTAGGTTCTACTTTAAGATTATTTTTTTTCTAAGGTATCTATTTATTCTAGAACTAGAATCATATCTGAATTTTCTGGAAAAGGAAGAGGGAGGGTGACATGGTATGAGAAGAAGAGGGAGGTTGACATGGTAGGAAGAAGAGGTAGGATGATTTAGGAGATTGGACAAAATCTATTTGTTCTCTAAGTTGAATTTTGATGATGAATGGTCATGTGAGTTTGGTCGGAAAGTAGGGACATTTGTCCTACTTGAAGGCGAGATCAGTGGGCTTGTATTACAAATTAGATAGGGATCTGAATTAAGTATTGTAAATGAGTTAGACATTTGTCCTTTTCCTTGATTTATCATGCTTGCTTTATTTTACGGCTAGGGACATAACCACCTAGCTATAATATATTTTTCAAATATGTTAAGATGGATGAGGTCTACCTAATGCAGCCAAATACCAGGCATGAACATTACATACACTTATATTTCAAAATTATTTGGATGCCTCAATTCTTAGGTACACCTAAAGCCACTTCCCACCATGGATCTATTGGAGGTTGACTCCCTATTCACTATACTGACTCCAAATAGTGTATATAAAGTTGTGTACAGAGAATCCTTGAACGCACCATGTTAGGGGCGCATCCCCCACTACATAGACTGACCTATGTGGGCATGCCTTGTTCATGCTTTCTTTCTTTTTCTCTCTTTGACAAATTCCTTTGTTCTTTTTGTGTAATCATATCCCATCTTTCCCTCACTAATCTTCAGTTTTGACAATTTGTCAATAAGCCAAGTTAGCTTTGTTCAAGCATTGGGTCAAAAGTATATTCACCAATGGGTTGCAACAACATGGGTTGCAAGACATGAACTTGTAACACAATGATTAACTAGGATAAATTATAAGACAATAGAAGGGTATTTGGATCACTTAATTAAATTCCAATATTCTATATGTAAAGCATAAGTTGATTTAGTTAATTTTGATATTTTATGTATGAAGTCTAAGGTATGATCTAGTGATACACAATGTATTATTTCATAGACCAGACACGTAGATGACCACCAGTGCACTTGATAAAGAAGACCAGCGTCAGGAAGAGGTCTGGCTACAACTAGATCTAAGGAAGGAAAGGTACTACAACCTTCAATTTCTTTGTTGAGGACAAGTCTCATGCACAATCTGAGAACATATATGCCTCCTCTCTGACTTGTTGGAAAGGATGAAGAGTATATGCTCATGTGGTGTCTATTGATGATCAATTTTCTATATACTACTGTGGGTTTAGTGATGACTGATCAACCATTTTTCTTACTCAAAACTTCTCATCTATGAATCAGGAAAGTCAGGGGACTTCAAGGGTTCCTTTTTATTTCCCCAAGTTGTTTGGTTTCTATTAAATTAATCCTAATGTGGATTTCTTAGTTTAGAGGATTGCTTCTTAGACAGATATTGGAGTGGCTTAAACATTGTTAGAGATTTCTTCAAACTCCATGAACTGTAACACCTACACAACAGTAAGGTGGGAAAATAAAATGGGTGCTACCATAGAGATGGATTTGAAGCTTCTACGATACACACATGGAAAAGAATGGACTAATTCATGTAGGCCATCAAAATTGAATCCATTCTCTTTAGACTGGACATGTCATCACCCGATCATGAGTGCGCATATAGAAAAAATAGTTCTTCTAATACTATATACTGTTGTTAATAACAGTACCAGGGTGCACATTATCAGGGGATCCCAACTAAGAAAACTTGGTGTGATTGTTCTTCTGAGAAACAATCAACATAAACTTAGGAGACCAGTTGGTGTATGGATGCTTGTAAGCCTCAATAATTTATTGTTCTAATTAACATGCATTCTTACCATAAGAACATCATGACACCCCCGCATGCATTCTAGTTGGAACATTGGCGGTCGGTCCATTAGAGGAAGTATTCTTCATATGCACAAGGTATTTCTTTTTATACTGCAAAATGTTCCCATGTTTTTAAAGGAGTTATAATCTATGTAAGTGTACTAAGTTACATCTTTTAGTCTATTGAAAGTCATGTGGATTCTATAAATATGAGTAGGAGGACTACAACATGCTATTATCACTATCAAATGATTCTATGAGAGTAATGTGCCTTGTAATTTCTTGTATTTTATTTGGGATTATAGTGATTGCCAATTGGTGTTTGGCTTTTTCTGTTAAAAGTTTGTTTTATGATTTTTTTTTCTACTTCGGTTTGGTTCTTCTTCCTGGATTGGTAAACCTTGAAGTTGAAAAGCAATTTTCTAGAGTAAGTTGTACAATGGATCTATCCATTAATGGATATTGAATGCAAGATTATTGAATGTTTGGTATATTTATCTACTCTTACTTAATTGTGTGTAATGATTCTTTGAACCTTGCAAGTGTGCCTTGATTATACATAGATAAAATAATAATAAAATATTTAGTCCTAATTGCTTATGAATGAAATTTATAGTTTACTACAAAAGGTTTAGGGCTTAAATTTGCTGGGTTGTTTGGACAAACATGCCAATCACATAAGTGAATTGGGTGGTACTCAGTTACATAACCAAAGAATTCTAGCAATGGGGCACTTCAAGTTGTGAGACCATATTTGATGTCATTAGAGCAATGGACCAATATAATCATTTCCTATTCTTCATTGAAACATGACATATAGAAACTATCAATCTACCTTTAAGACTAAGGTCAATTTGTTTATGGACAAATACTTCACTTGGTTATAACGTAATTAGTATTGTGAGATAGCTGATCTGGAAATTTGGTCGACCACCCAAAATGACAGGGAAGCTGGTCCTAGTTCATAAAAGTAGAAAATTTCAGTAAATGTACAACCCATGTAAAATGTTGTTTATAGTTGGGTATTGGTGCATTTGAACACAAAGATTCATAGTCAGATATGTGTAGTTTCCCCCATACAGAGTCAACTTTAGCATCATCCAGATCTTGTATCACATGTTGAACAGCTGGGAATGCAAAGTAAAGAAATGGAGTATGAAGATGAGTTCTACAAATGAAGTGAAAAGAAAAAGAGCTGCCGAAATCTCTACTCAAGTAGAGTTGGAGACGTGATAACTAGCAGTTACTCACTAAAGAAATTAATGTGCAATTTGTTACTTGACTCTCATCCAACAGTCAAGAATGAAGATAAATATTATCTAGTAAATCATTGAGCACCAGCTCTAGCTGAGCTTAAAGTCCACCACCAACAAGAAGGAAAGTAATTCAATAGTTCAAAAACAGCAGCAAAGAACCCAATTTCCATCCAAGGTGGAAGGTAATTCAATACTTCCTACCTCCACACCTACTTCTATAGAAATGCAACAATTGAGAGTAGTCATACTCTCCATATGTTTTCTTTGGATTATATCTGACCATTTAATTCTTAAGAAAATATGGACAAGAATAAAATATGGACAAGAATAAAAGTTTTAACAAACATGAGATATAGATTCTACAAAATCAAAACCCCAATTAATTATTAAGAAAATATGGACAGGAATATAACTTCTAACAAACATGATGTCCAACAACAAAATACTGAACGAAAAACAAATACACAGACCCCACAATATACCTTGTGTGAGATTGAGAACAATGTCAACACCGCATCCAAATCATATGATTTGTAGCAAGCTTCCAAACCAAGGTGATGCCTACTCAAGAGTTTGTATTAGAATTGCAATGTGATGTGTAATTTTGTTTCTTCAGTCTGTGTTATGGCCACAAATCAGAGAAAGCAAATAGAAGATAGGTACATGGTATGAAAAATGTATGTGTACATATAGAAGAAATGTAGCAAAGACAAACCATAAAGAACCTAAAGTAACATCGCATTCAGTAATCGAATTCGTTTTTCCCACAAGCTAACATGGAAACGATGATTTCTACATTGAAACTGATAGAATTGTATCAGGCTTCAGCATCTTTATTTTAACTAATTTAATATATCCTGAATTGTATAGTTTCCATGATATTTTCATTGATTACATTATCATTTTCCTTTGTCTATTCTTTTATAGCCCATTGACAACATAATACATTACAAGAATAGGGATTTGCATTGTATTTCTAGTGAGTGTTATATACTACAAGTAAGACATAGTCACAAATGATTCATCTAGTTGTATCTCACAACTTTATTCATCTAGCTTTCACTTTGGGCCTAAACCTAAGCCTCTTAAGGGCTTAGAGAGGGGAGTACAACATTTATGGTATTGGTCACTTTCCATTTCCCATGAGTGTTTGTTTGGTTGAAGTGGGTAAATGACAACAATGGCACTGATAGGCTAGTGTGCATTTACCTTGTGGTCTCAGGATTAGTTGGTGGTTTAGTGCAGGCAATCCAATAATTGGTATGGGTGTGTGGGTGACCGTATACATATTAGAAGTTTTATAATCAGAATATTAGGTTTATGGACTTGTTGGTTCCAGAATATGTGTGTATGCTTGCACTTTGGTCGCAAACCTAAGCCACTTAAGGGCTTAGAGAGGGGAACACACCATTTATGGAGCTGGATGCTCTCCATTTCCCATGAGTGGTTGTTTGGGTACCAGTGGGTAAATGATAACAGTGGCAGGGACACACTTGATAGAATGTACCTTATTATTTTATGATTAGTTGGTGGTTTGGTGTAGGAAATCCAATAATTCAATTTCCTAGCCATCAAGTTACCATTGATAAATGATGCATTTGGTAGAATGAGATTCATTACAAGTCATCAATTAAACTAAAAAACTTATGAAAGGGGCAACTACTAACCTACATATTTTATTGTGTCATTTTCAGCCACACCATGTGTTGGAGGAGCATCAATTAAGTCATCATGGTGCAAATGATATGAAACAACTTCTATATAACCTATCTCGCCAATTTAGACTGACTCATTGATTTTAGATTGCCCAAGTGTTTAGGGTAGATAGAGCATTAGTATAAATTTTCCTAGCTTTCACCAAACTCAGATGTTCATTTGAATATGTAACCATTCAAACATAACATGGGGTAGATGACCTACCTACATATCTAGCTGAGTGTTATGTGAATTTGTAACCATTTCAGAAAGCTAGCAGCCACACTTGCTATTTGCTTTACAGTCTAAATATAAAGTTGTTCATTTCTTCTCTTCCAAATAGTATTGTAGAAAATGATGAGTGGTATCCAAGGAGATAGAGGTCCATCCTTCGTATGATTCTTATTGTATTACTGTTGTGTTCATAGATTAGAACTATAGTCTCTCATCTTGTTCAAATTTTACAAGCTTACAGTAACTATAATAACTATTTTCATGCCCTTTTCCATCCATTTATTCATTACTGTTTATCTGCTCTTTTAGGTATGAATCTCGAACTCGTATGGTTCTATTGGTTGGTCAGTAGGGGAAACCATGTAATATGCCTAGGCTGTAAAAAGGTATGAGGGTCTATTCATGAGAAATAAATATGATGTTCTTTATGAATAAATCTTTTATACTTTAGTTCTTTATTATATGTGACCTTGGATTTAAATCTATAGTTATACTTGCCTTGTTTCTAGTGCATAGTGTGACATGAATTTTGTATGTTTTCCATATCTAATAAGAATTTTGATGACAACTGATAGTGGATTGGCTTCCATGCCCACACCATATTCTACCTAGAATGAAGATATTTGAAATCGTTAGGGTACATTGGGGTGAGAGTGAGTATTTTGTAGGCTATGAGGTGAAGACAAGATTCAAGACCTGTTCTGCAGGTGAACAAAAAATTTTCAACGCCTCCAAGCTAAATCATACTAACCAGAAGACAAAGAACTCAAATGACTGAGGAACATGATTACATATAAAAAGGAATTGTTATATAAGTTATTGTAACAAATTGTCATTTTCTCTGTGTTTTAGAGAGATATATATCTACTTCTTTTTTAATTTTATCTTTTAAACTATTTGATGATCCTATCAAGATAGCTAACCTTATATGTTGGAGGTTGGATGGTTGGTTACCTTTGTGAAGAGGTATGTTGCTTTTACCCGGAACTGTGGGCTCTGATCTCCAAACCACGATATAAACACGATTTAAACTTAGCGGAAGCGATTCGATTAGCAGCGGAATACCAAAAATCAGCGGAAATTAAAACTTTTTGAGATAAAGCATTGAAACCATAAAACTTCCTTCATAAAAGGAGATAAACTGTTTACATCTCAGATAATTACTTCTTGAGTAATCATATACAACATGATACAAAATCTCAAGAACTCATAACCAAAATCTCAGACCAAAAGACTCCCAGACCTGAGAGTACAGAGGACACATAGGACTGACTCTAACTACACCACATGGCAGGCTGAATCTCCACCTGAGATTTTACTGCTGCCCCTGGTGCTGCTGCTGCTGGGACTGGTCACCTATAGACCTGTTCCTCCATCCTCGACGTCCACCTAAAAAGTTGAAGTCTACGGGGTGAGACAATTTTACATAATTGTCCCAGCGAGAGTTATAACTCTCCGCTAGAAGCTTTATTATAGCACCTCAAAGAATAACTTAAGCAGTAAAAGCTTCACAGTATTCAACATCAGATATAATAGTAAGCATGAGTTCAATAGTTATGAAACATGAAGACATTTGCACTATACAGTGTAACATCAATTAATCAACTCGTAGTTATTTCTAACAGGTGTGCTACGCTGTGGATTATGTTTTTCAAACATTACTTTTATGCCCTGTGGAGATGAGGTTTACCACTCATACTCCAACCAATCACTGCTAAGTGCCTTGGTATCATACTAGGTCATTGAAAGAGCCGGATTCTCATGACCTTCACCTTCCTCAGTCAGTAAGTGGATTACTTGTAGGACATCTCGTGCCTCTACTATAATAGCTTACCAGGCTAATCTGGTCCTTCGCTATTTTAGAGTTACAGTGGCGTTCTGTACTCTCTTCGTCATCAGGAGATTTCATGTTTATCTTCCACTGATATGGATATCTGTGCTTTCTTCGTCATCAGGAGGTTTCATGTTTACCATCCACTGATACGGTATGGGATTGTAGTGAACGATTGACGGATTACACATCTACATCAAACACCTACACTAGGATGTAAGGTTCTACACAACCATATACCCCACATACTCAAAAGTATGTGATCCAGGAGTTCCCCTAGGAAAATCTGTTTCACCATCATTTGATCTCTGACAATGATGGATCTATGATCAGGGCTCTACATTACACTTGATTAGTTAGGTACATTCAGTATTCTTTTAACATCATACATAGTTCTTCAAACAATAACATTAGCATAACAGCTATGAAATGAGAATACTAAATGTAACAAGCCTAACTCTCATCAATCATCATATCTCAATACATTCATCACAAGTCATCTCTAAAGCATGACCTTGATGGTAATTATGGCTCTCACAGCCCATTTAATTCATAGGTTGCCTATTGACAAGGCATCAAGATATTTTATTATTCATAAAGCTAACAACATGCTTTTAATGAATATAGCATCATCATCCATAACTGGATATGATCATCTTCATATCAGAACCTGCAAGGTTAATTCAACTAATAAAAGCAATTCAAATCAAGAATTATACTTTCCACTCTTGCCATAAGAGCAAAGTTCCCTGATTCTCATCAATTAGGGTTTACTATTCACATTACATGCCATCACCCTAGAATTAGGGTTTATTATTCACATTATGGTAAAATGAACTCATAACATCATCATGTATGAGGAATATCATCAATGATGCTCTCAGATAAGATTAAGATTCATCAATTATCATAAATAGGGTTTTCATGATCTCACATAGGTGGATCATGCCCTAATCATGTACATTCATATATATTGAAGGTATTTTACTTGGATTTCAACCATAATTGGGATTTTCTCTCTTCTCTTTCTCATAGGTGATGATTACATCCCTCTAGATTGGGTTAGGTCTAATCAACATTGATAAGCCTAGCCAAGTCATAACCATTGTAACCATTGGGGTTTGCATGATAAAAAGGGTTACCTACTTGAATCCATAAAGGGTATTTTGGTAAAGTTCACCATTGATCATAACATGGGTTAATATACTAACCACTTGACCCTTAACGTCCCTAGACATCATTAGGGTTTAGGTTGAACAACCATAAAACCATCAAAGCCTTCAAGGCATTAGGCAGACTTATCCTTAAAAGTCCCCAATAGGTTTCACACCTTCAACCTTCAAATGATCCTGAGATCGTTTAAGGTTGTAGACCGTTTAGCTTTGGTTGACTTCAAGACTGCATGACACTCAAGACCGTTTACCTTTAAACGATCTTGAGGTCGTATGAGCTCATTCGGTCCTGAGGTCGTATGAAATCATTCAGTCCTGAGGTCATATGAACTCATTCGGTCCTGAGGTCGTATGAACTCATTCGGTCCTGAGGTCGTATGGTCCTAAAAACTCAAGGTCGCATGGACCTCCAAGATGATTCAAAGGGTAAACTCGATTAGGGTTTCCTATGTTGAAGCCTTCAATTGGTCTCAAGCTTGCTAACCACTTATCAATTGAGACAATTAGGGTTAGCCTTAACCAATTGGTCACTCAATTGATCCTCAATTGATATCCAAAAAGGGTTGGAGTTGGTTCAATTAAGGTGTATAAACATTCAACCATCAACACTCAACAATGTGAATCAAAACGAAGTTGATCCCATAAATTGACCTCCAATCAGGCTCAAACTTGGCCCAAACGGTCTTGGGATCGTTTGGATAACCTCCAAACAGTCTTGAGAACGTTTTCCCAAGAATTCATCAAAAACTAAGTTGATTTGATAGGGGTTGAACCTTACTTAAGTCATAAATCAGCAATTTGATTATTTCAATAACCCATTGTAATTGGGCCCTCAATTGATCAAATTACCTTAACCCTAGACCTCCAAACGGTCTTGGGTTGACACCAAACGGTCTTGAGACCGTTTGGATGAGTTCCAAACGGTCTTGAGACCGTTTTCCCATCCATCCTTTGGACTCTAGTGAAAATTCATCAAGATTTGATCTATTGAGTTGATCATCACATCAATACTTAATTGCAATATGATTTGGTACCTTTGGACCTTCAATTGGTCAACTATACTTGACCCCAGACCTCCAATCGGTCAAGGGTGATCCCCAAATGGTCTTGAGACCGTTTGTATGATTCCCCAAATGGTCTTGAGACCGTTTGGGCTAATCAACCCAAAATCACTAATTAACTCATTGGAATTTCAGCACTGATTTCAATTAGGATTTTCCCTATTAATCAACCTTCAACTCATAACTCGTTTGGAATTAATCCATCAAATTTGGTGAGTCATTAATCAACATCATTATGAACAGTAATCCCAAACGGTAAACACTTGGTCAACCATCTTAAACGGTCTGGAGACCGTTTGCCTAAAAAGGGCAAATTAAACAGATTGAAAATCAGAACTTAATTCAATTGGATTTGCTAATTGATTTGCTTATATCTCACGATTCCTTTGGAGTTAACCCCTCAAATTTTGTGGGTGATTAACCTACATTATTATCAACAATATTCCCATATGGTCGTTGCTTGGTCAATGCGACCAAACGGTCTTGAAGGCCGTTTGCCTTCATACGACCCTGAAACCGTTTGCCCACCAAACGGTTGTGTAAACCGTATGGGCAATTGGTGGAGGTCGTTTGGTAAAGTGGAAATCCATGGATAAGCATAGGAATTAACGCCCTTATCTTCTACCTCAAGAACAGTAGCAGTTCTTCACGATTTTTCTTGCAAGGATGCAAGGGAAGATACGGAAGAAGAAGAACTAGCAACTATATGCATAGAAAAAGATGTATAATCAAAGCATAAGGTTTAGAGTTATAAAACCCGCCTAAAGGTTGTTCCTTGAGCTCCAAGCTTCCAAGATTCAGGTCTTTAATGGCGTCTTTGAGTTCCATGGGTCGGCCAAGGTGAATTCTCCAAGGAAAGTTGAAAAGGAATGGCTATAAAGATAAAGCTAGGTGAGATAGCCATGAATTCAACCTTGAAATCGAGTTTCCTTCATGAATTCAAGCAAAAGGGATGATCCAAACTTACCTAGGACCCTTGGTCGTCCTTCTCTGCTCCAGAGCTTAGCCTTAGTTGGTTTTGAGCAAGGGGAAAAGAAATGAAAAGAAGAGGATCGTTCCCTTGCTAAGTGGGGAAGGTAGTATATATACTTAGGTGAAATTTCAACATAAGAACATGTGCTTTCCTCATTTCTCATCTAAGTCCTTCCTTTCTTCTTTGCACGTCCCCACATCTTATTTCTAAGGACAAACTCCTTATAAGGTCAAGAATTGAAGGCAAAGAGGATCAACCCATCACTAAAGCATACACATAAAAGGGCTATTATACATACACCTTGATTATTCAATCACAAAGGTGTTCTTTATTATATGATTATTCAAATGAAGTGACCTTTTCATCATTTCTCTTCTAAATGATGCCAAGAGTCATAAAAGATATTTTAGATGATGTATTTTACAAGTTGCACCCCTCAAATTGGGTAAATTGCACTTTACACCAATTTAGGGTTTTCAAGTACAGGGGTTGCTTCCACAGTTGCACCTTGGTCCTCAAGCTTGGGAAATCCCTCAAACTTCATCATAAACATCCTCATGATGTCTCAACATCAGAGGAACATCTCAACATGTGCAATTTGCAAGTTAATCCCTTAACTGGGTAATTTGCACATAGATCCATGTATTACAAAACAATGCTACAACTTCATATATAAAGGAGCAAAAATTGAAATATATGTTTCTGAGGAACTTAATTACATGCCCAAAGTTAATCACAAGGATTTAATTACATATTTAGGCAAAACACCTAGGGTTAGTTCATAACCCAGGTCAGGGATGTTACAAATTATCCACCCCTTACAAGGATTTCGTCCCCGAAATCGATAAAATGTATTAAGAGAAAAGGGCAGGTATTTCCTTCTCATCTCATCCTCTAGTTCCCATGTGGCTTCTTCAACACCACGGTGGTTCCAGAGGACTTTCACAAGGCTTAAATCTTTCTTCTTTAACTTTTTAATTCTGTTATCAAGGATTGACACTGGTCCTTCCTCATAAGATATATCATCATTCAATTCTACCTCCATAGGTTGTAGAACTGACTCAGTGTTTGGGTGACATTTCTTTAGCATAGAAATGTGAAACACAGGATGTAACCTCTGTAACTCTGGTGGCAGCTCTAGTTTATAGGCTACTTTTCCAATCCGTTCAATGATTGGATATGGCCCCATAAATCTAGGAGCTAACTTCCCTTTCTTTCCAAAACGAAGGACTCCTTTCCAAGGCGAGACCTTGAGATACACTTTGTCTCCAACCTCGAACTCTAAGGGTCTACGACGCTTGTCAGCATAAGATTTCTGCCTATCTTGTGCAGTCTTAATTTGTTGCTGTATTACCTTAATCTTTTCGTAGTTTGCTGCATGAGATTAGGTCCTAACAACTGATGCTCACCAGTCTCATACCAACACAAGGGTGATCTACAACGTCTACCATACAAGGATTCATAAGGTGCCATATCAATACTATGCTGATAGCTATTGTTATAGGCAAACTCTATCAAGCTTAGGTGTAGATCCCAACTTCCGGTAAACTGGAGAACACATGTTCTCAACAGGTCTTCCAAGGTCTATATGGTCCTTTCCGACTGTCCATCAATCTGTGGATGAAAGACCGTACTAAACCTTAACTGGGTGCCTAAAGCATTATGAAGTCGTTCCCAAAAACGACTTGTAAACAGGGGACCTCTGTCAGAAACTATAGTGACAAGAACTCTGTGCAAACGCACTATCTCTTGAACATACAATTGTGATAACCTTTCAGCAGAATAGGTTGTTTTGACAGATAAGAAATGTGTTGTCTTAGTCAACCTATCTACAACTACCCAAATGGAATCATGTCCTTTGCTTGTCCTGGGTAGGCCAACAACAAAGTCCATGGTAACATGGTCCCACTTACACTGTGGTATGGGTAAAGGTTGCATTGTTCCTGCAGGCTTCTGGTGTTCAGCTTTAACTTGCTGACACACAGGACACCTTAGAACAAACTCTGCAACATCCTTCTTCATTCCAGGCCACCAATACATATCTTTCAAGTTTCGATACATCTTGGTGCTCCCTGGATGCATGGCATACATCGAAGAATGAGCTTCTTCCAGGACTAACTTCCTCAAGTTGTCCACATCCGGCACTATCATCCTCCCATGATAACATGCTACATGATCATCTGAATCATGGAAACTATCTCACTTCTCATTTCCATACTCTGATCTAATCTGCTGAACTATATCATCAACATGTTGTGCCTCCTTAATCTGCTCTCATAGGGTAGGTTTAATATGCATCTCAGCCATCAACCCGGCTAACAATGACACCTTCAACTGTACATTGTCTTGCCTTAAAGAGATAAGCATATCTCTCTTAGAGCATACTAAAGAGTTTAGTTGTGCTCTATCCATGGTTGATGTTGCTGATTTCCTACTCAAGGCATCTGCAACAACATTGGCCTTCCCTGGATGGTAATCAATTGTACAATCGTAGTCCTTGATTAACTCCATCCAGCGACGTTGCCTCATGTTAAGCTCATGCTGAGAGAAGATATACTTAAGGTTCTTGTGATCTGTGAAAATCTAGAATGTCTCTCCGTAGAGATAATGCCTCCAGATTTTCAATGCATGAACCACGACAGCTAACTCTAGATCATGTGTTGGATAATTCTCCTCGTGCTTCTTAAGCTATCGAGAAGCAAAAGAAATTACTTGTTTATCCTGCATCAACACACACCCTAGTCCATTCTTAGAAGCATCACAGAAAACTATATATCCTTTGCCTTGCTCAGGTAGCACAAGTATGGGTGCACTTGTCAACTTCTCCTTCAACAGCTGGAAAGATTGTTGACACTTATCACTCCAAACAAAAGGAACATCTTTTCGGGTCAACTTAGTCAAGGGTAAGGCTATGGAACTGAAATTCTTAATGAACCTTCGATAATAGCCTGCTAACCCCAAGAAGCTTCGAATCTCTGTCGGCATCTTCGGTTGTTCCCACTGTAGAACAGATTCTATCTTTGTAGGGTCAACACGAATTCCCGATGCAGATATCACATGTCCAAGAAAAGATACCTCCGGCAGCTAGAACTCACATTTGCTAAACTTAGCATACAGCTTGTGTTCTCTTAGCAAGGTCAAAGCTTGGCGAAGATGTTGCTCATGCTGCTGAGCATCCTTACTATAGATCAGAATGTCATCTATGAAGACGACAACACACTGATCAAGGAAGGGTCAAAAAACTCTATTCATGAGTTCCATGAATGCAACTGGTGCATTGGTTAGTCCAAACGACATAACCGTGAACTCATAGTGACCATATCATGTCCTAAAGGCAGACTTGGATATGTCACTATCCTTAATACGGAGTTGATGATATCCAGACCTCAGGTCTATCTTTGAGAAGACGGTTGCACCACGCAACTGGTCAAAGAGATCATCAATCCTCGGCAGAGGGTACTTATTCTTTATTGTTACTTTATTGAGTTGTCTATAATCAATACACAACCGCATTGACCCATCTTTCTTTCTAACAAACAAAACCAGAGCACCCCAAGGTGAAGTGCTCGGTCGGATAAAACCTTTCTCAAGTAACTCTTGAAGCTGTTTCTTGAGTTCTGCCATCTCAGCAGGCGCCATCCTATACGGTGTCTGGGCTATAGGTTTTGTGTCTGGGATCAAATTGATTTCAAAATCAATTTCCCGAGGCGGTGGTATACCTGGAAGTTCTTCAGGAAACACACCCTCGAATTCCCTGACTATGGGAACTTCAGCAGGATTGGAACTTTCCTTGGTAACATCTACCACATGGGCCAAGAATGCATAACATCCTTGCCTTAACAGCTTATCAGCAACCATAGCTGATACAAGACAGGTGGGCAGAATCTTTCTTTCACCTTGAAAGATCCATGTGTTGTCTTCATCAGCAAACACAGCCAACTTGGATTCACAATCCAAGACAACTCTATATCTTTCTAAGGTATCCATCCCGAGGATTATATCAAATCCTTGCATATCAAGTGGTATAAGGTCCACTTGAATGCGATGATCAGAAAAGAAGAGGATGCAGGGAGAACATACCTCCTGCAAAATGGCAGGCCCACTCAACGGAGTCTCCAACAACAAATTATCTGCCCTATGACTAACCGTCATATTGCAGTTACGAATCACTCTCCGAGTAACAAAGGAGTGTGTAGCACCCGGGTCAATCAGAACAGATACCACATAGGATTTAGACATATAAGAATATAAAAGTTCCATCTGACCTGCCACTACACGTGGATTGACCACTGCATCAGGTGGGTTCATAACGTAGAACCTTATTGTCTCCTGGTGTTGAGGTGGTGCTGATGATCCATCTTGAGACGCTTGTCCACGGCCTCGAGCTGCTCCTTGAGATTGCCTTCTCTGAGATCCCTGTTGACTCTGCCTCTAAAGTTGTGTCACACTGGCAGGCCTAGATCGGCAGTCCTTCATTAAATGCCCCACCTTCCCATATTTGTAACAGCTCCTCTCCAGTTGTTGTGGTTTGGGTGGTCCAGTAACTGACATTGATGCAGAACTGTGAGTCTCTTATTGAGGTAGGCTTCGTCCCCTGCCTCTACTTGGTGACCACTGAGTTTGGGAACTTGATCTGGGTGGTGGATGGTTAGGTGCAGAGAATCTCAGTTTCTTGGAATCCCTAGATGAAGAACCCTGGAACTGTGGATATCTTTTCTGGGTTTGCCTCTTCTCAACCACAGATCTCTCTATCCTTTGGACTGACTCAACGAAGGTAGAGAATCTCTCTCGGTTTTCTAAGGCAGACACAGGGGTTGATATATTAGCATTCAAACCCTTCTCGAATCTCCTGATTCTTTCCTCTTCTGTGGCAGCCATGTGCGGACAAAACCGCAGCAACTCCATGAACTTAGCTTCATACTCGCTAATGTTCATCATGCCCTGCCTCAATCTCTCAAACTGAGAGATTTTCTCATCTAGGAAGGTCTTTGGAAAATATCTATTGATAAATTCCCGACGAAACTCTTCCCACGAGAACTCTATCCCATGTCTCTTCTGCTCTTCCATGTTCCACCAGTGACCAGCACAGCCTTTGAGAAGATAGACAACATGTCTAACCTTCTCAGCCTCCGGGATATTAAGAATCCTGAAAGCCTTCTCCAACTCTGTTAACCACAGATCAGCATCTGTGGGGTCGGCAGTCCCAAAGTACTCGGTAGCTCCAACACGACGAAGTCGCTCGAACGTCTTACTGATACCTTGTCCTTCAGGTTGGGCAGGTGCCCTAGGTGCAGGCATGGGCATCTTGTCAGTTATGTGTGTCATGGCAGTCATATACTGCCCAAACATCGTCTGAACTGCTGGGTTACCCATATCAGCTGGGTCAAACTGGGGTGGTTCAGGTGCAGGTTGTTCTATTTCTAGAACCCTTGCACCGCCTCGAGGTGAACTAGCACTACTCTCTGCCACGTACTCATCATGTGGCTCTGCCATCCTTATGTATCTTCTTCTCCTGAGGAGCAGAAGATTCTATTAGATACGGAAGAGATACTAAGGATTGACTTGACATCCTAAGTCCTATGCCTCTGTAGACTCAGCGAACCTAGAGCTCTGATACCACTTAATTGTGGGATCTGATCTCCAAACCACAATATAAACACGATTTAAACTTAGCAGAAGCGATTCGATTAGCAGTGGAATACCAAAAATCAGCGGAAATTAAAACTTTTTGAGATAAAGCATTGAAACCATAAAACTTCCTTCATAAAAGGAGATAAACTGCTTACATCTCAGATAATTACTTCTTGAGTAATTATATACAACATGATACAAAATCTCAAGAACTCATAACCAAAATCTCAGACCAAAAGACTCCCAGACCTGAGAGTACAGAGGACACATAGGACTGACTCTAACTACACCACATGGCAGGCTGAATCTCCACCTGAGATTTTACTGCTGCCCCTGGTGCTGCTGCTGCTGGGACTGGTCACCTATAGACCTGTTCCTCCGTCCTCGACGTCCACCTAAAAAGTTGAAAGCTACGGGGTGAGACAATTTTACATAATTGTCCCAGCGAGAGTTATAACTCTCCGCCATAAGCTTTATTATAGCACCTCAAAGAATAACTTAAGCAGTAAAAGCTTCACAGTATTCAACATCAGATATAATAGTAAGCATGAGTTCAACAGTTATGAAACATGAAGACATTTGCACTATACAGTGTAACATCAATTAATCAACTCGTAGTTATTTCTAACAGGTGTGCTACGCTGTGGATTATGTTTTTCAAACATTACTTTTATGCCCTGTAGAGATGAGGTTTACCACTCATACTCCAACCAATCACTGCTAAGTGCCTTGGTATCATACTAGGTCATCGAAAGAGTTGGATTCTCATGACCTTCACCTTCCTCAGTCAGTAAGAGGATTACTTGTAGGACATCTCGTGCCTCTACTATAATAGCTTACCAGGGTAATCTGGTCCTTCGCTATTTTAGAGTTACAGTGGCGTTCTGTACTCTCTTCGTCATCAGGAGATTTCATGTTTATCTTCCACTGATACGGATATCTGTGCTTTCTTCATCATCAGGAGGTTTCATGTTTACCATGCACTGATACGGTATGGGATTGTAGTGAAGGATTGATGGATTACACATCTACATCAAAAACCTACACTAGGATGTAAGGTTCTACACATCCATATACCCCACATACTCAAAAGTATGTGATCCAGGAGTTCCCTTAGGAAAATCTGTTTCACCATCATTTGATCTCTGACAATGATGGATCTATGATCAGGGCTCTACATTACACTTGATTAGTTAGGTACATTCAGTTTTCTTTGAACATCATACATTGTTCTTCAAACAATAACATTAGCATAACAACTATGAAATGAGAATACTAAATGTAACAAGCCTAACTCTCATCAATCATCATATCTCAATACATTCATCACAAGTCATCTCTAAAGCATGACCTTGATGGTAATTATGGCTCTCACAGTCCATTTAATTCATAGGTTTCCTATTGACAAGGCATCAAGATATTTTACTATTCATAAAGCTAACAACATGCTTTTAATGAATATAGCATCATCATCCATACCTGGATATGATCATCTTCATATCAGAACCTGCAAGGTTAATTCAACTGATAAAAGCAATTCAAATCAAGAATTATACTTTCCACTCTTGCCATAAGAGCTAAGTTCCCTGATTCTCATCAATTAGGGTTTACTATTCACATTACATGCCATCACCCTAGAATTAGGGTTTATTATTCACATTATGGTAAAATGAACTCATAACATCATCATGTATGAGGAATATCATCAATGATGCTCTCAGATAAGATTAAGATTCATCAATTATCATAAATAGGGTTTTCATGATCTCACATAGGTGGATCATACCCTAATCATGTACATTCATATATATTGAAGGTATTTTACTTGGATTTCAACCATAATTGGGATTTTCTCTCTCCTCTTTCTCATAGGTGATGATTACATCCCTCTAGATTGGGTTAGGTCTAATCAACATTGATAAGCCTAGCCAAGTCATCACCATTGTAACCATTGGGGTTTGCATGATAAAAAGGGTTACCTACTTGAATCCATAAAGGGTATTTTGGTAAAGTTCACCATTGATCATAACATGGGTTAATATACTAACCACTTGACCCTTAACGTCCCTAGACATCATTAGGGTTTAGGTTGAACAACCATCAAACCATCTAAGCCTTCAAGGCATTAGGCAGAATTATCCTTAAAAGTCCGCAATAGGTTTCACACCTTCAACCTTCAAATGATCCTGAGATCGTTTAAGGTTGTAGACCGTTTAGCTTTGGTTGACTTCAAGACCGCATGACACTCAAGACCGTTTACCTTCAAACGATCTTGAGGTCGTATGAGCTCATTCGGTCCTGAGGTCGTATGAACTCATTCGGTCCTGAGGTCATATGAACTCATTCGGTCCTGAGGTCGTATGAACTCATTCGGTCCTGAGGTCGTATGAACTCATTCTGTCCTGAGGTCGTATGGTCCTAAAAACTCAAGGTCGCATGGACCTCCAAGATGATTCAAAGGGTAAACTCGATTAGGGTTTCCTATGTTGAAGCCTTCAATTGGTCTCAAGCTTGCTAACCACTTATCAATTGAGACAATTAGGGTTAGCCTTAACCAATTGGTCACTCAATTGATCCTCAATTGATATCCAAAAAGGGTTGGAGTTGGTTCAATTAAGGTCTATAAACATTCAACCATCAACACTCAACAATGTGAATCAAAACGAAGTTGATCCCATCGATTGACCTCCAATCGGGCTCAAACTTGGCCCAAACGGTCTTGGGATCGTTTGGATAACATCCAAACAGTCTTGAGACCGTTTGCCCAAGAATTCATCAAAAACTAAGTTGATTTGATAGGGGTTGAACCTTAATTAAGTCATAAATTAGCAATTTGATTATTTCAATAACCCACTGTAATTGGGCCCTCAATTGATCAAATTACCTTGACCCTAGACCTCCAAACGGTCTTGGGTTGACACCAAACGGTCTTGAGACCGTTTGGATGAGTTCCAAACGGTCTTGAGACCATTTGGATGAGTTCCAAACGGTCTTGAGACCGTTTGCCCATCCATTCTTTGGACTCTAGTGAAAATTCATCAAGATTTGAACTATTGAGTTGAGCATCACATCAATACTTAATTGCAATATGATTTGGTACCTTTGGACCTTCAATTGGTCAAATATACTTGACTCCAGACCTCCAATCGGTCTTGGGTGATCCCCAAATGGTCTTGAGACCGTTTGGATGATTCCCCAAACGGTCTTGAGACCGTTTGGGCTAATCAACCCAAAATCACTAATTAACTCATTGGAATTTCAGCACTGATTTCAATTAGGATTTTCCCTATTAATCAACCTTCAACTCATAAATCATTTGGAATTAATCCATCAAATTTGGTGAGTCATTAATCAACATCATTATGAATAGTAATCCCAAACGCTCAATGCTTGGTCAACCATCTTAAACGGTCTGGAGACCGTTTTCCCAAAAAGGGCAAATTAAACAGATTGAAAATCAGAACTTAATTCAATTGGATTTGCTAATTTATTTGCTTATATCTCACGATTCCTTTGGGGTTAACCCCTAAAATTTTGTGGGTGATTAACCTACATAATTATAAACAAGATTCCCATATGGTCGTCGATTGGTCAACGTGACCAAATGGTCTTGAAGGCCGTTTGCCTTCATACGACCCTGAAACCGTTTGCCCACCAAACGGTTGTGTAAACCGTATGGGCAATTGGTGGAGGTCGTTTGGTAAAGTGGAAATCCGTGGATAAGCATAGGAATTAACGCCCTTATCTTCTACCTCAAGAACAGTAGCAGTTCTTCAGGATTTTGCTTGCAAGGATGCAAGGGAAGATAGGGAAGAAGAAGAACTAGCAACTATATGCATAGAAAAAGATGTATAATCAAAGCATAAGGTTTAGAGTTATAAAACCCGCCTAAAGGTTGTTCCTTGAGCTCCAAGCTTCCAAGCTTCAGGTCTTTAATGGAGTCTTTGAGTTCCACAGGTCGGCCAAGGTGAATTCTCCTAGGAAAGTTGAAAAGGAATGGCTAGAAAGATAAAGCTAGGTGAGCTAGCCATGAATTCAACCTTGAAATCGAGTTTCCTCCATGAATTCAAGCAAAAGGGATGATCCAAACTTACCTAGGACCCTTGGTCGTCCTTCTCTGATCCATAGCTTAGCCTTAGTCGGTTTTGAGCAAGGGGAAAAGAAATGAAAAGAATAGGATCGTTCCCTTGCTAAGTGGGGAAGGTAGTATATATACTTAGGTGAAATTTCAACATAAGAACATATGCTTTCCTCATTTCTCATCTAAGTCCTTCCTTTCTTCTTTGCACGTCCCCACATCTTATTTCTAAGTAAAAACTCCTTCTAAGGTCAAGAATTGAAGGCAAAGAGGATCAACCCATCACTAAAGCATACACATAAAAGGGCTATTATACATACACCTTGATTATTCAATCACAAAGGTGTTCTTTATTATATGATTATTCAAATGAAGTGAACATTTCATCATTTCTCTTCTAAATGATGCCAAGAGTCATAAAAGATATTTTAGATGATGTATTTTACAAGTTGCACCCCTCAAATTGGGTAAATTGCACTTTACACCAATTTAGGGTTTTCAAGTACAGGGGTTGCTTCCACAGCTGCACCTTGGTGCTCAAGCTTGGGAAATCCCTCAAACTTCATCATAAACATCCTCATGATGTCTCAACATCATAGGAACATCTCAACATGTGCAATTTTCAAGTTAATCCCTTAACTGGGTAATTTGCACATAGATCCCTGTATTACAAAACAATGCTACAACTTCATATATAAAGGAGAAAAAATTGAAATATATGTTTCTGAGGAACTTAATTACATTCCCAAAGTTAATCACAAGGATTTAATTACATATTTATGCAAAACACCTAGGGTTAGTTCATAACCCAGGTCAGGGATGTTACAAGAACATGGAGGAAGCAATCTTAATGTTCTCTAAATTACAAACACTACAGAAATTGTACACATTTTACTGAACAACAAGGTTTTTCTATGCCCCACTGCTATTATGAATGATTTTAAAGGCTATGAAGTAGGTGTTAGAGTTATAAAGTGTGAATTGAACACTTCCAAGAGAACTAATATCAAACCCACAATTATTGGAGATGATATTAAGTGGATTGTTGATGCCTTCACAATCTGAATATCTGTGGAGATGAAGGAGTAAGCTACCTGAATCTTTTTGCTAATTGACATGAATCATATTAAATGTGGTGTTGATACTTATGTTTCTTTTATATAGTTTTTTATGTTGTTGTTTAGAGTTGATATTGTTGCATCTGAGCCATTCTTTCTAGAGTTTTGTTCCTATTTGAGTGAACATTTTTCTAGTTTTGGTTGCTGCTAGCTGCGTTCCTGATTTAGGACTGCCTAATTGTTCCAACCTCACTGGTTCAAGATTCATATAATGATGTAATTCATGCTAAGTGCTAACACTCTTTTGCTTTTGTTCACTGATAAGCTGGGGCATGGTTTCAATTTGCACCAAGTGCTATTCGATCTACTTCTTCTACAATATTTCAAAAAACTACTTGCAAAATACCTGATTGTTCATAGATTCTTTGTAATTGTCAGCCTGTATTCTAGATTCTATCATACAAGTAAAATTCTCCTCCTACTGCTTCTAGGATAATCATAACTCAACTTTCTTAATATGATGCTAGCACCCTTGGACAGTTGGTCAGTCGCATAGATAACTTTGGAGCTTGGTACTTGGATTAGTATCTGTGCACTAGTGATTAACATCCAAAAGCAAGGATTGTTTGATGAAGGGGAGTAGATAAATGTTTGATTTATGCATCGATATATGGCGTATATGGTTAGTAGCTTCTCAACATGGATGTATACATTAACATTAAGCTTGTCCCTGAAATGTTCCTTAAATGTTGATGTTCAGAATATTTGTTGGCACCACAAAAGCATATGACATGCTGTTGTAGCATCTAACTAAGAACTGTTAAGCTATCTTTCAACTCAACATTTTTTTGTTCAAGGTAATGCTAAGCAAACCTACAATCTATTGCTGACATAAAGTAATTGCACATGTGTTTTTCAGGCGTGTCATTTGCATCTTCGCTTCTTCTTACCCACGTGATGCTGCTCCCATTCAAGTAAACTTTACACCAGAGAAGATATGACCTTTCTCCATAGTATTCTTATACTTAGGCTTCTATGTGGGCATAGCACTTAAGCATACTACCTAAGTGATTAGATTACATCTATAAATCAGATTTGTGTTTATTTTTGGTTTATTTACCTTTACTTCAGTAGTTATACAGATTATCCGGTAAACTATATTGGGGGGAATGACCTTAAACAGACTCATTTTAATGTATAACTAGAATTGTTCATTTGTCCATGCTCGTTCGACAGTGCCACTTGATACGCTTACTGTGAATCATAGCAGACTATTTTTTTCCCATGACCTTCATGATGTTGATTTAATTTGTTTGCTTGAGAATATGAGTTATCCTTTTGATTTGTACAATTTTTGTAAATTGGTGCACACATGATGATATGTAATTACAATTTGTTCATGTTGTGTCTATTTACTATTAAATGCATGTATCTGCTAAGTTGTGTTGCAATCTTGCAATGAATGAGGAGTGAGCATTGTTGATATTCAAGTATGCTGCTTTGATGAGTATCTATAGCCAACAGTTCTCCTAATCAGGGATCAATTACTCCATGTTTTTTTTCATATTGTTGTTGCATACATGCCATATTTTTTCTTGATAAATTTATAACATAAAGCCTTTATCAAACCCTGACGCATGGAGAGCCCAGGTCTCAACTACATGAGCTTCCTATGGCCAATCAGAAGCAGAGCACAGAGAAGTTCTCTATTTTCAATCAAGATGAGCAATACCTTAGCAGTCTTTCTCTTCTTATGAGTTTAACAAAGCTATCATATTTGTTGACGATACAAGTGGCAACATTTATATAAAAGAAGAATCAAGATAGAAGAAGATGCACATGATCATGTGGCATATAGAGTCTGCAGTGGATAGAGGCAGTCAGAAGAAGATATTGTATACATGCATCTTTTTTCTATACATATTGTAAAATAGGGGCCAGGTTAATGTCCTCCCCATGTGTACTCCATTGTTCAAATATAAATAAAAGTATCATTGTTGACATTGTAAGCACAACTCGATCTTGATTAACATTCATCTTTTTTCTTTTTGAAAACCCCTCTATATTGGCAAGCGACTGACTGGATACATAATGTCTCTTACTACATATGTATGTGTAGTACATGATGTCTTTCACTACACACTAGCTATAATTACATATGTAGTAAGTGCTAACTTTTGCTATACATGAACTATATATACAAATTGTAACCAATGTCATCTCTCCCTACATATCATGGCTACAAATTAAATTGTAGTCATACATTTAGCTACACTGGAAACTACATTTTTATATGTAAAGACATTTTTATCTACAATTAGGGTTACATATGAATTTGTAGCTAGAGGAATAACTAACTACAACTTTAAAAAATGTAGCCCAAACAATTAGCTACACATGTATTAGCTTCATTTTCTAAATGTAAGGATAAATGTAGCCAAAGCTTTTAGCTCCAAATTTTGGGGTTTTTACTACAATTGTTTTTGTAGTTAAAGACCATATTTTCATAGTGAACAAGCATGATACTGATGGATTCCATCCATTTCAATCTTCTTGTTGAAGACCGACCCTCACCCTATGGGTTTTACCCCTTCAGGTGGATCCACCAAGGTCCATACCTTGTTCATGTGCACAAAATCCAACTTATATCTCATGGACTCAAGCCATTTCTTAGACTATAGTCCCTCAAGAACATCTAGGTAGGTTGTTGTCTCATCACCTATTACCAACTCATTGCCTTCTTAAGTCACAAGATATCCAAATCTTTCAGGATCAAGGCAAGTCCTAGTATATCTATGAGGTTCATGTGTTACATGAGGAACTTGAGATTACACAAAAATTTGTGACTGTCCTTGTTTTTACTGTACCTTTAAAGGTTTAATGTTTTCTTGTTGGTCTCAAATTCTTTGAGTTTGACTTCTCTCCCAGTGTTTCCTTTAGAATTGAATTCCCTTGGAGGAGTACAACAATATTGTCAACAAACATTTTGTTGTTAGATGGAGTAAAAAATTAGTACCCCTTGTGATATCTAACAAATAGTATCTATTTGATTTGGGACTGAGATTTTTAAGAAACTATTTCCTCACTTAGTCTCCAGATCCCCAAATCTTCATAAAAAACACATTGAGACGTTTACATTCCATATCTCATATGGTGTCTTTTGAACCAATTTTGATGGTACACGGTTTAGTGTAAACTCTATTGTTTCTAAATCATATTCCATAGAAGGAAGTTAGAAGATAATTCAAACTCAACACTAATTACAACATGTCTAATAGGGCACATTACCTTCATACTGGAGTCCATTGTGGTACTATACCATGGTCTTGTAGAAGGTCCTAAAACCTTTTTGTTCAAGTATTCTCCACATCGATCATATCAAAGTTCTTCAATACTGGTTACCACCTACAACATTTGTTCTAAATGTCCACATGCATTAGTAGTACGACTCCTAATAAATCATTCACTCTCTCACTATTTCCAATTTGAGAAGCTTTTGTACCCAATAAATAAGACTCACATGTCTCTATTGATTCAAGATCATAACTCCTAATAACCATCTTTATAGTAGCTTTATTTGCCCTAGATGACAATGCCAAAGGTATGTTTTGTTTGATTTATTGAGATTTGCACTTTTGGTATTACATTGTATATGCTTGTCTTTAGGAATAATCAATATTAACTGTGAGACATTTGGGCACTTCATAAAAGAAAACATCTACCATTCATTATATGAAATATGGATCCACTCTTTTAAAAAAAGATGAACGATGATTCTATAAATGGTAGGTGCATAATAGAAATTTTCTAATTCTATTACAAACCCATAGGGCTAAGATAAATGGCATGTTCTAACTGTAATGGTAGTAACTCTTGATCCACATATTTCCACCTCATCCTTTCTTTAAAGGCTTACTTCTTCTCAAATCCAACACACTAAAAAATATGTGAGATCATCATCTAGTTTCCAATACCTAATATGATGAAATTCAAATATTTATCTCATTAAAACATATGCCTAAAGTAATGATATAAAGTGAGTAATTCCTTTTCCAATGTCCATCTTGGTGACAGTGGTGGAAATTCCCTTCTTTACTCATTCCTCCCTTTTCTTTAAGTCCTACATACTTGATTTTTTGCTAGCCTAAGAATGGTTCTTGGCCTTGCCTTTTCCGTTGGACTTACCCTTTTCTTCTGTCAAACATCATCAAAGTTCAAGTTTTGTCCATCAAAGATCAAGTTTTGTCCTTCTTCATTTTTGTCTCAACAGTTCTCCACATGCCAAGCAATTCATATATTGGCTTAGCAAAATTCTTTATATTATAGTTCATGACAAATTGGCTATATGATTCTAGCAATGATAGCATAATCATGTTCATGGCCAAATCTTGGCCAAAAGAAAATCCTAGTCTCTCTCAACTCTCCACATACCCAATAAATTTGAGCATGTGGGGCTCTACTAGATCTCCCTCTACCATATTGCACTTAAACAATGCCTTTGAGATATCATATCTCTCTTATCTTGCTTGATCTTGGAACATATTCTTTAGATGTGGTACCATCTCAATAACTTCCATATTTTCATTTTGCCTCTACAACTCATAGTTCATAGAGCATAGCATCGGACATTTGACATCCATGACATCTTTATAATGCTTCTTGTAAGCATCTCTTTCACCCTTCGTCGTAGTGGGAGTAGGTTTGTATGGCTCTAGTGTCTCTAGGTCATAGAGCTTGTTCTCTAGAGTGTGAATCATTCTCAAAGTCCTAAACTAGTAATGGAAGTTGTTCCTATTCAGTTTGTCCTTCTAAAGGACTAATTGCAATGAAAATGTGTCATTGTTTGCCATATAATTCTACAAAATAAAATTTGGATTTGTAAAGACACTTTCGATTTTATTTCAAACTATTAATGATATTAATTAGGACTTTGATTAATTATCTCTCCCATTATTTTGTTCAAATTAATAATTATCTATATTGATCCTCAAACATTGCAATGGCTAATTTTTAGTGGGCCTAGATCCACATTTTATCCAATCATGAGTTAGCTTTGGTTGATAGCCCATAATGTGACTATTTAGGTAGGAGACTTTTGCCAATTGCATCTAATACAACTCTTGGATAGATATAATGTGCAACTTCTTGTCATATCACATACGTATGCTTCTAGGCACTTAATCTCATGAAGATCAACTCATTAAACCTTAGCCAAAAGCCGACATAATAGACTATGCACCATGCTTTGACAGAACCTACATATCTACCATCAAACATTCACGAGATGGATGAATCACCATGCTTCGGTTTAACCTACGTTGACTTGATCAATATTTTCATGTGTGCTACTTATGGAAAGCATATAAGACTTAATATTGATTGATGGATTATATTTATAAATGCATATACATATCCAATCACAATATACTTATAATATATATCATACACAAATATTCACAAAAAAA